>VXBZ01006544.1:207748-247078 GCA_013399135.1 Heliornis fulica
AAAAAGAAAAAGGAGGAAAAAATGGCTCATGCAACAGTTATGCTTTTGTAAATTGGCTACTACCTGTAAATACAAATAGCTGTGTAGTAATATTTTTTTTTTCTCTCCTGGCTTTAAAAGGAAGAAAATAAAAAGGCCAGAAAGGTCAATGTAGAAAGAGCTACAATAAGTTCCTGATACAAAAGGGTCATTCAAAAGATCTAAACCAAAAACTATAAAGGACTGGAAATATTACAAAATGAAGTTAAGCCAATGTGAAATAAAGAAGAGGGAAGCAAAGGCAGAAAATGACAGGAAGATTACACTAGAGGTTAAGATAAATGATAAGAAATGTTTCAAGTAAATAGAGAACAAAAGGTCAGCAAAGGAGACGATGGGAACGCGAACAGATAAGGATAATTTATTGACATAAGGGTAGACAATGATAGGAAGAAATAGATGAATCCTCATTGCAGTGTTCACTGAGAAGGCCAGGGAGTAGAAGCTGGTAGAGATAATAGACATGCTTTCAACTATCTCGCTAGGAAAGAAGAAATGCAGACAGAAATCAGCATCCCTTCAGAACAGGTCACCAAATTCCAGCTGTCACTTCTTTGGCTACTTTCTCTCCAGCATTTGTGTAAGGGTCTTCTTTGTATCTCCTGCCATGTGATAGACTCTCCCAATATTTCTCTTATCTCTCAGTTGGCACAGGTCAACTCTAGCACACTAAGAATTTGCCACATTAAATCCCTTTAATTTTCAGCTGCAGTAGCTTTCCCCAACTACCTGCATCTTTCCTCTGTGGTACAGCATAGTGAGTACTTCCACAAATTACAATCTCTTTTCACAGTAGCCCTGGTCTGCTTTCAATGACTTTGGCAGACCACATTAAAAGATGCTGTTGGAAGAAAGTCACCACGCAGAAAGAATGGGAAAGATTACAGACTAGATGCAATCTATGTTGTCATGTAGAGAGAAAATGGAAGAATAACAACTAAAGCCAATGATAATCAACTAATTTCATAATGTGTAAGGAATTTATGATGGATTTCACTTCAGAAAGATGTAAAGAAAATGTCTACATTTCTTTGTTTATTCGAGTGTCAGAGGAAGATCAGAATTTCAAGTATTTGCAAAACTCTCATGGCAACCTTGATCAAACCATAGAAAGGCCACTGGACTAGGTGTGATATAATTGCATTAAATTCCTGGCCATATTGTACTCTATTGTCAAAATAGTTTATAACATCATACATTATTTAATGTTACCATGTTAAATAACTCTGAGTAAAATCTCAACATTCTGTTATAAAAATCATGTTAGGCCTATTTCAACCTGAAAAATCAACAGAAAATGGATTATTTTATATACTTTACATTCAGTATGACAAGAAATCATAAAATCACAGAATGTGTTAGGTTGGTAGGGAACCTTTAAAGGTCATCTAGTCCAGCCCTCCTGCAATAAGCAGGGACATCTTTAACTAGATCAAATTGCTCAGAGCTACATCAAGCCTCACCTTGAATGATCTCTTGTAATTTTTTTCTGGTAAACATGGATCACATTTTTTTTCCCCTGTGCTTTTAATAAGGGAACTTTTAACACAATATTTGATCTAAATTAAAAAACAAAAACAAAAACAAAAAACAAACAAACAAAAAACCCAGAAAAAACCCACAAAAATCCACTAGAAAATAATGTTCAGAATCAGTACGGTACATATGTTTTAGGTTTTGAAATATGTTTATTTAAGTTTTTGTTTTAGCCTAATGATTGTGATAGTGAAAATAATTCTTTGTCCTGGTTTCAGCAGGATTAGAGTTACTTTTCTTCCAAGCAGTGGGTATAATGTTTTGAGATGGGAATAAAGTTGATAACACACATATTTTATTTGTTGCTGAGCAGTCATGGAGTTTTCAGCTTCTCATAATGCCCTGCTGATGAGTAGGTGGGGGAGCCCAAGGAAATGGGAGGGAACACAGCCAGGGCAGCTGACCCAAACTGGGCAATGGGGTATGCCATACCATATGACATCATGTTCTCTTAACATCTGGGGTAATTGGCCAGGAGGTGATGTGGCTCAGGAACTAGCTGTGCATCAGTTCCAGGAAATTGTGCTGTGCATAATTTAGTTTGTGTATTCTTTTTTTTTCAATTAATTGTTGTTATTGTTGTCATCATCATCATCGTCTTCCTTTTCTGTTCTATTAAACTGCCTTTATCTCAACCCATGAGTTTAACTTTTCTCAATTCCCTCTCCATCCCACTGCAGTGTAACGGAGTGTGAAAAAATGGCTTTGTGGTTGGTTTTGCTGCCTGCTGGGTTAAAGTATCACATTCTTCAAACTGAAAAGCTGTACATTATTATACAAGTTAACGTTAGGAATTCACTTTTAAATAGATACAAAATAGCTCTAGTGAAAGAATGGAGGATCCATGTATTACTCAGCTATTTAAAACTATAACATACTTATTTTTTTCAGTGGATGTGCTCATTCCTTTTCCTTTTTTTCTGTTCAGTTCTGACCACACCTCTATCAACTATCCCTCCTTTTCTTATTTATTTAATATGTCACCAATGTTTGCTGTATCACCTAGGTTGCTATTAGATTTAAGAGGTATTTCATTCAACTTCTAGGTAAAGTTATATATTCACTGTGAACTAACTCTTGGGCTTTGTGTTGTCTTCTGAACTTTTCTTTCGTCTTTTGTACATATTACTGAAAAACTTTTCACATAAACTGAAATGCAATACAGATACAACAGAGAACAGCTGAAGTATCCTAAAAAAATCTTTCTAAACTTTATTGTAAACTATAAAAATATTTTTTACAAAGCAGACACAGGCTGATCAAGATGGCACAATATTTTTTTATTGTCTTGATCCTATTTAGATACCTTCAGAAATTTTGAACTTTGCAGTTGCCTTCAGTATAATTAAGAATCCTAGAAGCTCTATCTATATTTTGGCATTTGCATTTGCAGATGTTCAGTTAGACAGTAGCAAATGTTTTCTAAGTAATAGGATGTGCTTCTTAGCAGGGATCATGGAATTTTTTTCCAACAATGTCTTTTTTATTTTTTTAAGAATAATTCAGGGAAAACTGTATTTTGAATAGTATAGAATTAGTGATTGATGGTGCTTTGGGACAGGGAGATAGATTTAATAGCTTCTTTTGATTAGAGTAGGTATTCTATTGTACATACACTGCAAATCATTCCATTGCTACAAGGTAAGTGGGGAGAATCAAACTACCATTCTTTCAAAGTATTCTTCCTTAAACATAAGATTGCGTGTTCAAAAAATTACCAGCTTTTTATGAACTATTTAGACATATATTTTGTCTTTTGATTATTTTCATGTTATTACTTTTCAAATTTTTAAATTGGGATAGGTAGTGCTTTGTGTAGTGAACTATATATAGTAAGTTTTTTTTTAAAAAGTTCATATCCATTCCAGTGGTAAACATCATCAACTCTTGCTATTGAGAAGCAGCAATAATAATGTATTATCAATTCATAATGCATCAAAATAGCTTACCCAAATTTTGACCACAGAAAATCAATATTTGGATTTTTCTTCCCCAGAATAGGAAAGACAGAGCTGTTGAAGCCAGTCCAGAGGAAGACCACAAAGTTGATCAGGGACCACCTCTCCTGTGAAGACAGGCTGAGAGAGTTGGGTTTGTTCAGTGTGGAGAAGAGAAGGCTCCAGGGAAACCTAATTACAGACTACCAATACTTAAGGGGCTCTACAGGAAAGTGGGAGAGGGAGAGTTCAGCAGGGACTGTAGTGACAGGACAAGGGGTAATGGCTTAAAGCTGAAAGATGGTAGATTTAGGAAGAAATTCTTTACTGTGAGGGCAGTGAGGCCCTGGCACAGGCTGCCCAGAGAAGCTGTGGCTGCCCCCTCCCTGGGAGTGTTCTAGCACAGGTTGGATGGGACCTTGGGCAAGCTGGGCTAGTAGAAGGTGCCTCTGCCCATGGCAGAGGGGTTGGGACTAGATGAGCTTTGAGGTCCCTTTTAACCTAAACCATTCTGTAATTCTGTGATTTCTGTTTAACTAAAAATGGCAGAGATCTAGATGCTACAGAACTGTTTTGATTAAACAAACTCTCAGAAGGGGATCAGAAGGCAGCTGTGGTTAAAGCATTCGCTGTTACACAGTTTGTCCCATCCACTTACTGTGAGCAGGCACTCTGCCTCCATCAGGATGTAGGTAATGACCTCAGTGAATTTGGGTGCCTGAGTCTCTCTTCCAGCTGTAACTTGGCACATCAGGGAGCTGCCTGGTCCGAGTTCTGGGTTTGTAAGTTTGATCTCTTAATTAAAAAAAAAAAAATCTTTTTAATAAAAGTAAAAGAAGAATCAGAAATCGGAGAGATTGGAAAAGGAGATAATACAGTAAATGAAGTAAAATGGAGATCCTGATGTGGCAATTCATGCATGAATTTTCTGTTAGTTGTAGAGCTTAAAGTATCAGGTTTTACACATCAGTTAGCAATTTTCCTGCTATTATGCAGTAATAATATTATAACTCTTACTCTGTTCTTTTCATCCAAAGATGACAAGCACTGCCCATATATGAGCAAACAAATGTTCAGCCGTTTTCCATTTAGGAAAACTAAATTATATTCAAATTTCACAAATGGATAAACGGGAAAAACTGAACCACTTCTTAGTATTATCCGTGAAAACTGTGGTAGAACTGCAAAGGGAATCTGATCTTCGTGAATCTGTAGCCTTGCACAATATATTCTGGTAAAAGTTTTGGCATACTGAGTGAAAACTCTATTCATTGTATGAATAGATAGAAATTACCAAGGTACAGGTTGTTTACATCACTATTACGTAGGGGTAAAAATTACAGTAGATGCACAGCTTTACACAGTTACAGCCTCACTTTTCTCCAGTTCCTGGCTTTACCCCACCATTTCTTCTCAAATATGTTACTAGACCTAAAGGACGAAGTCAAATACACAGAGCAAAAAGGTGGAATTACATAATGAAAACTCTTACTTGCTGTGTGGCTGTACTTTAACAGATATTTGTCCTGAGGGGAAAAAAAAAACCCAACAAACTGTTAAAGATGTCTTTTCAGCTTGAGTAAATGATGATGTACAGAGGAAATGCTGTTTGTTTTGCAAATATTAAAAAATGGAGAAATCCCAGGAGATAATTTTTACTCGACATTTCCAGGGCTGGAGGGCTTACCTCTTCTGGATGTTCCTCTCCAGAAAATTTACAGCTTCATCTATTAATGGGCCTTTTGCATCACACAAGCAAACTCCATGAGTTTCACTGGGGATTTCAACGCTGCTGTCATTATGTTGTTACATCATAACTTTTGAATGTCTCTATCCAGAAGCTGAGGGCAAACTGATCTCATAGGACGACCCTTGTCTGTGTGTGGTTGTCTATTCCTTTGCTGTAGACAGCTTGATCCTGCAGGCAAAGCTGTATGTAGTTGTCAATGTACTCCTTTTCACTTCTATTTACTGTTTGTATTTACAAGTCATTAGCTTTTGTGGTAGTTATTTCGGTATTGCTGTGAATAATAACTTAAGTGGATATTTGACTTCTAGCATGCCAATAAACAGCAAGCTTTGCAGTAGAAACAAAGTATTTGGTCTGAAAAACAATTGCTTATGTAAACCACTTTTCTTTACTTAGTCTTTATGAAAGCTGTGCCCCAAAATTGTCAATATACTCATGCCACATATATGTTAAAGATAGCAAGTCATGATACATGTGTTACCATATGTGTCTGAAGCCTGTGTTAGCAGTATGTGTATGGCACTATTTTAACTACACAGGAGACTACTATAGACCACTGTCAATATAAGTAGAAAATAAACACCAATTTGATATTTCAGAGGGATAACATAGAATATCTATTTGATGGGAGACGTAGTTTTGAAGTAGAACTACTATGATCAATTTTTATTTCCAAATTTAAATTTGGATATGAGCTTTTATTAGAGTAGGTCTTAAATTTCCAATAAGAAGACCCCGAAACTGGTGGATTTTCCATTAAATTCATTAAATTCGGTCTCTTTCTCTTTTTTTTTTTTCATGTTCCTTTATGAGACGTTTATAAAACACATCTTGATACCAGGTATGTAGTCATGTTTGAATGGTCATGATTTAGCCTTTCTTTCATGAAAAACATTAAAAAATTCTTCTACCTTCTTCCCTCTTTAGTATGCTAACTTTGATTTTTGTATCAATTAGCATGGAAATCAATCAACAGTCTCAGATGTTACCCGGGAGAAGGAAGGTTTTGCAGATGGATATGCCTGCAAGCAGAATGACCACAAACATCTTATTTCCATAGCTAGTTGGTGTGAAAGTTGCTTAAATTTCAAATACAAATGAGAATTGGCCTCCTCGTATTTGTTGCAGAGAGATGCCTTTGGAAGAAATGTTGACTTTTTTGACTTTTTTTCTTAACTACACATTTTTAATGGTTGGGCTGGATGATCTTGAGGGTGTTTCCCAACCTTAACAATTCTATGATTTTATGATTGATTTTTGCCTGGATATAACTGCTATTGACAGCAATGTAGAAGCACATCTAAGGATACACTGAATTAGATGTTGAATCAATATTGGATAGAACAACACCGAAGTTAGAATCACGTATTTGCTTCAACATAGATCTTAGAAGTTACATAAGGTTTCTAATCCCTATGAAATTGATGGGAACTTTTGATGACTGTAAATGTTGCTTGATTTAGGACCCGAATCCCTGTGGCTTTCTTTCCATCTATCCAGTCATACAATCACTATGCTAAATTCAGGACAGTTTACTAGGAGTAACCACAAACGTAAGTTTTTACATACACAGATCTTATTCTCCTTCTTTTTTTTTTTTTTTTTGGCTACAGTTGAGATCAAAGCTCTCTTTTGTAATGACCTTTTGTCAAATCTCATGAGTCACCATCATTCAGCCCTCTACTACAAAGTGATGGATGCAGCTGGTTGGGCTCCATTACCTGGAAATTCATGGGCTGAACGCAATACAAAAGGATAGCTTTCTCAAACACTTCTGCAGAATTTGTCTGTCCTCTTTATCACAATTCCTGAAACAGATGATTTTTATTTTAAGCTTCTTTACAGGCTGAGGGCTCAGGAAAAATCTATTTCTGCAGCTGATCTCTTCATGTCATATTAGTAAATAAATTGCTTGATATTTAAATTGCCAAACTACACTTTTTTGGGGGGAAGGGAGCATGAGTGGTACACCATTGCTATTTACACAAAGCAGGATTTACTAGGGTCTATATTATATCTGGCAATGTAGTCTATCTTTAGATGCATATATCTATCAGATGTACAGTATGTGATAAATTGAAAGGAGGCTCTAAATCAGACACCTTTGATTGTCACAAAGGAACCCAAAATCTAGAACTGGGTGCCTAAGCTCCTTCTGAGGCTGAAGAGTTGTGTGCCTGAGAAGACATGAGTGGCTGAGTGAGGATACCCCTAGGAACAAGACAAAGGGGAAATGTAAAGCCTGGGGTATTTCTGAAATTCCATCTTCTCTGGAAATGAGGTAATGGAAGGAAGGCTGCAGATAGATTTCTCTCTTCCCCAGGGCTTGAAAGCTGAAGGTACATAGCTAGAGCTATTCATTTAGTGAGCGCACTGGAGTTGCTTCTTTCTTTTAAAATGCAGTTATTGATGTTTACAGCTTCTGAACAGCAAACGGGACACCTAGATTTAATATATCCTCAGACCTAGATTTAATATATCCTCAGCCTTATAAGTATTCCAAGTTGTATCTTCTGACACTAAATGCTTAGCAAGGCTTGGGCTGTTGCCAGTGTTCCTAACAAAATATTTTAACCAGGAAGCACAGAATCAGAAGTTTAGTAGGCTAAGAAAAAAGACTAGAAGAGAGGAAGTGAAGGGAACCTAAAATACCAAGCTCCATAATGAGTGATTTTGCCAGGGAAATGAGGAGTCTTGGGGATCAGAGCACAGGATTCCCCAGACCTAGCTCAAGATTAGAGGCATTGGCTTCACCTCACAGAGTGGAAAATGTAATTTCACAATTTTTCAACAACTAAAGAACTCTCCTGTGAGTAGAAGTTTTGATTTGAATGCCTGATGCAAAGAGAACATTGTGGCAAATCTGACCATACAGAGGCAGGTGCTTAAAGAAAATCATCCGTGATACCTACCAACTCATTAACTCTGGAATGTTAAACTTCGATGTCTGTTCTCTTCTAGTTGTCTTGGTGGGTTTGTTTTTTTAATTTGGCCTTCATTATGCTCAAGTATCTGGCTGTCAAATATTTTAAAGTAGGGGCAGAACATAATTTAATTTTGGGATCCTGCTAATTGCCCCAATTTTCAACAAGGCGAATATTGCCTAAAATCACGTCATCACAACAGATGTGATTGATTTCTACTTTGTATTTCATATTCTTTTTCTTCTCTTTATCTACACGTAGGAGTTTTTGCCTAGGGACCAAGATGCTCTACAATTTGAAGAATGTATCATTTTGCTACAATTGCTCCATGGTGCTAGGAGATAGCTTAACTTTTAAGCTGATGTTTATAACACTCTTTCTGGTATTCTGAAATTGCATTTTCTGGTTTGTGGGTTGTTGCATTTTTTTCCTTCAGCATAGAACAACTAAACACCACACTGAAGCCCTCCAATTATTTTGACAATTGCTCAGTTCAATTTGTCTCTTTATCTCCTTTATTTTCAGTACATACTCGGTAAATTAATACAATGGACTTTCTTAACTGCTCATGCTTTTCAGGAACTATTTGATAAGTGAACAACTTAAATGAGTCTGTATCCTCTCTTTTGAAAAGCAGGGGAAAATCCTGAAACAGCTTGGACTTTGGAATTTGGAGCTTAGAAGACTTTAACATATAGAAGACTGCTAAGATATCAAGTTATATAGAGGGGCACCATATCAGCAACTAAGATCTCAATGTAACCTGGACAATTCAGTTGATCAGATGATTGTTGTGCATTTGGTTTTTATTCACAGGTGTATAAGCAGCCTACGGCTTTTCCCATTACATGGACATATGGAGATGTTGCTGTGATGTCAGTCTGGGAACGGGTAGCATCATCCGTTGCACAGGTCCTGCCTGCATGAGTGCATTTTTACCTGTGACATGTGAAGTGTCTTATGAGTTTTTTTGCTGAAGATTGTAAAGAAACTTTTAACACAGATTGGTTTTGATGGTGGACTTTGCCGCCCCAGAGATTGTGTAAGTGGTCTGTTTCTGTGGAATACAGGAAAAAGGTTGCTAAGAGGTCCAAGACCTATTCAGCTTGAGTTGAAGCAGTCCATTAGTAATACCTGAGAGAGCCAGTTTGATCATCTCCCACCACCCTCACTTCTGTTCAGGATTTGTTACCACATCATGCATTGTAAGAAAGGACTTACATAAGTCTGTTAAGATCTGACAGACTTGGGATACTGAAACATAACATGCTGAGAGGAAATGATGAAATCTGTGTACCTCATGCAGCATCAAACAATATGTGTTGTTCTGAAAGTGCAGCTGGATGTATCTAACGTGATGACAGGAAATACGGAGAAACAGTTCTAGGAAAATCACTGAAACCACATGAAATATATCTGACTCTGGAAATACATGGAAGATATCAGGTAATGCTTTTGGGAACCAGATGCTACAGTAAGAAAAGAAGAGGCACAACAACATTCCCAGAGCAATGATGTATAACACTGAAGGACAGGAACAGTTATTAAAGTAACCACAGAATAATAAACATGAATGGAAGATGAAACAGAGTGGCAAAACCTGTTTCGGTGTCCAGTGACAGGTCATACAGCTGATTGAGTCAATATTTGTGATGCTTTTTCTTTCCATAGAATTACTATATTTTATTACTCTTCAAAGGAAGCCAATATAGGTATCATCTTAAACAAATCTATAGTATTATTAAATTAGAATAAAAAGGTATTTTATCAACATGATGTTTTGTCATGGAAGAAAGCAGTTTTGAATCACAGGTGGCATGCTCCCAACTATATGGAACCAAGAGATCTTGACAGCAGAATAACGTTGTTTATGAAAACACAGAACCAAGGGAGGTGTGATTAATTATGCCTGTTCTTGGTAGATGTCAGAATTGATTAGCAGATAAATGCCTGAATGATTCACCTCCTGCAGGTCAAAGTGATTGCACAAAGCAGAAATTAACATACTTAATACAGGGGTTGCCTCAGCAGTTATCCCACTGCAGAGGAGAGCATGGGAAGGTGATATCAGCTACTACAACCCCCTTAGCCTGGCTCATGCTAGCCCTCAATTTCACGGGATATCAGAGTTCAAGGAAAATTATACCACCCATTCTTCATGTGAAAAGATATGGGTATTTTCCAAGTTTCATGAATAATTGTATTTTTGGTGACTCCTTTTACATCTTTTCTATTCTCTGTAACCCAAGTCTTTTTTCAAAAACCTAAAAAAGGAAACATTGCTTAAGATAAATAGAAAATGCAGGAAAAGCTGTTGAAATTAAAGAAGAACAACTGGGAAATTTTACTGCATATAGATGAGTACATCTGGAGACTACTCATTCTAGTGTAAATAGTATATGTTGTATGTATAGGAAATAATAAATGAATTGATTGAATACTAAGAGTTTTGGAAAAGCCATGGAGGTATGGGAAGATATACAAGGCTTATATCAAATAGTGTACCAATATTCTAAAAACTTCTACTTAAAGCAATTTATTCAAATTTTATTAATATATATAATAACTCCTAACTTATGGCATAAAAAATATAATTGTAAAAATACTGTAGTTATTTCTGGGTGTTTCTACTCACTTTTCCTCATCTACAGAAATAATTGTGAAAATCATCCTATTCACAACTAATACACTTCAACACTCTACCCTGTACATGACTCCTTGCCTCATGAAGAGGCTGTGAAAAAATACATATTTGGTAAAATGCTGAGGTACTTTGGTGTTGAACACCTTAAGAAAATGTAGGATGGCAGGAAATATTTATATATTGTTGGAGAGGGTTCAGAGGAGGCGCGGAAGATGATCAGGGGTCTGGAGCACATCCCTTATGAGGACAGGCAGAGGGAGCTGGGCTTGTTCAGCCTAGAGAAGAGAAGGCTGCAGGGGGACCTCATTGCAGCCTTCCAGTACTTAAAGGGAGCATAGACAGAAGGGGAATCAGATTTTTACAAGGGTAGATAGTGGTAGGACAAGGGGGAATGGGTTGAAGCTAGAGGAGGGAAGGTTTAGGTTGGATATCAGGGGGGAGTTTTCATGGAAAGAGTGGTGAGGTACTCGAACAGGCTGCCCAGAAAGGTGGTGGATGTTCCAACTCTGGAGGTGTCCAAGGCCAGTTTGTCCAGGGCCCTGGGCAACCTTGTCTAGATCCAGGCCTGGAGGTTGGTGGCCCTGCCTGTGGCAGAGAGGTTGGAACTCGGTGATCTTTGGGCTCCCTTCCAACCCAGACCATTCTGTGATTCTGTGTGATTCATTGTTTAATATAGAAAGTACAAGAGCATGTATTTTGCTGTGAAGATTTAAAGACACAACGAGATTCCTACTGAGATTATATTAGCCCATTGCATTCCCTTGAAAGCTTCAGACCTGCTTTGGACAGCAGCTGGAACTGTTGAAATTAGAAACAGGAGAAAAAAAGAAAAAGAAAATATATTAATAATGTACAGTAAAACAGAACTCTGATGTTTCCAAATGTTGAATTAGTTGCATAAGCAGCTTAGCCATACTCTCGAATTGCAAAAAGAAAGCATCTGTATGCACACACACACACTCACATACACACTACAAAACCTCAGGTGAAACAAATAAAAGTGCAGTACTGTTTTTAACGTCTGTGTGAAATTTAGGAGTTTTGATCTTCTAACAATTTAGTACTGTGTTTTTGAAATAGGGTAGATATTAGGAAGCAAAAAAAAAATAATGACAAAGAAATTTTAATAAAACATTTAAAATAATTTCAAATCAGGACAAATATATTTAAAAATTACTCCTGATTGTAGACCAGATGACATCTTCTTTATAGACTGTGGTAACTTCATTATGAGCTATGGTGGTATAAGTTGTTTTTCTCATAGACAAACAAGGATTCCTCTGTTGAATGAAAATAATCCCAGTGTACAACATTCCTGTGTCCTGGCATTCTCTAGAGGAGAGCTTTATATTTTACCATTTATCACTGAATCAGTAACAAGACTGTCTAACTGCTTTAATTTGCTCTGGTGAAGATTCCAATCTGCTAAAAAACATATTGCTGAATTTTCTCTCTTTACTGTGCTTTAGGGTGCTTGTACTTTGTAGTGCTGTCATTTTTCTAAGAGGGGTATAAGAATACCAATAGGGCCATATATGGTGAACCTATGAATGCATATAACCCTATAACCTTCTGAATTAAAAAGCCATGATGTGAGTTGTTCTGCTCGATTTTCCTTCCTCATCAGGAGCGCTAGATGTTTGCACAGCAGTACTCTGCAGAAGTCCAGCACATTCATACTGTCAGGATCAGAGGCAATAGAAAATGTCAGCTGATAACTAAACATCAAGCCTATCATTTTCAATTCTGTTAAAAGAAAAAGATTGGTAGAGATTTCAGGTGGACAGAGATCACTTAGGGACATCACAGTAAAGGCACAGTCAGCAGCTCAACCAGTTCAGTGAAGCAGCAGTTCAAAGGTCTGCCTTTTATTTTTCTTCCTTTTTTTCCCTTTTATTTTCCTGGGGGTTTTGGGGATTTGTTTTTTTTTTATTTTTTTGGTTTGTTTGTTTTTTTTTTTTTTTACATGGAGGAATTGCTTTGTTGTCTGGTTGGTTTTTTTTTTCCTATTTATTAGGCACATGTATATCTCCTCCCCCATCCCCTCAGCTTTGCACATCTTCCTTTACAACTTACTTTTTTCCTTCCATAAACATTTATCAGGGTAGCACTGAAACCCAAAAAGTTTGCTGAAGGGACAAATCCCTACAGTTGCCTTCATCAGACTGACAGCCCAGCAGAAATATGTACTGTAAATTAAAATCATAGACTCATAGAACATTCTGATTTGGAAGGGACCTGTAGGGATCATCAAGTCCAACTCCTGGCTCCACACAGGACCAGACAAGTCAGAGCATGTCACTGAGTGCATCGTCCAGATGCACTCAGTGACATGCTCTGACTTGTCTGACTATATCGTTGCAGCCTGGCTTTCCCACCACTTCCATGGGCAGACAAATTCTTCTTCATGGGAGAGATCTAGAAGAATTTTTTTCAGATTGACATGGCAGTTGTTTGTTTGTTTTGGTTTGTTTTGTTTTCCTTTCCTTGTGGTTTATATTACTTATTTCGGTATCATTTTGTTTCTGAGAACTGCAGTTGGTGAGTAGATTTGAGTATTCTCCTGTCCCTGGCCTCTTAGACCTGCTAAAATTGCTATGTGCCTACTTTTAGGCCTCTTTTGAACCCAAGTTTGTAAAATATGAAAGCCTTGTATAGTCACTATGCAATATAGTCAAAAGTGCTGTAAAAAAAACCCTCCCACGTTTTATAATTTCTTTTTATTTATCTGACTCAAGCCAATTTGAATGAAACCTATAGATATGTACACACGCACAAATAAATTTTGCCTGACAATATGAATTATTCTTGTTGCATTTTCTTTCCAGATGTGACACCTGTAATAAGGTCCTATTGAGTCCTACTCAGCACTGAACTACTCATTTGTAAAATTCTTACTTTTAAAGAATGTGTTTTGAGAATACATAGTTCAGATCAGTAAGGAGCATGGGAGCCTAAATCCCAAATATCATCTTGCCTGTACCAGTAATACAAAAGGCAGCTAAACAAGTTGTTCTTTGGAATGGCTTTATGATGAACATGATAAACATTTACAGTTGCAATCAGCAGTCAGATCTTTCATACAGAAACTCTAGCACAAAGATAAACAGGGCAAGGATGGGGGTTCGGGTGTTGGTTTTGTTTGGGTTTTTTTTTTCATTTATTTGTTTGGTTTGTTTCCTTTGTTGTTTTGTTAATTCTGCTTCCTGGAAATTTCTCTTTAGGATGAAAAATTGTGTTATTTGGTAAGATAATTGCAGGCTTTATAAATATATATTCTCTGCAGAGTACAGACCTGTTGGCTGCAGTTATGCCTTGTTTAGTTTTTAAATCAAAGTTGAGAAAGTACAGTGCTTGTTTGAGAAATTGTTTTAAACATAGGATCTTCACTTTGTCAGGCTCCTGCAGTGAACATTGCAGAACAGCAGGTTGCAGAATGCAGACAAATGCAGAAATCAAATGCACTTCATACTATTCTGCCCTAGTCCTATTACAAGCAAACAGCAGGGCAAAAGAACAGTGTAGGTGGCATTATACAAGATGCTTTTGTCCCCTGCTGGAAGACTGCAGCTTTACAATGTATATTCTATTAATTTAATAAAATATTTTGGGTTTGTTTTTTTTTGTCTGGAAAGAAAACAGTTTTAGTGCTTCAAAACAATATTTTAGTATTCTTAGTAATACCACAGTTTCCCAGAGTGGAAAGAAAATCTAATTCTGCCTTTCAGAACTGTTAGTGAACTTAGTCATTCCATCAAGTCAACAGGGATCGTCTGAGTCCAGGTATCATGCTTGGCTCAGTGCTTGGACTAACAAGCATTCTACACAAACTCCTTTTTCTGCTCTGATCTGGTTAGCTAAAACGTTGCTAATGATAGGCTTTCTCCATAAATCCAGAAGGTGGTGAGTAACAGGAGGCTAAACCTGTTATACCTCTGCAGCTCTGTGTTTCTTTAGCCAAATTACACCTTGCAACATGTTGTCAAAAGAGGTAAGCTAAATATAGCCAAATTTATCAGTACATTGCACAGTTTTTCCACACTTTCTTTTTGAAAGACCTGCACAGGTGATAAAAGGCTGGGAGCATGGACAGTGGGATCAAATACACCCTCAGCAAGTTTGCTGATGACATCAAGCTGTGTGGTGAGGCTGACATGCTAAAGGGAAGGGATGTCATCAAGAGGGACCCTGACAGGCTGGAGAGATGGGCTCATGCGAACTGCATTAAGTTCAACAAGGACAAGTACAAGGTCCTGCATGTTGGTGGGTGCAGTCCCAAGCACAGCTACAGGGTGGGTGCAGAATGGGTTGAGACCAGCCCTGAGGAGAAGGACTTCGGGGTGTTGACCAATGACAAGCTCATCGTGAGCCGGCAGTGTGTGCCAGCAGCTCAGAAGGCCAACCGTGTCCTGGGCTGTCAGCATAGCCAGTGGGTTGAGGGAGGTGATTCTACCCCTCTGCTCTCAAGAGACCCCACCTGGAGTACGGTGTCTAGATCTGGGGTCCCCCTTACAGGAAAGACATGGAGCTAGTGGAGTGAGTTCAGAAGAAGGCAACAAAGATGGCCAAGGGGTGGGAGCAACTCCCTTACAAAGACAGGCTGAAAGAGCTGGGTTTGTTCAGTGTGGAGAAGGCTCTGGGGAAACCACTTATGGCCTACCAATAAGGGATCCTACAGGAAAGTGGGAGAGGGACTGTTCACCAGGGAGTGTAGTGATAGGAAAAGGCATAATGGCTTCAAGCTGAAAGAAGACAGGTTTAGATTAGACATTATGAAGAAATTCTTTACTTGTGAGGGTGATGAGGCACTGGAATGGGTTGCCCAGAGTGGTTGTGGAAGCCCTATCCCTGGAAGTGTTCAAGGCCAGGTTGTATGGGGCTTTGGGAAACCTGGTCTTGTGGAGGATGTCTTTGCCCATGGCAGGGGAGGGTGTTGGGACTAGATGATCTTCCAATCCAACCCTTTCTATAATTCTATGACTATGAGGAAAAAGACCTGGAAGACAATCAGGGACATGAAGTCTACTAGAAGTTCCATCTTAAAAAAAAAAACAAACCGTGATTTTAGATACATACATATCTGAGGGCTTTTCACTATTATATTGACCTGAGGAATAAAACCCTCATGGAATAGTTTCTTTTCTCCCCTCCAAGCTCCAGAGGCAGAAGCCTGCAGTCAATAATGTGAAATCCATCTGCTTTGGGGGTCCAGATGGGTGGGGAATGAAAAAACTTTCTTGCATTTACCCCCAAGGCATTAATGGCTTCCCAAGCAGACCACAAACAGAGACAGGCAGTTCAATGTCCTGCTAAGGCTTGAAACCATTTTGATGAGTCAAAAAGCATGACAGATCTCTGCTGCATCTCATGTGTCTGAATTTCAGCTGATTGCTCTGTGCACTGAATCTTTACGTAGCTGGAGCAGGTTCGTCATTTAGAAACAGCCTTGTAATTTAAGTCTTAGAGGGCAGAGAGGCATCATGCAAGGCACAGGGTGAGCAGAGGGAGTGAGCACAATACAGCCACTGGCATAATGCAATTACCAAAATTTCAGTGATATTTTAAATAGTTGTTTTAGGCACCATCTTGTCACATTTAAGGTATATGTTGCCAAAGAAGCAAGAAAAGCCATTGGATAAGTCTCATTAAATTAAAAACAAAAAGGAAAAAAGAGTAAACACTGTTGTAACTCCTTTCAGCAGGGCTATGTTACATCATCACTGGAGATGAGCAATAATTAGAAGTAACAGAAAACTGGCAAATCAGTGGGACAGCGTGCTGGAAAGGAAGGCAGCAATTCGGTCAGATCACTGACTCCATGTTTAGCGGCTCAAGTCCTTCACCAGTTTAAATCAGCGTGTAAGCTGTGTTTGACATAGGGAAGAAATTTCATGGAAATTTCTATAGTAGCAAGAAGAAGCTGAACCATCACTGGTCCTTAGCAGTAACTCACAGAGAAACCACAGCGTATGTTTGTTCGGTATTAGTGTCAAGAACGTGATGCTTGAACATGATAGCTGCAGAACAAATCTAAAGCTATCCAGTTTTGTCTCTCAAGTCAGACTCGACATTGAAAATGCTGTGTAAATGTGAGCACCAAGTCACAGAACTGGTGACATGGTGGTCATGTTTATGAAATGATTTGGAATCATTTTGTGATTCTAAATGACTCTAGTTAACAGACAGCTAAGGTGAATGCAAAGATTGGCTGTAATTTGTGAAAATGCATCCTTTATTGCATACATCACTTTTATGGAGACAAATATGCTTCCATTTTATTTCTATTTCTTCCAGAGGACAGGACCATTTCACTACAGCTCTCAGTCAAAAAGCTGTTCCAGGAAGGCCTTAGCTGAATTTGTATCAGGAAGTAAATCCTGTCTGGAAACCTGAAGTCCCCTCTGCTTGTGAAGGTTTGTTAGAGTGGATGAGGAGTTTCAGTCAGATGTATTTTGCTACTGGTTGAAAGACAGGACCTTGGCTTGAAATAAAAGGACCTGTTTCCTACAGACATGAAAGTATGCTCTTCAATTACATGTTCCTACAACAAAGAAGGACTCAGACAATGACAACACTCAAGTTTTCATAAACTCACTGCTGCCCATAGCATGTGGTATTGAAATGTGGTGTTTCACCTAAATTCAGAGTCCAATGTAACTGTTAAGCAGGTATATATCTCAGCGCTGGGTCCTTCTAAGACACACCAAGCAGTAGGTGTTTATATACAAGCCCTGCGTGCATATTCAACAAAAGTCTGGGAAATACAATACATATTCATAGCTATGCCGGGAATTGAGGGTGCTGCTTTCTTTCTTCCTTTTATGGCGTTTCTATCTCTCAACTAATTTGAGTCGAGGGGCTCTTTTCCTCATCTTTTTCTTCCTCGAGGATCACAGCTTCATCCCATCACACTCTTCAGTTCCTGGTTGGTCCGATCTCCTCAAGCCCATCAGTTTTTGCTTACATAACAAGAACTCCACTCCAGTGTCTTCCTGAAGTCCTTTCTCTTGTTAAACTAAAGTCCTTACCCATTGTTAGTTAACAGTCCATTTAAGCATCTTTCTCAGGAACCTGCTGCTTGCTCAGGTCTTTCATTTATATTTTAGCTACAGTTGGTTTCACAAAGGTCTTTTTATTAACCTTTGGCATCCCTTCAGAATTACCACACAACCCTTGGTAAGCATTCTCATACCATTTTTAAAACTGTTATAACAGTTTACACAGAAGTATATGCCAATAAATATTTAACTGTCGTGTTAATGACAGCACTTGAGCACTTCAAGCACTGCTCAAAACGCAAAAATATTTAAATCATGGATTAATTATCTGCTGAACAGTCAGTTGGACAATCTCCAGATTTTATTGCTTATTTTTAGCAGTACAAGACCTGTGTACAGAAGGGCCATTTCTTTCTACTTTAAATTAAATGATAGTAATTTGCAAGTAATTCCATCAGCTAGTTGAAGAAAAGGAATCATCACCAATATGTACACTACAGAAATATAGAAAGCAAAGAAAACACATTCAAAACACTTTGCTATTTTGAAAGGGATCTTTCAAGAGAGAAGTTTATTTGACTACTGAAAGTTTTCAGGAGCGATAATACACTCCTTTATTTCCCTTTAATGCATGTACACAGTGAGACTTCTGAAGATATATCTATATTGCATTATAGGGCTCAGTGAGTTTGATGCCCAGAGTCTTGTGTGGAGCAACAAAAAATGGGCCCCAAGTAAAGACAGAGCTTAGCAGAGATGTAATGGAAGAATCCTCTACTGGTCCATCATATCTGGGGCACCTAAAGCACAGTGTGATACTATCTGGTCTGGCAATGTCCATTCCACTCCATTCCACTGCAACAGCAATTTGTGAACTAATTCTAACAAACACCTTCACCTGGGAACCAGATCACTGTCTCAGTAAGCACAGACATGTTTGTACAAGAACTCCGTTTGTTTGCACAAATGGCTCCTGTAAAAGACTGGGGGGTGGGGACCTTATTTATCCCGTTAGTTTGCACACCTTACTCTTTTTGAAGGTGTAGCTTTATGTGTGCTTGTATGTAAAATGCCTATTGCACAAATAACATCGATCTAAGTCAAATACCCTTTAACTGACACTTAAAAAAAAATCTAGTATGGTTCAGCTTCTGATTCAGTGTGACAGCAAGAAACAAATTACCAACACAATAACAAATCATCCATTTGCTTGAAGGAGCTAATTAAGTAATGTCAGTGACTGCACAACTAAAAACTACTGAGCATGTCCCACGTGCTTCTCCTTTACCTATAGAACAATGCCTAGCCTTTGCTAGTCTCGTTTATGTAAAGCACATCACACCACTTTGAAAGAATAATATTTAAAATAGTACAGATTCCATGTATAGAATGATTTATTTTTGTGTAGAATTGCCTTATTTAAATTTGATTCCTAGGCATCTTCAGCTAAACTAAAACAAGTCCAATTTAAAATGATGAGTTTTCAAGCTTCACTGATTTAGTGAAATTGTTCAAAATCATAAGTCAAATTGAACACTACTGTTTTTTCCATAAACAAACACTCAAGATAGATTTTCATGTGCCCTACATCTAGCCTGGATAATTTAGCTCGGTACTTGAAGCACTGGCATTCTGTGCTGCTAGTAATTTACAGGTGAATGTTCACTTTGTGTATATGTAAATGCCTACTTAAAGTGGAGATCCAACCCTTTTGCCATCTGTGTTCGGATTCACAA
Organism: Heliornis fulica; assembly: GCA_013399135.1. Taxonomy (NCBI): domain Eukaryota; kingdom Metazoa; phylum Chordata; class Aves; order Gruiformes; family Heliornithidae; genus Heliornis; species Heliornis fulica. Next base: position 227,313 of record VXBZ01006544.1, read on the forward strand.
GTCAAAGTCTAGCCTTGCTTACACCTTGGGGAGTTCTTCTAAAGGGTTCTAAAGCACTAGAAAAGTGGTAGCAAAAATTAAAGGCATAGCTACTCTATCGATTATAGTGAAAGAAGCCTAGTTTAGGAAAAGGAGTCGCCTTAACAGCACAAAGCAAGCTGATTTGTCCTTCTTGGTGGCCTCTATGTAAAACCACTTTAACAGGTCTATTTGAAACCATTGTTGGATCAGATCTTGTATAAATTCATTGAATAGCTTACATGCATTTCAAATGTTTGCTCAGTTCAATTTGTAACACAAATAGAAAATAATGATAATATGTCACTTATTTACAGAAACTTTTAGCTCATAACCTCTTGGGATCATCTAATCCAACTCCTCTGGTCAAGCAGGATCAGATAGACCAAACAGTTTAATCACATTTTGAATACCTTCAAGCCTGATGACTCCACAACCTGCCTGGACAGCCTATTCCAGGACTGGATCATCCTCATAGTAAAAAAATTATTTTCCTTGTGTTCAAGTGGAATTTCTTGTGTTCAGTTTCTCTTGGCTCCCTCATCTTTATTCTCTCACATCATGTATTCATACACCTCAGAATATATCTTCTGAGCCTTCCCTTCTCCATAATGAAAATGCCTGCCTCCCTGGTTTGTTTAAATGCTCCTCCTCATCAAGGGAAAGTCTTGTACTAAAACTTCCTTCTAATCCCAGGGGCCTGAGATCCTTAAATGCCTGTTTTAATGGTAGTTTGTTTATTTGTTGGTTTGTTTTTTTTTTAAGTCAGGAAGGAAATCTTCTCTTACAGCAAGGTTGATGGATACAGAAGTATTTATGGGATGATCCATCTGTCATTGACAGGAGTAACTTGCATGGTTCAGGAGCTAGATTCAGTCTCCTGCAAAGCCTTACTATAGACTTAGTTCATCAATGAAGAGAAAGAGGAAGGCTCTTATTGGAGCTGCCACTGTCTAGTATTGAGTATGCTGAAAGCAGTTCATTCACCTCTTTAGATTTCATGCAAAGGGCTGATAATGGTGGCCAGAATAGCCTGGGGACTGGATCTGAAGCTGATGATTGCAACATGTACAGACAATTAACCAAAGAGTGAGGACCAATGCAGCATGAATTACTAGTGGACAGATTCCACGTGAAGCAAGTTAATAAAAATATGGTCTAATTAAGCCATGCTCCCTGTGTCTTTATCTCTGCCTGCATGATGGCTCTCATTAGTCATTCAGACAACCTGTCTGGAAAGCACAAAAGAGAGTAGTTTCTTGCCTCTACTGGAAGTGACTAGGGAGGAAACTCCACTGGGAATGTGGCTTCTGTGGAAAAAAAAATGAACTCTGACCCACTTTTGATACAGAGAGCAAGTGCAAATTTATGGGGTGTCCAGTTTATGGTTAGACTTGCAAAGCAAAGATAGCTTGGCCTGTAAAAATAAGGATAACTTGGTGGGAAAAAGGGGGAGTTGAGATAAAGAAGCTGAGGTATAGCCTTGGAGTTATTTTCATAGACACAGCTGTGCTTGAAAATAAAAGAACATTGCTTAAACTTGAAAGCAAAACTACCCTGGAGATAAAGAATGATCTGACCTAGCTGAGGCATCTGGTAAGAAAACCAGTTTGAGTCTCTTCCAGTTACATAAAGCAGTAAGGGTCAAAAGTTTAAAGCCAGGGAACACTACAAACCTTCAAAAGACCACCAGCAACCACCCAGAGACTAAAATACTCATGTTGGAATACATAAAAGGTATTGAATATGTAAATGACTAACGGGCAATATAATGAATATGTGTGCAGTTTAGCAATATATGCCTACTCCGTCTAAACCTCGTGTGTGTATTTCTCAGAACTATCCCTTACACATCCAGCACCACAAATAAAGAATACCTGCTTAATAACTTTGGTTATTGAGTTTTCACTGCATCAGTTTGCATTGAAGTTTTTGTGTATAGAACTGCTGAAGATACATGACACATTGTACTACTTTTGTCTCAGAATATCATAGAATTGTAGAGTGTGTTAGGTTGGAAAAGACCTTTAAAGGTCATCTAGTCCAACTACCCTGCAGTAAGCAGGGACATCTTCATTAGATCAGGTTGCTCAGAGCCCCATCAAGCCTGAACTTTAATATCTCCAGGGAAGGGGCCTCTACCACCACTCTGGGCAACCTGTTCCACTGATCTACCACCATCATATTGAAGAATGTTTTTCTGATATCCAACCTACATCTCCCCTTTTCTAGTTTAAAATCATTACCCCTCTTCCTATTGCTACATACCCTTGTGAACAGTTCTTGCCCTGCTTTCTTAGAGATACCTTTCAGGTACTGGAAGGTATCTGAGGCTACAATTCCTCCTACAGCATGTGTTTCAGCCTGTTAAAAACTATACTCACCATCTCAAGGAATGGGTCCAGTAACTTTGCTAACATAAGCTCCTTCCAGAGACATGGATCGGGAGTGCACATTGAAGCAGTGGTCTCCTGAAGATGTCACAAGAAATGTGCGGAGCTCTTTCTACCACCACTGTTGCTTGAAGGCAAAAAAAATAAACAAATAATTTGGGCTGTGCATCCTTCGTTTATACAGATTGAAATAGTGAAATAAATATAGAACTTTGGTAGGTAGAGCCTTGTCTCCTATGTAATTACTGTGATTTTTCTGTATATACGGCCATGAGATAATTTTTCATTTCTTTTTATGGTCATAATATAATTTATCATTGGTATTAAAAATTTCTGGTAGGAAAAGATATATGTGCCTAATGTTACAGAACTTTTCTTACAGAAATTTTCAGAAGAGAAAAATGGAATATTTTTTCTATACGGTATACGCTCTGTGAATTAAGGTGGCTGACTGAAAAAAAATCTCTTTTCTTTACCAAAAGGGTGTGACGAACATGTTTCTGTCTTTTAATGTTAAGCTTGACATGCTACAGAAGCACTTCAGCACTCAGTATTAATGGATTGGCCACATAATTAAAGAAATAATTTGACTATGGAATGTGGAGTTTCTGCCAGACCTTTGCTTTTTACAAAAAATCCTCATTAGCAGCTGTCATAAGATTTACTTTGAAGAGAAAGATTGAGAGCTAACAAATGTAGCAATATCTTGGAGGGAGTTGAAATCTAGGAGAACAACTTCATGGGTGGAAGGTATGATGCCCTCTTAACTTTGTTATGTGATTGAGAAAAACTTTTCATGGGTGACATGATCAGAAAATATCCCTTTTTATAGTTTCAGGGATTCCCGTTAAATAGTTATATATTTGGGGTTTTAGTTGGTTTGTGATTTTGTTTTTTTTTTTTTCAAAACAGACTTGAGTGTTTTGACTTGAGTGTGATGGAGCTAGGCAACTTAACTGTTCTGTTGTGACTTTTGCAATTTGCCACAGAGCTATAGAAAATTATCTGTACAACCTCCATGACAACAAATTTATATTTGAAAGGCCTTTACACTGATCAGTTTTAACATCTGAGGATCTTTAGGATGTGACTATAGAAAATTCTAACCCATATTTGTCCCAGGGGTTTGCAGACCTGGGTGAGTGTGTTATGTTACCTTACAACACATTTTATGTCTTGTATCATCACTGAATGGCAGGCTCGGAGGCTCCTCTGTTCTGTCTTTTATCCAGTAATTAAAATATCCACTTAATAGTGGTCTCTCCCGGCCCAGTTTGAGTTCGTTTAACTTGAACATAGTCAAGTGGCTTTTGCACAAATGTATTAGTACCCCACTGATGCGTATAAAAGGATTGAGAGTTATACTTTCTGTTGATTTCTTCCTTGATAAGCATTTTTAAATTACCACTTGGCCTGTTTTTAATCAGCTCGGAATTTCTGTCAGGCTGAGATGCATTCTGTGTTTAATGAGGCAAATTGTTGATTAAGGCCTTAGCTATCATTAAAATTATTTGGCCCTTATTTTCAATTCTTTCTACCTCTGTTATTAAAGAGTTATGCTGATTTGGAATGATGAGGCTGACATTGGCTGCAATCTCACTACTGCACTGTTTGCATAGCCTTTATTGCACTAAAACAATACACTTTTTATTGCACTAGTGCAATTCTTTCTTTTAAGTAATCCATGGATTTCCTTCATTCTCCCAACTGTCAAACCTTTCAAACTCAAAAGAGAAAATGAAAGAAAGGGAAAGATGTGGTTTGTTATAATCAGTGGCCACAAAATTGTATTTTATCATTTGTCATTCTTAAGCAAATATTAAAGTGGCTGAAGTTTGACACACTGTCTAAATTAAGTGCAGGCTAGCTGCTCATTTATGAATGCCACGTAATTCCTCCTTTTGGTAAAGGAGGAATTACATGAAATTCATACATTTTCACCTATTCTACCTTTTTCCCTTTGGCCATCAGCTGGATTCATACCTCAAATATAATTGGGTATCACCCTAAATTTAGGTTGCCCAGGGAGGTGGTGGATGCCCCATCCCTGGAGACGTTCAAGGCCAGGTTGGATGAGGCCCTGAGCACCCTGATCTAGTTGGGGGTGTCCCTGCTTCTTGCAGGGGCGTTGGACTAGATGACCTCTGGGAGTCCCTTCCAACTCTAGCCTTTCTATGATTCTATGATTCTATCTACTGTTATTTTTGCTATTCTGCTCACCATTAATGTTTAGTAACTTTTTCTTTCAGTAGTTTATGGCCAACTTACTTACACTGCTTGACTTTCTCCTCCATATTCTTCCTTAGTTAAGCAGTTCTTTTCTCACTTCAGTGATTACCTCCCACTGTATGAATAGGCTGTGGTACTGTCCTACATTTTCTTTGTCTGGGATAAGCAGTTGTTATTTGCACGTCATGTGATAGGATCTCCATTCCTTTCCTCTGCTTTCTCTATGTCTGTACAGGTATGATCTTGTGTTTTCTGAGTACAGTTGATAGAGATCATACTCACATGAGCTTTGTTTGATAACATTAATAGGACTCCACAAGACTATGTCAACTGATACATTCTGGACTTGGTTTTTATCATTATACTATGGTGTTGATTCATTGTTATCCCATGATTACCTAATTCCACATAATGCCACTCTCTTTTCTCCAACTGATAAATTCCATTTCAGAGCAGAAATTCTCAGTACTAAGTGCATCTTATTCTCCTAAATGCCATCTCTAGAACATAAAGCCTCAAAGACAGAAAGTGTTTTCCTTATTTTGAATCTTCTGATCAGTAAGCTTTCCCTCATCACCAGGTGTCATCAGAAGACTTTCGGTCCTCGTGCCAAGACCATTTAGTGGAATTTGTAAGTGATCTCAAGCTCTGTTCAGGAGCCCTGTGGATAAACTCTATTGTATTACTCAGATTGTATATTTAAAGGCACCCATTTATGTCTTCCCCCCCTAAGTCAATCTCTTCTCCATCTGTCAGGATTTTATCTTCAGCTGCACTGATATGCTTCCTTACATGACATCCAATCAGATGATTTATTGTAATCCAGAGAGATTAGATCAATTGCTTTTCATTTGTCTGAAAATTTATATAGCTCTTCATTTGAAAAATAAAAGTAAGATTTGATTAAACAAATGTCCAATAACAAAGTTTTGCATATTAATGCAAACCTCCCAAACCAGAATATACAACTGTTGATTTCTTTTTAAGTCTTTGAAGAAAAAATAATGCTTCTTCTGCCAGAATTCTTCATTCTTTAATGTATTGAATACATTGGAGTTGGGCTGAAAGAAAAAAAAAAAAAAAACAGAAAAAAAGACCATTCCCTTTCGTGGCCTATTTTGATGTTTGGAAAACTGTTTTCACTCTGACTTGGATCAAAACCCAGGAATATTCACATTTGCTGGGAAATAGTATGGAGTTTTGACGCTAGGAGTGTCCACCTGTCTGTCCATCCTGCGTCCCCTGGAAGACCCAGAGCTTGTTCTTGTGCTACCCAGCAGGTGCCTTATTGAGGAACCATAGAGATGAGCTGGCAGGACACCAAGAAAAGTGTCAAAGCTCATTTGGTGGCAGATTTCCAATTGGATTTCATCACAATTGGACTATTTTAGAGGAAAATTTGCATTCTGAGGAAGTAAAAAAAAGGAAAAAGGAAAGTATTTTCTCTGAATTTTATGACCAGCTTTAATGTCACAGCTTTGCTGTGGGAGAGGGCAAATAACCTTTGCATGGGACACATGGTGTATTTACTGTGCTGGGACTTGCTCTGAACCACACTTCTGATTATGTCCTCATAGAACCTTGAGATCACTAAGGACCTTCCTGTCCCTTCCAAGGTCTCTGGGTCTTTGTCCCACTCACCTTGCCCATGGTACAAGACCCCACATCAGCCTCCTGGGGCTGTCAGTCCCTGCCCCAGTGACACCACAGCAGGGCTGGTCTCCAGCTCCCCACATCCCTGCTATACCAGGGGATAGGGCTACAAGACGAAAAACCTTCGCTTCTCTCAGGTTAAGTTGATGCTGACTTGCCTGATACCTTCTTTCAACCCACCTTGTTTTTTGGTGTGTCACGTGTTATGGTGTGTATACTGAGGTGTGGGAGCTGGCAGCAAACCTTACACGCTTAGTAAAGGTCTGTTTTTATCATAACTCTTATTGTAGGCAAGGAGGAAATGGGTTTGGTGGAGGAAAGCACTTGCAAGGGTCACAAGAAGAAACCTCTACTTCCTAATAAAATTTAAACTTTTCTCACAAACAGCAGTAAAAAACTGTTTAGCCCATAGCATACTCTGAATTGATACAGTCTGAGATAAGTGAATTAATTTGGAAATAAGCCACAAAGTACTTGAGACGATAGCTCTTTTAACATTTATATTTTGATAAACTTTAAAAAGTTACCATAGCAAAATTATATCTTATTGATATCTGACACAAAGACATAGTTAGCAATCAACCGTGAGTGTTAACTTTCTGTAAATATCCGGGATAAAGTCTACTTGCAAATTTGAGAAGAGCTATGAAATCTAATATTAAGTGTTTATAAAAAATCTGTGTTATGAAGTTGATCCAACTAAACCAGTAACCTAGGTAGATTTTTAAAAAAAATAAAATATTTTTTCTTCAGTTAACATAATTTTCCCAGTTAATTTAATGTAGGGACAAATTTACAAGCTGGAACATGGGTAGAGGAAGAAGACACAAATTGCAGTGTTAAAAACCAGACCAGGTTGTAATAAAACCGACTGAGTATTCAAGCTGCATTGCCAGTAGAAAAGATTTAAACTGAAGAATAACTGAGTAGGTTAAATGTAGCTTTCTTAATCGTCTTATGTTTACAAAGCTTTCTAAATGTCTTACCTATTTCACTTTTCATTTAAATTAAACCTGTGGTGACTCAAAGGTGTATCCCTAATACAGAAGACAATTTGCTCCCATTTTTATGGTAGTTCCTTTAGCTGGAGCTCTAGAAAATATCATACCCAGTTTGGACCTCCAAAGTACCCCAAAAGTTATGCTTTCGAGTCTACAGGAATCAGTTTGAGAATATAAGAATCGATGATGAAGAAATATAATTTTTGAGATCTTCCACAGAAAGTTACAGTTATTTAGGAAACACACATTAAATCAATCATAACTCAGAATGTAAAACTTCTAAACAGAAGGTTCAAAGCAAAACAGTTTGCAGTGCTTCATCTCAGTTTCAGATCAAATTCACGTTAGATCTAATTCCCATTTCAGAATATTGATGCTGCCATGTGCAAAAAACACCCCACCTTCTTATTGCAATTCACAGTTACAAAAATACTACTTTTAATAATTAACCTCCCTAACATACATGATATTTAAAGCTTATGCTCTGAGGCACAAAACAGTCATTAGGTCACAGCAGGTGAGAAGATATATGCCCTATCAGATACTTATCCTGTGTTTGTCAAGGCTGGAATTTCTTGGCCCTTTCTAAATCACCTGGTGCTAACCCCAGCGAGACGGGACACTGGGTAAAACAGACTAATGATCTGATCCAACCTGGCAGCTTCTGTGAAGTTAAGTCACAAACAGAGGTGGGTTTATCCTGTAGATAACAACGGCAATTATATGCTTGTTAGTACAGCTTGACCTAGTTTTCCTTTGATTTATGCAGGAGATGACAAGTAAAGCTAATCTATGACAACTATTGTTAAAGCACAAGTATTGTGGAGTTCTAGAACTGCATAAGAGCAAACACTGACTTTTCTGCTGTCTCAATATCTCGATAAGCCTTTATACATGTGCAAATTTTCTTTTGTCTTTTTATCTCCAAAAGTATGGCAATGCCAACTGTATTTGGATTCTGTATATTGTCACAGATTATATACTGGTGTTTTTTGTTTTGTTTAGTTTTGGTTTTTTTTACTTCCCTGTGTTCCTCTCTAATTTATTTGTAAAGGGTATATTCAAATAACTGCTGTACTGGGACTTATACTGCATCTTAGAATTTGTGAATTCAAATGGACTTAAGCATGCTAATCTTTTTCCCAGCTATTGTTTTGCTAATACTTATTCTTTTATTTGGGTTTTTTTTGGGTTTTTTTTGTTTTTTTTTTTCTTTCTAGAAAATAGCCCATTTCACCTCCATTTAGTTTTCTTAGCTGAGAAAAAAGTGATGAAGACTTCAGAAGTTGGTTTGCCACTATTACTTCCTTAGAAGGACTGTGAGGTCTGCAACTGTGGGGTTTTTTACCAACCTTACTGTGCTTTTTATTCAGACTTTTTGATCAGTTGGTGTCACCTGCAGAGATGTTATGTTATTCAAGTGACTTGCTGTGTTTGTGCTCCTGAGTATAAGGAAGTCAATAATATTAAATAAACTTCTAGTATTTGCCTCCCATAGACTTCGAGTGCTTCCTGCTTGAATGAAATATGGCTTTTTTTTTTTTTTTCCTGGCTGTAAACTGTAATGGTTTATTATTGATAAAGTCCTGGATAAATTTATTTGTCTTTGACAAAAGTTAGCATTGATAGGTGTTAGGTGGGTAACTCTGCAGTGCGTGAAGAGGGACAGGCACTCCCACTCCAGAGTGCACAGCTGCCCTAGCCGGCTGGTGGGGGCTGAGGAAGAGGCACCTTGCATTTTGCTCCTCCGTTGACAATCCAGATGGGATGGAATGGTGAGATTTACATTACCTTACAGTCCTTAGTCTGGGCACTAGAGTTGATCTGAAAACTGAGGAGGGCTAGGGCACATCTTTGTTTCAAAAAAGCTGCCGGTGAAAATGATAACTTGAGTAGGATGGGTTTACTGGTTTGTGGAGGTGGGAAGACTAGCTTCAATGGCTTCTTTTGCTTAAGGAGATGTATTTCACAGTTAACTGAAGGGTTTTTTTTTGACCGCCAGCTGTTCTGGCTTGGCCTCGTTCTGAACTTCTTCCATTTTGAAAAAAAAGGAGGAATAAAAAAAAAGTTTCATTGCCTCAGAGACACAGATAAAGCAGGAACGCCTGGATCACAGAGCAGTACCCCGCAAACCCAGGGAGAGGTAAGCACAGCAGAGCTGCCAAACCAAAGCCATAAAAAGTGGAACATTAAGGCTCTGTCCACATTAGCATTTTGGTTTGGGGCAGCAATGCAATACTGAAGCAAATCCCTTGCTTGCCCCTAACAGTGCTTTGTTTCACAGAGAGGTTTGGGGACAGACAAATGAGGCTCCTTTCAGGGCTAATGACACTAGAAACTCTGCTTCAGGTGCTCACCAAATGCACTTTAGCCCCTAATGGGAAAATACTGGTCCAAGACAAAGACAATTCCAGCAGATGTGGTGGGGTGCCAGGACCAGGGAACTGACTAGCTTGAATTAAAACCCCAAACCACATTTATTATAGATTTAGAGTTCTCAGCAATTCCTTTGATCTACTTCTGCTCTTGTTGTGCTGAAGTTTGGATCAGCAGTGAAATAAATTCAAATTATATTGGACCACGAATTAAAAGTCAGGTTTTTGAAATAGATAGGAAGAAAGAATCCAGCAGGCAAAATGGATGCTGCCCAGGCAACCCTGACATTAGACTCATTTTAAAGCAATATGCAGAAAACATTTGTTGAGATAGAGGCTATTGAACTGAGAGGCAGTGGGAAACAAGAAAAGTTTTAAGTATCATTAACTCATTTTAATGCAATTTTCTTTAGTTTAGTTGGTTATTGAACTAACAGCCCTGAATACAAAATAAAACATAGTTCTTTCATTGAAGATATATAGACTACATGTACACTCTTATGTCCCAGCTATTGAAAGTATTGCTAATAGAATTTCTGAATGCCTTCTGATCATTCCTCTTGATATGTGCAGCGTCATTTGGGGAAACTACAGTAATGCATTTTTAAAATGCCTGAATGGCCACTTGTAAATTGTTTCTGTTAAATGTAGTTCTGTATTCAAATGCAAATGAATTATTTAATAGGATATATTTCAGCAAAATCGCTATTTTCCTTTTACAATTACAGTTTTACCTTTATAGATAGCCTCTTAAGAAAAAAATATCTGGTGATTTAAAATAATACAGAAGAGTAGATCCTGGACGAAACTCTATTGTTAAACAGAACTGTTTTTCAGTTGCATTAAAATTAAGTCCATCTGCTGATAAAAACAGCAGCATTAAAAGTATCGTACTGTATTTTAGAATACTCTAAATCATATAGTGTAATCTAAAATTGCATCTCTTTAATCATGTATTTTATTCTCTTACTTCTGGCATGGTTTCAGCAGTTAATAAGAAACACATAAAGTAGAAACTTGATGCTTAGAAATTCTTAACTTCTTGGAAAACTGAATTTTTAGCGTTCATATAATTCAAATATCTGTCAGTCTCGAAGACTCGTCGAAACATTTAGTTGATAAAGGCTTTGGAAAATGAGGGTGCTCAGCAATACAAGGTGACAATATTTCCAGGATGACTACAGCCTTGATAGAGGCTTGTAGAGGTTTGGGTTTACAATATTTTCACTTGCAAACAGGTTTAGTTCAAGAAGAACTGCAGCTCCCTATTAGAAAGTGGTGCCTGACTCCTCCAGTTACTTCCAAAATAAGGCCAAGTTCAGAGTCCTGCACCTGGGATGTAACAACCCCATGCAGTGCTACAGGCTTGGGGAAGAGTGGCTGGACAGCTGTCAGGTGGAGAAGAACCTGAGGGTGTTGGTGGACTGCAGACTGAATATGAGCCAGCAGTGTGCCCAGGTGGCCAAGAAGGCCAGCTGCATCCTGGCTTGTATCAAAACCAGCGTGGGTAGCAGGTCCAGGGAGGTGATTGTGCCCCTGTATTCATCACTGTTGAGGCCACACCTCAAGTGCTGTGTCCTGTTCTGGACCACACACTAAAAGAGGGACACTGAGGTCCTGGAATATGTTCAGAGAAGGACAATCAGACTGGTGAAGGGTCTGGAGGCCAATTCTTATGGGGAGCAGCTGAGGGAACTGGNAATTAGTTCCAAGAGGTATTTAAAACAGTTCTGAGAGCTCATTATCATAAGTCTCCTCCCCTGGTGCCTGCGCATTGCCGTCCGGTGGTCGTGGGCTGGGGTCTTTGGGAGGAAGGCTCGTAGTCTTCGTCAAGATGCACTTTTGACCCTTTGGTGTAGAGTGCTAAACCATGATAAGTAAGCAGCTATGGCCTCTCAACCTGCCCCATATCCCTGCTTATCTTTTCTAGCAGCCTCTGTTATCTCATCCCTGTTACTGGGCGAGGCCCTCTTGTTAAGAGACATCTGTTGGCTAATTTGTTCCTCCCTACTATTGTCCGGTCTTTTGGCTAAACCTGCCGAAACTAAAAATTCTAAACATGTCAAACTACCATGTGCCTACTAAAAACTGGTTCCTGTCTACATCAGGACAAGGGTAAATGGCCTCAAGCTGTGCCAGGGCAAGTTCAGATTAGATGTTAGGAAGAAATTCTTCATCAAAAGAGTTGTTGGGATGTGGAACAGGCTGCACAGGGAGGTGGTTGAGCCACTATCCCTGGATGTATTTAAAAGATGGGAAGATGAGGTGCTTAGGCATATGGTTTAGGAGAGGACAGGTACGGTTGGACTCGATGATCTTAAAGGTCTTTTCCAACCTGGTCATTCTGCAGTTCTGTGAAAATCTAAAGTTCAAGGCATGAACTGATTTGAAGATTACTGAAGAGTGCACAAAAAGGCACACGGACTCCTTTTTGCTATGTCAAGTATCCAAGCAGGCTGGGCACAGTGTATTGCAAGATGATTGCATAGGCTGAAGAGTTTCAATCATAACTTATGTGGCATGATCATAAGCTAAAATTTGTCATGAAAATGTGCATATCTACATTTACCAGTGGGCTTCCTCAATTAGAAAACGTAAGATATCTTATAATCACCACTGACATTTGGTATTCAGCTACTGGAAAGTGCAAATTACCAAGCTTTGGATCAATTACTTCTAGTAAGGAGCAATATATCTAGTCTTAGATCTTTGAGGAATGTAGATTAAATCTTAGGGGATTAATTGCTACTAGCTAACCATATCACTAGATAGAAAATGTAATGAACACTTAAATATTGTTCACATGTGGACAAATCAAGCCACAGCTGCTAGTAAGTCACACATCATCCAGAAATGAAGTGACCACAGACTTGGGATCAGAGAATAATATGCCAAACAGGCCAGATGCACATCATATCACCCAATTTCAATCTAATCTTTTATAAGCATAAAGAAGATTGATATAAACAGGAAATTTTCCTTCTGCTACAGCAGCTCAACAGTAAAACAACAAAATTTCTTGTTCTGTGAGAGGGGGACAGTGTGGTAGAGAAACCCTAGATGGAGAATGGTGAGCGTAATTTATATTGTTTAAAAACATCTTGAAATGCTTGATCTAATTACAGAAAATCTGAAACATTTAATGTAAAATATCTTACATAGAGTATTCAATAATATATTTTTTTTGCTACCAACCTTAGTAACAAATTACATTTTTCATCATGGTGACATTTGAAGGCCATGTCTCCCAGTGTTAGACAGAGATCTATTGCTCAGTGAAGCCACTTCTGTTCTGAAGATCAGTGTAAGTGCACAAGCACAGCTAAAAAAGAGATAAAACAAAAGGTGGGGAAGGATAAGAAAAGAGGGACACAGGAAATGGAATAAAATACCACTCAACATAAGTCTCCTGTGAAGAAATATATTCATATCTTTAATATCTCTGCTCAGGCTAGGACATAATTGGCAAAGGAAGGCATTTTCGGAGGCAAGGCTACTGTTCAGATTCCAAGATACTGGCCCAGTTTCAGAATTTAGAATTCGTCATCATACTGTGGCATTTTTTCCTGCATGACTTTCCCTTAATAAAACTGTGGTTGACTTGGAAATAAAATCCTAATGTGCTGTAAAAGTGGAGAGTTGGCTGATTTAGGTTGGTGTTCTGTACCCTTTGTCTTAGAAAGAACATGTGGTTCAAATAAGTCACAGAGAGACCTACCAGAAGAATCTGGGGTATTGTTAGTTAGGAATTTGCATTACAAGTGGGCCATTGATGAATGACAGGAGGTGTTTCTGTTAAAAGTAAGGTAGTTATTAGTGATTAGTATGCATTGTGCAAATCTACAAGTTCAGTTTTGGAAGCAAAGGGGCCTGGACAATTATTCTGCACGATTAGTTAAAATTAAATTTGGTATATGAAAATTTAGTAGGTTGTCCATTCTTAGAAGAACTTTAGGTTGTGATTAGATACTGATTTTTTTTTAATCCAAGGCACTTATTTTTTTATATATATATGTCTACATAAAATATATGTAAATAAAAGAAATTAATATATATCCCCCGAGATGAACAATTTCTTGAACATTTCTCTCAGTTGTTTACACTTTCTATTCTGAGATGTGTGTGGCTCGTTTGACTGCCAGAGAATACTACTTATCCCCTTGTAGATTAATTGCCTTACCTTGCATGTACCAGTTCTCCAGACTTTGAAGCCCTCCAGACAACTGTTAGAAACCAGAAACAAGATCTGCGCTAAGGTTTGGTGTGCTTCAACACTGACTAACGTGCCCCAGAGATATTTTAGATACAGAAACCACATTTATTGCAACTGCAGTTACCAGGATCCCTTTCTTCCCTGGCCGTTTGAGTTTGAAACTGAAGACCCCTTCGCAGTGGGGAACCCCAATCGCTTTAGATTTTTAGCCCGCTGCCTTGCTGTAGCCTTCATGGGGAAAATCTCTGCAAAGAATGTAACCTATATTGTCTTAGTTTGGATCTTTGATAAGGGTGACTGTTCACACCCACGTTGCCACCTCTCCCTTTCTAAATGTCATACTGTCATCGCTTTTGTTGGAGCCTAGGCAAGATTAGTTCCTTAGAAGATTAGATCTTCTAAAGTTACCAGCTAATGGCATCATCTTTATTTTACAATAAACAATTTTGGAATTAAACTGTCTTTTCACCACCTTATGTAAATTTTTGATCCCATCTTAAGAAGTATATCTTGAGCACCAGGTATAAATAGGGACATAAAAAGATGCAACATATTTCTATTACCTAATTCTGGGGATGGATCCTTTTGAACTTCCCAAAACCTTTCAGCTAGAAAAAGTCCAAATGAACTAGCTCAATAATTGATTTTTCCAAGTTGCTTGTTTCAAAACCTTTCACTGAGCTTGATTTCAGCACATTAATATTTTTAGTCACTCAGAATTATTTTTTAGAGGTTATTGATTAAAATATTCATTAATCTCTAATCCTAGGGAATACGTGCAAGAGAATGAAATAGTGGCATTGCACAAGTAGTAGACATGCTGGTATTTTCTAATTTTTTTGTTTCTGACTTTTTGCCGTAATAACCTTCCAATACAGATTTTGTACGTGTAATATATTTTATTATTTCTTTTTCCTTTCCCTAATATTTATTCAGCTACAGTCTGCAAACTGGTTCTGTATGCTTTTGTGCCTTTAAATATTTGCTCTTATAAGAAGACTCCTACGTGTACATTTCTGGTGATGATTCTAATGAGGTACCCCAGCCTTCAGGGCACAGTACTGTCAGCAGGTGCTCCATACAAAACAATGTTCAAGTTTGCAGGTTATCCTCACAATAGTATAATTTTCTGGAATGATTCAGTGTGCAGTGGGGGAAATACTGGCATAGGGCCCAGACCACTTAAGCATCTCTTTTTTCTTCTGAACTAATATTTACAAGTTAAATACCACATGCTTCATAATATAAGTAAAAATTTAACATTACTAATACTGGTGGGATTATACTGCCACCATTTTCTTGATGAACAATTTTTCTCATCCAAAAAAATACCCCAACCCCAAAACCCACTCCTCACCCCCAAAAGTTCAAGTTGTTATTAGACTTGTGATTACAAAAGCAAAGATGTTTAACCTCAATTTTAAGATAGCTACATTTACTCACACGCCTCTTTTTTTTTTTCAAGTCTATTTTTTAGTTACAAAACAAGAAAACTGACATCATTCACCCTTTTGAGTTATGCAATGAATATGCACAACCATTTATTTCATGAAGCAAAGACCTCTTCTTGTGCTTATAGCAACATGTATACTAGATAAAATCACCACCTCTTTCATAGACAACATGTATTTATTTTACTAGCAATGAGAATTTTTTAAAATACTGAAGAAATTAAATGCATTATAAATTGATTCATGGCATTAGAAATCCTTTATAGTTATATCATTGTTCACTAAACAGAGTATGAACTAAAGAGCTCTTCTAATTAGGGACTTTGACTTTTAACCGGAAGTGTATATCCTTTTCCCAGACTTCCTTATTATAGGTTCCTGTTTATATTAGAAGAGATTGTAACATTTTAGTTAAAATAAATGAATAAAACTGTCTGGTTTAAAAAGTTAGGTTGTCAAATTATGACAACCATAATTTTAGTCGAAATGAAGCAACCTTTCTTAAATCAATATTATGAAAAAAAAAATTTCTCAAAGAACCTGTATATTCTTCCCAAGATTACAGCAGAGGTCGGTAACCGTTGTCATCTCTCTATGCTGGTCCTCAGAATAATTGCAGCCCTGAGTCCAAAAGTGAGTTCTGAAAACAGTCTTTGCTGGAAAGTGTTTTTAAATGATCTTCCAGCAGTTAAGGGTATCAGTCATCAATCTACTTTTTGACAGCACCTTGGAGTCAGTGTTCATCCTGGTAAAATCAATATTAAGTCATACAGGTAGTACACACTTCGGTGGCTTTCCATTTTGTACTGACTGCCAGGAGTTGCTACCCCCTGTGCCTACGATGCTATTGAGTGGGAACTGGCATCCTGCTGGAGTCATCCATGTGTGCAGGATCCATCTCACACGGGCCATGAGCAAGGGAAGGTCCTGAGGGCATGGGAGGGCACTCGCCCTATGAAATACTTACACCTGACATGCACCTTTGGGAAACTTGAAGTGGCTTTGATATTCTATATTAAAAGATCCAACAGAACACCTAATGGTTTAATTAAAGACCAGAACACTGTGAGTAAAAACCAGCAGAAGATCAACTGGATAAAAAATTTAGACCAGCTGGATTAAATCTTTGAAACTAACTGATAAACACCTCCAATGGTAATATAAAAGTTAATTTGCTACAGCAATTTCCTATAAAAGGAGGACATTGATAACAAATATAATCAAAATGAAATATTTTCAACACAACTGAATAGGATTTGCCCAATACGTTAAATGTAAACTTTTAATCATAAATCTTCATTTCGTAGACAAGATCTGTCACTAGTTCATTTGAAAAGGGTCTTACAAAGTCAGTAGAGAAATGCTTGGAAAGACCATAAGAAAATCTTGTCCATTGTCTTTTTTCCCTGCTGTGTGTACCCAGGAGACTGATCCAGATAAGAATAAGTAGACAATATTACGATGGATAGAATTGCTATTTACAGATAGTAACTTACCATTGCAGAGTATCTGTACTGAAGATTCTCAGATTAATCATGTTTTTACAGATTTCTTTCATGAGATATTTTGATTTTTTTTTAAATGTGTGTTGGCAAGGACCATATGAACATCTACTATTTATGAAACACATTTTTAACAACTTCTTTAAAAAGCTTTTTTTCAAGTTCAAAATTTTCTCTGAAACCATATTTTTCACAAAGAGCAAATGGTGATTAAGAATTCTCTTTGAAGTTGAACACTTGTGGAGAAACAAATGAAACATTTTATTCACTTTTCTCTATGCTTTCAGCTCACCAAAAGTAAAGAATTTGCAGATGGTTTTGAAGAAGGCAGGAGGGAAGAAATCAGATATTTATCTCATTTAGAAATAAAATCATGCCATAATGGTGAGATTTTCATGATGGATTTTGTTTTTAAATACAAGAGAAATAAATATTACTCAGTCCATGAGAAATCCTAGGTTTCAGTAAATTTGATGTGAGACAGTTTGAAATCAACAACCACGACAAACAGCTGCTGCCTGTGAATGAACTAAATATTTATTGCAGTGCTTGTCACAGCGGAGTTTAGGGGGCCATAACCACAAGAACAGAACCATACCACTCTGTGGCTTGAAACACAATTTATTTGCAAAGAGGATGGGATAACAATTTCTGTGCTCAGGTCCCAACCCTAAGTCTTTTCCTTTAGATGAGAACACTACACGCTGACACCAGAACAGGACAGGTATATCCCCCTGCCCTTGGTGTAGCTCAGACCCAAGGGCAGGGGATGGACACAGGTGCCAAATGAGTCCTAAGCATCAGACCCAGCACCAGCTTCAGCTGCCCCTCAAGCTCAGACTGAAGCAGGGTACCAGGTGCCCCACAAGGGACAGCCGTTCTCACTCCTTATTGTTCTTTAAAATCACATTGCCATGCAGGCAGAGAAGATGTACTGTAGGTGATGTTGTGGGTAGAGAATCTTTGTTGACCATATCCTCAGCTGACAGCTTTATGCTGGGCTTGTCTGAGCGTGGATGGCTGCTGTTGTACTGTAAGAATGGTTCACAGAATCTTGGAATGTGTTAGGTTGGAAGGGACCTTTAAAGGCCATCTAGTCCAAACCCCCTGCAGTAAGCAGGGACATCTTCACTAGATCAGGTTGGTCAGAGCCCCCCATCAAACCTGACCTTGAATGTCTCCAGGGATGGGGCCTTCACCACATCTCTGGACAACCTGTGCCACTGTCTCGTGTCCCTCGTATTGAAGAGTTGCTTCCTAATGTCTAATCTAAACCTACTCTGTTCTGGTTTAAAACCATTGTCCCTTTCCCAATCTCTAGAGGCCCTTACAAATAGTCCCTCCCCAGCTTTCCTGTAAGCCCCTTCAGGTACTGGTTATGCAGTCATATTTAAAGTCAAATATGCCTGTTGCCAGCACTTGTTATTTCACAAAGACAGAATTCCATATCAGTCATGTGCATAGTTAAAAATGATATTTAAAGAAAAGACAAACCCTTATCCCTTATAAAAAGCAAGTCAGTCTAGCAGGTGGTCTAAGGCTGCTTAGCAATTTTCCTGGTACTATTTTTACATTTCTCTTGAATTCTCTTCAGACAAAAAGCATCATGCTTAGATCCTTTGTATATTTCAGTTTTGGACAATGTATTATGAGAAGAGGATAAATAGCTTTCATAATTTAGACGTGAGAATAAATATTCTGATTTGTAGCACAGGTAGTCATTACACTCGCCAGGTTTTCTGAGTTTTTCTGTGAAAATAGTTTCAAATACAGCCAGCCTGAGACTTTGTAATAAAATCGGAAGATTGATTTTAGTGATCTGAAAACAGAGGGGTAATTATATTCTCATTTTCATGTTCATCATGTGCACAATTCTTCTATTAAACTTTAATGGGTGTTGCAAGTGAAAAAAAGCATATGCAACAAGATAGGGAAAACACCACAAAGCTGTTAGCTGTTATCATTGTCAGAAAGAAAATATTATCGCTATAAATCTTAACTTTCACTGCCACCAAGAGCTGCAGGCTAGACTAGAGAGAGAGACCGGTGTGGAACCATAGCTGTGCATTGAAAGTACCACAATGTACATTGCAAAAATATATATTGTGATTAAGTTAATATTGAACAGTGAATTTTACAACCTTTTCTGATTTTCTTTTCCCCAGGCAAAAATCAACACTTTTCCAACCACAGTATCCTTCTCAATTTGTTTGCTGCAGTGTCAAAAAGAGGTGTATTAAACACTCTGGGAGAAAAAACGCTCTCTGATATAGTGGCAGCAGGGTGCATATGGTTTCATAACAACATTAAAAGCTCCTCTTTCTTCCTCCCTCTTTCCAGGAGCTGCTCTGGGAAGGGTGACACAGAAGTGAGAGTGCACTACCTGCAGTCGGTTCTCAGAGAGCTGTGAAAAAAGATGACATGAAGGAGCACAGGGTATACTCGGTAACATCTGTTCCTAAATGGATGCAATAAGATCTAACCTGCTTGGCATAAACAGAAGGACGTCAAGTTAAACAGAGTAGCAGCGGGACTCAAGGTACAGCATGTGAACGTCGTGAAAATAAATGAGCGCGGCACTACCAACATTTGTGACACCAGTCATCTCTTTAACCAGGCTGGTGCGTTCCTGGAGATATGTCCGTTTATTAAAGGCACAGGGAAAAAGTTGAATTCCAACCATGTGGCATAATGCAGAAAAGAAGTATTAGAAGTTGGGATTTACAGTATGTCTTTGTAGGAAATCTGGAAGGCAGGTATAGTATTTCTCTTGGCTTTTGACCCATCAAAATTCTGGGGGTGAAGCTGGACAGTTAAAACATGTGAAAATAGTGTAAAATTTACCATCAGAGAGCTGGAGTGGTATTTGAAGGGATAACCAGAGACTTGCCTGTGCTTTCACAGGATTTTTTTTTTTTTTTTTTTTTTTCA
>VXBZ01006544.1:249649-305638 GCA_013399135.1 Heliornis fulica
CCCCCAGCTCCTAACAGAATTATGGCCAGGTGTGTAGACTTTCATGTTAGAGACATATGTCACCCCGTTTGAGAAATCCTCCTGTGGCGTTTCTGGGATTTCTCAAAGCCACCAGAGCCTTCTCTGTGTTGTGGGCCACTCCAGGAGCCCAGCTGGCCAGCACAGCTGGAGGCACGCTGCTGCTGTCAGCTGAATATGCCTTTCTGAAAATTGCCCAACTGATACTGGTAGACCCAGAATAGAATAACATTTGTAGGGTAGAGTAACAGCTCTTTAAATACTTTGTAAAATTGCTACTGATGATTACCAGATCTCGTGTTTAAGGAGATTCTAAATTCCAACTGGTTTACAGGTGATTAAGCCTTATGTTTTGCATATTTTCATTAAGCACTGCCATTCTGATCCCAGCATGAGCCTCATATTAAGTTTGCTTAAAAAGTAAAAAAAAAAAACACCTACCATGCTCACACTAACCCTCCCTTGTCTTCAAGTGAAGTGACAGGAGTGCGTCTTTCAAGTTTAGACACTGACCCAGCAAAAAAGCTTTGGCATGGCTGGCAAATTTTCTTTTCAATATAGAAAGAGGGGTTTTTTCATCAATAAATTGTTTGGGTCTGATAGAAAGAAAACTTTGGTTACTGTTCTCTAGGAAAGTTTCGTAACTGTATATGGTTTAGAAGTGGAAACTGGTAGAAGCTGGTTTCAATGACCTCTGGAATTCCTCTATCTGCCACTCCAAAGGTTTTACACTGCTTGTTAGCTTTCTTTCCAGTTCTTCAGTTATTTTCATTCAAGATTGCAGTGCATTAAAGCATGCTAAATGAAGATCACATGGGTTGAGACAAATGAAGGAATCTTTTGGAAGGTACAAGGATGACATTTCATACTTGCCTAAGGAAGGGAGAGTTGGGACAAGCTGACTGACAGAACTCATGGCTGCATGATGGGATGTTATAGGTGAAGGGAAGAGAGCAAAGGGGACTACTGCTATAGAAAAGAATAGGCTCAGCAGAGCAGCAGCAGGAGAGTTTACTTGCCAATAATGATGTAGATAATGTGCTACAATTTGGAGGTATGAAGGACACAAGAGAACAAAAACTGAGTGAAAAAGATGATGGTCTTTTTATCAAGGACTGCTAAAGTGAAAGGAGAGATCCTGGATTAGGTCTTTTGGTGGGAGTCAGGAAAGAGTTTTTCAAGGAGTTACTGCAGCCAGAAAGGTAGATGTCAGCTTCGTTCGTTGCCCTAAATGCTAAGATGTCCCTAAATGCAAAATATCTTTTTATGCTGGTAAATTAAGCATTTTATTTGTGAGACACATTGATTAACTTTACAAACTATGTTTTGTGAAATTAATGCTTGAATTCAAAAGGTTATGAGGATTTTAGATACAATTGCTAATGGACAGAATTTATTTTACTTTGCCAGTTAACCTTTAATTTTTATGATCATACAAATTGTTTTACATGTAATAATGGTTAAAGTATTACAATGTGAAAAACAGTCACATATTTTCAATAAAAAGTAAGATTTACTAGTAGATGGCAGAAGCTCACCTCTTGCATCAGGTTACTAATTCAGCTGCAAGATATTTGATTGTAAAACATTCAACTAAAAAATTACAGAATTAGCACACTGAAATTGGTGTTGACACAGTCCACCCAAGATAAAACACAATTTGATGAAGAAGGAGGAAAAGAGTCTCTTAAATCCTACAATACCACAAAGCACTAAAAAAAAAAGAAAATCAGAAAAGGGTTTGACTTTTAAATAAGAAACATAATGGTGTGGTAATATTCAAGGAATCGGGAAGAAAAAGCAAAGGTTTCATCTATGCTGAAGAACCAGGTATGGTTGCAACACTGCTAAGGAATATAGGTCCAATTTATTTTTAATATTGGTCATTTAATGAACAGACATAATAATTGATCAGGTTTCATAGCCTCAAAAGCTGTTCCTTTTGTTCACTATCCTTATAAATAGACATTGGGTACAATATTCTAAACTAAATCTCCCTTGCTGCAAATTAGGTAGATTACATAACTGAGAAATATTAATCATCCATCTCTTTTTACAATAATTTAATATGTACCTGGAGACACCTATCACATACCCTTTCATTCTTCTCTAAGCAAAACCAATTTACTTTTAAATCTCTCCTTCTGGGTTATGTTTTCAAAACCTTTTATTTTTCCTGTTGAATTTGTTCCAATTTGTTGGCATCTTTCTGAGAGTGGTATCTTAAACTGGACACAGTGTTCCAGCTTAGGCTTACCTTGCACGGAGCATGCAAAATAATTGTCTGCCGTAAGATAACAGTGACACTCAATTATGGTAGTTTGGATTTTTTACTTACCAAAGTGGGAATTGAAGCTTTTTTTGAGGTCATCTATTGTTTACTTACTGCCCAGTAAGAGAATCCTTATGCTCTCCTTGTTTGTTTGCCTTGTTTATAAAAGCTTTCCTAACATTGTGTCCCTTACCAAGTGTTTCTTTCTTCAGACTTCTCTATTTTCTGTTTTATATCTCTATATGGGTTCACATTTTCTGTGGTATTAGGTCTTAGATACAGGGACACGTTACATACAAATCTTTTTAGTTTCAAGATTTTGTAGCAATAATGGCATATAATTTCCCATCTTTTCTCTGTATTGAAACAGTTTGTTCTTTTGACTTAATAGTGACATTTGTCAAAACTAAAGCTCTTTCTGAACTATTTTTCCCCTGCCTGGGGTCTATTCTAGCAATTCTCTATTCTGAAATTTGCATTTGTTTAAAGATTTTTATTGTTCCATTGCTCTCACTTGTTCCTCACCTTAAAATCACAAACTGTATTGCTTTGTGATCAGTTTTATCCATTGTCCTTTTCTACATTGTGAGCTAATGCCTTCTTATGCAAAATGTACTGTAAAAGAGCTGTTCTTAATTGTTGCTTTCAACTATTTCAGCCCCATTCTTTCAAACATGCATCACTATATTTTTCCTCCAAAAGTATAGTGGCAAAGACTTCCATCACTGTTTTTTTCACTTGATCATTCACTAAAAAGTGTGTTTCAGCCCACATGTCCTTTTAATGTAATTGTTAGTTAAATACCTACAATTNTGAGAGGATAGCGGTTGTTCAACGAATGCTGAAACAGAAGAAGAAAAGCAGATGATGCACTCATGTGTAACCCTCTTAATTGAAAAGAAAAACTCTATTTCTACATTGCTTTCCATTAGTTTATTCCTTATTTTTTCTTTTGTTTCTGATCAAGCCATTGTATGGTTTCTGTAAGTATATTCATTTTTCTTGTTTGATCCCTGTATTCCAAGTATGGACACCTAATTTTATCTAACCCAAGACTCTATTTTAATGTCTTGCTACTATACTCTACTTCTATTAAAAAAAAAATAGGTCTCTACCTCTTTTTTTCTGGTCTTTTAGATTTTTGGGGTTTTTCTCTCTTTTTTTTTTTTTTTGGTAGCCTACTTTGCCAGGGGCTTGCTCCAATGTAGGTCACAGGTTCCTCCATATTCTTCCATCTGCTCCATGGTGGGCTCCTGCTCGGCCCAGGTGGTTCTCCATGGGCTACAAGGGGGGTCTCTTCATCTTTCATGGGCTGCAGGGGGACACTCGTTTCACCATGGTAGTCTCCAGAGGCCGCAGGGAATCTTCTCTCAGTGTCTTCTCCTCCTTTCCCCTTTCACTGACCTTGGTGTCTTCAAAGTTTCTTACAGTTTCTCACTCCCTTCTCCAGTGGCAAAATGCGGCTGTTAGTGCTTTTCTCTCTTCTTTCTGTGATTCCCAGAGTCTCTGTGACCGGCGCTAATTGGCCCGGACAGCCTTGTCAGTAACAGGGTTTAGGAGTTTGGCCTTGGGAACCCAGCTGGGATTTGCCTTGTTGGACCCTTAAGAAACTTCTAGCTGCTTCTTAAAGAAGCCACATTGCATATCCACCACACTGGGCTGCAAGCACACATTACTGTCATGTTGATCTTTACCTCAGCCAATAACTCAAAATCCTTCTCCTCAGGACTACTCTCAGTAATTCAGGGGTGAAGGGGGTGCAGCATGAAGACTGCCTTCCAAAGCGGAGAACCTTTTTTTTTTGTGGGAAATCCTATAGCACATTCTTACTCAAACTCTATTATGACATTGTCTGTTACCGCTAGTAAATTGTGATGTTTGTGGCATTCATGCCAACTACTTTCTTGGTTTAATATCATTGGTTCTAAAATAAGGAGTCTTTTCATAGAAACAGCCAAAGGGTACATCTGGTCCAATATCCTTGTTCTAGCAGTGGCAAGTAGCAGATGCTTGAATAAAGTACATAAGTAAAAGGAATCTATTAAATATCCTTCCTTGAAATGCCCTACTGGCTTCTGGCAATCAGTGGTTTAGGGATTCCTGCTGACCTATTCCTAATTGCACTGGATGGTGCATATATCTTCCCCATTACTTTACAAATTCCAGTGCAACTGTGTGAAATAGTGTGAAAATAGGAAGATCCTTCACAGATGTGGTATATTTTTCCCTTAGTGTGATGTCATTTAGGGATTGAGTGTGATTGCATGCATGGTGCTCTTTTCTTAGTTTCTGTATAATAAAACAATGTGCAATAAACACCTCAGAATTCTAGTTATGTTTAATGTCATAAATAAAAAACAGTAATCAATGGACAGGGAAAATAAAAGTGGATTAAAGATAAAAAATGGGTTTTAGTTTTAGCTTCATAAAAGGAATTTAATTTTAAATGCTTTATAATTGATGTGCACTTTAAAGTTTCAGCCAGAAATTACTGTAAATCCAAGAAATTACAGGATACATGTAATTTCAGACTCCTCAGGGGAAGATTGAGTTGCTGAACACAGCCTGTGAAAGTAAATATTTTAAAATTTATGAAGCACCCTAATCCTGTAGGCATAGGACGCCATAATTACTTCAGTTCATGATGTGCTGAGCACCTTCTCCTGCCAAACTCATGTAAGGGCTTCTGATTTAGATTGAAAACTATGAGGTCCTCTGGAAAAGTTAAAAAAAAATCATGTAAATAATATAAAAGAACAAGAAATGCAATTGGAAATGAAATGGCATTGAGAATTAAACAGACCAGATTCCACAAGAGGTTGTGCATTTTTCAGCTGGTGCTGAGCATTCTTGACTCCCACGACAGCCACTGAGTTCCTAATGAGCTTACACCCTAGTTTAAATACTTCACTATGGAAGCGTTCATCACTATATAATCTCTTTCTTGTAATGACTGCCAATACAGCCATTATGCTAATGAGGCAGCTAGAAATGAAAGGAGATAAAAGGAAAAACGATAACTAAAATCCAAAGCAGTTTTAATGCTTCTAGTTTTAGTTTAATTATGTTCTTCCAAAGAATTATGACTGGATTAGGAAAAAAGGAGAGTAAATATTGTAGATTAAAGAGAAAAAAAAAGCCTTGGTACTTGTCATGTGGATTCAGGGGCCATTCAATATTCTCATTTATGTTTTAATACTGAGCTTAAGCGGGGTCTCTTTCTGAAAGACCTCCCTATGGGACATTTTTGGACTTCAGAATACTCTGGCTAGGTAGATATCACTGTGATGGTTAATAGGGAAATAATAGGACTAAGACAATCTTGAAGAGTTGAACTGGCAGAGCAGTATGAGAAGCACACAAAATTAATGTGAAATAGACATTTGCTTGAAGGATAAATACTGAAACAGATCAAAATAGCAAAGTATGATTCAACATAGACAAAAGTGAAAAGAGTAGGATGGTTCTAAGATGTGTATGTGGCCAGCATCTAAGGTTAGCTACTTTAGAGAAGATCCCTATGAATCCTTTGGGCCCTAATACAGCACAAATTCCAACCTTGAAACTACCTTGGCAAAATAACTGGTGGTTTTTGTTTTATGCCCCAAAGACTGCAGAAACTTCTATAGTGAATTAAGAGTGATCTAACATTAATTAGATTTGCTTTATTATCTGGAAAGTTGTTATCCAGAATCATTTGGAATATCAGATGATGCTTCACTTCCTGCAATATCCTGGACCACTTAGAGGAAAGAGAGGTAGTCTGGAGCAAGTTTGAAGTCCACAATGACCTCATTCTGAATACCTGTTAGAGAGGTCAAGTCTGACTTTCGAAGGTCTCTTTCTTTATGACAACTTTTTTTTTCCTGAAGAAAGACCACCAGTGTAAACCTCCAGAACCTGAATCTTGTTTGTTAACTTGCCTTCCAGCAACTTTGCAAGACACAGAACTGCATGTTGAATTCTAACATGATTTTATTTTTTTTTTAATGACAGCTTTCCAGGTGGTGATGACTAGTCCTGAGTCATATTCCCATGATGTTTTTCACTCCATGACTTCAACCATTTCCAGCATCCTATACTGTCAAATTCAGAAAAGTTGGAAAGCTTTCGAATACCTCTCAAGAGTAATTCTTTGTCATGACGACTGCACAGAGCCATACAAGTAAAATGACAGCAATAAATAGAACTTACCAATCGCATAAAAATTAATGAAATAAACATAGGCTGCAAGAAGGAAGACCTTAAACAGTACACCATTAAATTAGTCTATGTCTACTTAGAAAGTTGGGGGAAGTTGCCACATTACAGAACTCCCCAGGGAATGAGTTTGGGTTTCTCTCTCATTTTACTATCCTGCATGAGGCAGAAGTGGCACAGGGACAGTGATAAATCTGGTGTCACCCATAGGAAAGAGAAAAAACTTCGAGACAGAAAAAAAAAAAAAGCAGCNTATTTAATGAAGGTATGTACACCAGGCTATCAAAAGAAGAAAGACTATTTTTCCTTTTTACTGCTGCTTTACCAAGAATATTTCCCTAAACACTACAAAAGTGTATGCTAAAAGGAGCCAGACAAAATAAAACTGCTTTGTTTTCACCTGAAACTAAGTATTACAAAATGCCGTCTGTTACCACTGTGCAATTCAAGATTCAGTTGTTTTCCATAAACATACCTAGGTTCATATCAATATGGAGAATATTAGTCTGTAGTATTACAGTATTAAGTTGCAAAGGAAAAAACCCCATAGAACTTGTGAGTCTCACCAGTATCAAAATTAGGGTTGCTCAGAAGAGAAAAGGGACAGCTTTTGCCAATGCAAAAGCTTGTTAGCAAGGAAATAATCTGATTCTTATGTCTGTGTGAGATAGCACAGGAAATAATGGGCTTAAACCAAAGGAGGGCAGATTTAGATTAGATATTAGGAAGAAATTATTTCCTGTGAGAACAATGAGGCACAGGCTGACCAGAGAAGCTGTGGCTACCCCGTCTCTGGCAGCATTCAAGGCCAGGTTGGATGGGGTCTTCAGGTAACCTGGGCTAGTGGAGGGTTTCCCTGACCATAGCGGTGGATGGAAAAAAGTGATCTTTGATATTCCTTCTAGTCCAAGCTATTCTGTGATTATATGATTCTAAATCACAGCAACAAACTGTTGTGGATTAGGTGACAAGTAAAAAAAGAACCAGACATTTTGTACAATAAATACATTGCCCTTAGGAAGACAGTAGAGTCTCCACTGTTGGAGGTCTTTTAAAAGTAGTTAGATAATCATCAAAACATGCAGGTATTGAGCATAACTGTAGCAAAAGTGGAATTCATAGAAAATGATGCAAGCTCTTTGGACTTTAGATTTGTTTTGCATATACTTTTAACT
Organism: Heliornis fulica; assembly: GCA_013399135.1. Taxonomy (NCBI): domain Eukaryota; kingdom Metazoa; phylum Chordata; class Aves; order Gruiformes; family Heliornithidae; genus Heliornis; species Heliornis fulica. The sequence continues at coordinate 257,315 of VXBZ01006544.1, forward strand.
AGATGTGATCTCAAGTGGGAGAAATATATTAAAACTTCAGCTGAATTGTATGTTTCAGGTAGCAGAATATAGTTTCTGTAATAGTGTATTTAAAATCTCTAACAGGCAAAAACCCCAACTCACACAGCTTTTTAAACTTTGGAAAGTTCTAGTTTCTTCAACCTTTTTTTCCTCCTTTCTCCAGTAGACAGAAATGAGAACTAAACAAGCCCTGAGTAAGATTTGAACAAGTTTTAGTCAAAATTTAATTTCCCACATTTAGAGTGGGAAGGACAACAAGGACCAGTGTGGGACAAATATCAGTATTAAGATGTGTAACAGGGAATGAAATCAGATTTAATGACAGAATATTTCTGTGCAAGCAAGAGAAAGCCTAACAATGCTGGCAAACTAAAACAGTGAACAGAAACAAAATAAGATTGCTCTGATTTGGGCACCAAGCAGAGAGATATAAAAGTCTATCTTTGCATGCCAAAGAAATTAATTTAATCCAAGTCACAGCACAGTTTTTAACCTTTTTTGCAGAAACAAATTCTTCAGCTTGGAAATGCCAGTGCAGACTGAACAAATGTGTCTCCTGATGTTACACAGTCTTCAGCCCCCTCTAGTCCACCCCCACAATCCTTCATTTGGGAGAAATTTGAGGCTGCCCCTCCTACTGCCCTTTCTCTCCCAATCAGCAAGAAACAGATTCTGAGCTAGGTATTAAGCAGTCTTGAGATACCAAGTTCATTTTGTTTGTTTGTTGTTGTGGGGTGATTTTTTTTCTTTTTTTTTCTTTCTTTTCTCTACAGTGAGAATACATTTGTTTTCAGTAGAGAAAATCCCTTCCCTAGCCACCTCCAGTTTTCTTTAAGTGAGGCCATTTGTTTTCAGCAGTGCTGAATTTTCTTCCCTCCTGCAAACATGTTGAGTTTTTGCATCTTGAGTGCAAACAGCAAATGCTCACCAGAATCACTCATCTCTACTTTTTCCCTCCTTCCCCCATACCCTCAGCCCAACTCCTTCAACGAGCCCAGCAGCAGCAACCATATGTTATACATTAAAGACAGTCGGAGAGGTTAATATTCATTTGTTTGCTGCCTACATTGACAGAAATTGCAGATTCAGAAAAATGATGTTTATCTTCCTTAGCTTGAAATTTTCTGAATTTCTCAACAGAAAATAAAACTTTGAGAAGTTATATAGTTGAATTTATTAATAATTTGGTTTTTTCCTCATGCCTTCCAACAGTTATTGCTATGTGTAACTGTTGGAATGTGCCTGCCTTTTCCTCCAATATGAAATATTTATTTTTTCTTCTCTCTTGTCTACATATATATTCTCATGTATACTTTATTTTTTTTATTTAACCAAAAATTCCATAAGCAACCAGTTGTGAACAAGAAGCACCCTTCTTTCAGCAACAGATAATGAGCACCACACCTATTGTCTAAGCCAGATGCCAAAGACCTCCTGACAGAAATCTGTTACCTTTATTTTTTGTTTGAGTGTTATATTCCTGTGGTGCTGTATAACCTTTGGCTCACAAAACCACTGTATCTGTGCTCTTTATGCAAAAGCTTTCCTTTGTATTTTTAAAATTGGCAGCGCTGAGAGTTTTTCTTTTGCAGGATCATTTAAAGAATACAATAACTAACAAAATAGGAGAAACAAATATGAATATATACAGATATTCAAAACTCATCTGCATTGTCCAAATGTTTCTTCTATAGAAGTCCAAAGAGAGTTTTATTGCTCCCTTTAATGGAACCGGTGTTATTCATTTCACAGTGCTGCTTCTGACTATTTGATGTCTGAAAACATCCTTCCGCAGCCGAGTGAATATTGAGCAGAAAAAAACAATGAGGATGAGATGCTGGATGTCTTCTCTGTTGTACAGACTGTATCTGAACAGCTCTTTGTGCCCAGACTATTCAGTAGTGCCTTTTTAAAAAGAACAATGGACAATTGTTACTTCTTTGCATAACTTTCATATTTGGTTTTGAATGAACCAAGAGATGACCAGTTGTGCATACACCAGTATTGTTCAAAGCATCACTTGTCTCAAGATCAGATCAGTAGTCCAATTTCTCACTGTCTCTTGTGACTGATACATTATCCCTTCAGTAAATAATAGAAAGAATTCTAGAGGGATATTTGTTCTGAATAATCTATATTTAATCACAAATTTTCCTTTTAAATATATAAATGCTAAAAGTTGCTGTGAATTCACTAAATCCAAGATACTGGATTTAACGATAGGTAATGGCACTGAGTTCCACTGGTTGGTTGTGTTGAAGAGGTTTTTTCCTGAAACATGTTGTTTGTAACAGCGTGTTTCCTCCTTTCTTTTTTAAGATGCTAAGTCAAGTGAGAGCCTGATTATCTGACCTGGTTTTGGTTTTATCTAATAGCCCATGTTGATCTTTGAAACTCTGATCCATCTCCTTAAAAGCCTTCTGCTTGCAACACTGCTATATTACAGTTTGCCATACAGTTTTGCAGGATGCTACTCTGGTATTCCCCACACCCCAAACCTTGTAATCCAGCTCCTTGTTTTTTATTTCATCTATCATCTGCTGAACTCAACATCCCAGGTTGGGGATGGCAGGTGGAGAGATGTGTTTATTTATATAGGGGACATCCTAGTCCAAATTTCTTACATTCCTTTTAGGATTGAAGCATCAGATCAATCTTAACACGGAAAACTATGTCAACATTTATTACATGCACTTTTAAAGTCCTTTCAAAACTTAAATCCTAACAGGCAAATTCTTCACTGAGAAGGTTATATTAAAAGATCAGGACAGAACAGATGATTTGGGGGTGGGGACACTACAGTCCAGACACTGGTTCCCACCATTACTTTAAAAATAGTTCTTGCTAAGACTGCAGCCATTCTCTGGTTCCCCCTTACTGTAACCTAAACTGTTCTGTTATGAAAGAAATTTAATTTAAAAGAACAGAAATTGATTGTCTGAGCAATCTGCCTCCCACTAACCTCTCAAGTAAAGCCTTCAGGAGGAGTCTAAAGCTCCTAATGACCTCACTGGCTAATGTTAATATTACACTGCAGAAACAGCCCCTTGTTAAAACACCAAGCAAATGAAATTGGAGGCCACACAAGGTTTTAAGATGTGTTAAAGATGAGAGGATAGCTTGTGCTAGCAGACTTTGAAGAAACTAATTTATTTTACTCAGTACTGTCAACATTCAGGGACTATATACTATGATTTATATGCTGATTTAAAATTGTCAAAGTTGAGTGTGAGGTTGTGTCAAGATGACAGAAGTTTGTATGAGCAAAGCATTCTGTGTGGGAGAAAACCTGGAATTTTTTACTGTACTTTTAAAGTGCTTCATGACCCCAACTTCAGTAATCTTTTCAAATCCTTTACAAGGGATGATTTCTCCATTGTTATCAGAATGTGATATATTAAAATTTAATTGAGTCATAATTTCCCAATTAACCTTCTTGAGAAACACTGTTCAGCCTTGAACTCTATCAAATAAATGCAATGCATACAACATATTTTTGTATTAAAGCTTTAGTTTCTTTATCAGACATATTTTTATCTAATCAGGAAAACCATGAGCTATAAGTAAAGAATAAATCCCCCCTGATGTTTCTGTGTGTGTTTAGGTACCAACATTGACTGCAGTCTTGCATGTGGTGACAAAATCACAAAACAATACCTTCAAAGATGTTCAAGAAACTCCAGAGACGAGTGGTCCATTGGGAAGTACAGGCAAGTAACTCCGAGAAGTACATGATGGTGAGGACTGAAAGTAATGTTTTTCAGGAAGAAATGGGAAACATTTCTGAGTCAGTTTACTAGATCTCTCTGTAGTGATTTGACCAGCTCTTCTTTCCTTCGAGGCAGTGGGAGCTTGCAGCATTTGAGCCAGGATGTTGATATGTTTCCAAGGCTGCTTATATGTGTCCTGAGCAGCTAGATAACAGCTTCTGCATTAGGATCTAGGCAAAACAGCCTCTCACTTCTTATAACTCTGCAATTTCTGTATGAAGCTAGGCTATACTGGACCTCCCAGAAAACGTGGTCTTGAGTATTCTCTTCTTAAAAGGATCCTCCGATCTTTTGCTCATTCTTTACTCTAGGGTGCTAGAGCACTTGCAGAGCATAGAGAAATAGAGAATTCAATCTTTATTCTACAAATATCAACAGCTCTTTTTAGATGTCTGCCAAGTACCAGTCAGTATATAGCCTCAGTAGGGTGGGTCATGGTGCATCCCTTAATGCAAAATTTATGGGACTAAGAAGAGAATGGTCAAAAGGTAGCTTAACTGTAACTTTACAGTCTCTGCACCCAGGGTTATTTTGTATGAAACGGATGTTTGGCAGAGAGCAGGTATCATCATGGGAGATGTGCTCAGATCTCCCTGAATGGTTTATCCAAGAAAGTCTTACCTGAAGAGTTAACAACCACCCTCAGTGAAGGAAAACAAGCTTTACTTAGCTCTTAGCAAGAACAGTTTGTCTAGCATCAGTATTCCTGTCTCCAGATGTTGATCAGACATTGAGGCATCTGTTTCCAGCCTTTAATGAGCTGCTCAAACCTCAAATGTGAGTGGGATTATAGACGCTGCCTGTAGCATTTGTTGTTAGATTGGCATCTCTCCACACTCCTTGAAGAAACTTTAGGCAGTCTTTCTGAGGTACTTAACTATCTCTGTATATCACGTAGAGGTGACAAATATTTGGCTCGGAGAGCAGGGACCTGAAAGTCAGCTTTCACAGCAACTCTGTCCTTTAATAGCTCTGATTCTCAGTACTCGCTCTCTAATCAGCCCAGCCTGGTGGAGCGGGACTTAAATACAGGTTTCACTTGTTCTAATGACTGAAACTCTTGAACTGTACTTCATGGTCCTCACATCAAGAGATGACTTCCTTGCTGAATGTGGGGCATAGGGAATGGTACTTGCAGATTTACTTCAGAGATCAGCTGTTTATTTCTTGCCTGTGTATCATCTGATTCTGTGCTATGCAAAGACCCTGTCTTGCTGAGAGATTCTTAATAATAAATTGGTAACTGATACCTGGAATTGCAATAATACTGATACAGTAGCAGTATTTGCTATTCCTTCAAGAGGATCTCCAAAAAGCAGGGAAACAGGGGAGGCTGCTGTGATCTTTCATTGTTTTACTTGCTTTAGCAGCTACTCCCAAATGATTAAAAATCACACAGATGCTTCAAAACCAAGAAACAACTTATCTTAGATTAAATCACCTTGTGAAAGTAAGCTAATGTCATTGGTGCAGTAGTGAAGCGAATGCAGGATAATATTTCTTACAAATAGGGTGCATAGCGATAGGCCCCTTGGAAATACACACAGTAGAAAAAAAATTCTTTGGCAACTGTGAAAGCACATTTCTGCAATTTGGCATAATCTAGTTAGACTGTAGTTACCTCTCTCTTGTATAAAGAATGGTGCTATTCATTTGATGTTGAGACGAATCAGAAACCCTGCTGAGAACTTTAATAAGATACCTAACAAGGGAAATTCTCCACATTAGGCAGTCTGGCTAGCTGACAGTCACTGCTGTTCTATTTCAAGATGCTGTAATATGCCCCAAGTTAATATAATGGACCGCTAGAATGCTTCAATGAATCTCAGTTTTGTCGAGATATTGTATATGTATCCATACACGCACATAAATACACACACATATATATGTCTGTACTCTACAAGATGAGATAGGTCAGCTGAATGAAGTTATATCACCATGAGAAATGGTTGACCATGAGTCTAATCCTTCTACTCCAACCTATAAAAACAATTTGTGAAGGTTTGTGGTTTAGAGAAGTAAGTCCGACATTGAAATCCTGCCATTGTATGCTAAGAATTTAATTGAAAATGTAACTTGAAGTTAATTTTTTTAGGACCCAAACTCAATCAAATTGAAAATTAATGAGGAAAGAAAAAGGTAATGAGTTTGTAATATTTTTAAAAATTTGAACATGTTATACTCTTTCACATTTTAAAATATAATTTAACACTTTTAAAATGAACAATAGCTGTGAAAAAAATCCTACAATTTAAAATATCAGTGACATTTTTCAGGTTATTTTCAATGGAATTTGGTTGGAACTATAAATACAGACATACAGTTTTCATTGAATAGCTAAAATTTATTAACTGAAGCATTTCCAACAAAGCCTATTGACATCAAAGGTAGCTTTCGTATGGCGAATATGTATTTGTTACAAAGTTAGCTGGGATGGGCTGAAGTAATTCCTTCCATCAGCTTGAGAAAGAAATCTGAGGGATGACAGAAGGATTATGAGATATGAAACATTTCTGCTTGAAGGGACTTCAATAGGAAGTATTGTTCAATAAAAAAGTAAAGGAAATGTGGACATTATGATAAAAAACACATTTTTTTCCTTAATATCTAAATTAAATGTGCGTGAAAATTTGGAATAAATTGATTAATGAGGTGATGAAGCTGTTTGATAGTCAGGCATTTAAATAAAAATCTGACCAGCTATTTTCTATGCTAACAAACCCCTATATAGTTTTCTTTACTGGATATCTGTAAAGACAACTTAGGCATGTTTGACTTTGCCTTGGGTGTCATAAAGCACTTTCTGGATTTACTTTCCTATAACACCATTAATTAGTCAAAGCAGGCCCTGACAACTTTCCTCTTACAACAGAGATAGTGTTTAAAAAATAAAGACTGTTTTAGCTTTCTTGGGTTCTTGTAATTTTATCCATTAAACTAGTTTTTGCTCTTTAAAAAAATAATGGTGCTGGACATGATTATATTTTCTCTATCTTTAATATAAATAAAGGAAGCAGATATAAATAGTTGATGAGAATCTGTGCATGCATAGTGATTTTTAATTGCTGAGAAGTTTCTACTACATTCAGCTTGCAGCTGGCTGTATTGTTATTGTGTTGGTCACATTGTTGTTGGCTAACTTATTTATTGCCTTCCCAGCTATATTTTGGGCTTTGGACTATGCTTAAATAAGCCCAGATGGATTTCAGCCTAAGTAATACATTTAAATCTATAACCTAAATATAAAATATAGATTTAACTCATTAAAAATATTGTTTCAACACCAATGTTGATGGTTATATTTATTACATCATCTTGCTGTAAATAGGTAAAATTATATACATTGGTTTAAGGTAAATTGCATCACAATCCTTAAATGATTAAGAGAGTAGAACATCTTCCTTATGAGGACAGGTTGAGGGAGCAGGTTTTCTTTAGCTTGGAGAAGAGGAGACTGAGGGGTGACCACATTAATGTCTATAAATATGTTAAGGGTGAGCGTTGGGAGGATGAATCCAGGCTCTTCTCAGTGTTGGCCAGTGATAGGACAAGGGGCAATGGTTCCAAGCTGGAGCATAGGAAGTTCTATGTGAATGTAAGGAAAAACTATTTCACTGTGAGGGTGACAGAGCACTGGAACAGGCTGCCCAGAGAGATTGTGGAGTCTCCTTCTCTGGAGACATTCAAGACCAATCTGGATTTTTTCCTGTGTGATCTAGGTGATCCTGCTGGGGCAGGGGGGTTGGATTAGATGATCTTTCGAAGTTCCTTCCAACTTCTAACGTTCTGTGATTCTGTGAAATGCAATTTTGTAAAATGTAAAATGTTGGCTCATACTATCAAAATCCACAGTGACCATTTTCTTTATCTCATCAAAGTTTCTGGGTTTAAGCTTAACATACCCACGTTCAGCAAAATACTTAAGTGTGTGCTGAATTTGAGCAACTGCTTAAAGTTTAAAGTGTTATTGTATAGCAGGCAACATTCAAAGAAGATTTGTGCAGTTCAATGTTTTGTGATGGAATATTTATCATAGTTTGAGAATAACTCTTGAGAATTAACAAATCTGTATTCCAAGCTTCTCTGCAAGTGCTGATGATACCTGAGTACCTGCGCCTATTCCTACTGAAATCAGGAGCAGATCAGTCCATTGATACAAGAAAAATTTGGACCCTTCTTAAAGTAGGAGATGGCATGAATATGTTTACATGTATCAACGAAGCATACCGCTTCTTTACTTGATATAGTCATATTGCCATTAATGGTTTGCTAATAACCATGACCCCTGGGACCTGCCACACGCCATACCTGTATCTCCCAGTGCGGGGGGACATTGCTCGCTGTTACGGCGGTGCGTTCGCTGTGCAGCTGCGTGAGACTGCATCCAGGCTGCAGCCGCATTCTCTACCTTGATCAAGACAAGATCTTTCCTGAAACTCACAGTGAGGGTGCTGCTGCTGCTGCATGCTCACAGTACTGGGAGTCTCTGTGGAAATTCTGCAGTTAGAAGAGAGCTGCAGTGATTAGTCAAAGCCCCTGAGACAATTAATTTTTTATTGAATAAGAAAATACATTTTTTTACACTTTTTATTTTGTTAAAGACATTGCAGAAAAAAGGAGTCAGTACTTCAGATTCCTGGTAGCTGCGAGTGTTTCTCAAGAGAAACTGTCACTTTATTGCTATTGTTAGCAGGTGGTCCGATGGCAAAGATTTTTAATAACTCTGTCTTTTATTAAATAGTACCATACAGCCCAAAAGTATTAAATGTGATAGGTATGTCTAAGAAGGCACAAAAGACATACATAAGTCACACCATTAGTCTTACTCCAACTATATAAATGTTTCAGAAAAGTTTTTTCTTGGAAAAGAAAAAGAAACTAGGAATGGGAAAACTGAAAAATTTGAAACTGAAAAAATTTATATAATACATACTCACCTTGTTCATCATGCTATGCTCATCTGATATTCTCTTCAATAATGTACGTCATTTTCTAGATAAAGGACATACAACATTACTGATGAAACTAAAGAAGGTAATGGAATAGTCTAAGAAATATAAGGTACACAAAAAGCTAGCATAAGGTTTATAATTGCCATTGAATTGAAAAGAATTAAGCGATGGTACTTCTTGAGAACTGTTGCAGAGCTAAATGTTGCAAAGAGTCTAGCAGTGTTCTGGTAATTATTTGCCATCAATATGTAGGATGTATTGTCAATATGTAAATGTCTTAAAAAGACAAAATGTGATGAAATTGTCTCCTTATCAAGCACAATATCATTCAGTTAAAGATAATTTTAATATTTTTTTTTCTGTAAGACAGGAATTTGGGCTGAATAATGGAGGGGGAGGAAAACCAAAGATTTTTAGTCAGCCATGAAAGACAATCAGCAGTCAGTGTAGTACTGCTGTGAATATGGCAGAGAGAGTCTTAAGATTTACTATCTGCAGTATTTCTTTAAAGGGAAGATAGTGTAGTACCACTGCAATATTCATGTGAAAGCAGAATAATTCTGGCTACCCAGTTCTAAAACCCCCACCAAATACTAACTAGTATAGGGTTAGAAAAATTTATTCAGATGGCTAGGAAAATGGAGAGTCTGTTTTCTGTGACTCTAAAATAAATGGCTTTTTTGGGCAAATAAAATAAAAGTTGAAAAGGCCTCTGTTTAAATCCAAGAAGCCCACACAAATGGGGAAAGCATTCCTTAAAGGATGACATTGATAAGAGAAAAACTGACTATGAATTGATAAGAAATAGATTCATTACTGAATTTTCGAATTTCCAACAACATTTGGAATAAATTTCAGGAAAAAACTTCCAAAAGGAATGGCAAGGCGAAGATTTAAACTTGGTTTTGAATTGTCATCTATTAGATCAGGACTTGGATCATATGATTCTGCATCATGTATTTTGTTCTGCCAAAAACTATGCTGGTATTTTTATGTCTGACCAAGGAAACTGGAGATGTGAAACAGTTTTCTTGTTTTGTTGTGAAGAATTGTTAGTAGTGCAGTTAGGGTAGAAAAACTTTAAATTTCACATAAGTGTTAGCAGCAAGAAACAACATTTTAACATTATTAAATGCCTGGTGATTATGCATTCCAACCAGGTTTTGACTAGTACTTCCTACTGTTTTCAGTGAACCCACAGCAGTTTTCAGAAGCTGAAGGCTACTTATTTTTCAGGAGTTGTTTTCAAGTATTAAAATTTCTTCAAGGTTTCTACATGAAAACATAAGAAAGATACAGGAAAATAATTACCTTGAAGTGACATAAATTGGTTATACACATCTTAAACACAGAAGTAAATTAATCTTGAGCATTACTGAACAGACTTAAGAATAATTAGTTACATTAAAATGCAAATTATTTATTATTTTAGTTATTCATTATTTATTTGATTTACTAATTTTCCTTTCTGAGAGAAATTATTAACCATCCAGTGTCTGTTTGTATACTTCTTCTGTTTGTATACTTCTTCTGTATAAATTTTCATTCCTTCACATAGACAGCTGAGGTCTTTTATCTCCTCTTCCTTTACCACAATTCTCTGTCCAGAACATTTTACAGAACGGCTCTCTACCTTCTCTCTGATATGCTCATTCCATAGTTAAGTATTGTTCTCTTATTCTTTAGTTTAGAACAAGACGAATAACCCAAAGTAAATAATAGAATACATCCTTCCTTTTTCCTGACAAGGACAATGAATGTTCAAATACAGAAAAAAAGACAAATCTTCCTAGCACTTCATTGTCACTTATTCATCATCGTTATGGTGGAATGAAGGAAAAAATATTTACTTGGCAGCTTAATATTTCCTCAAATATAAATCGCTTTATCTTTAGAAAGACAAAAGACATCCCTTTTTTTCATATACTGAAATTCTTCCTTTAACATATTAGGATGCACGTTGCTAAGCGTTATGTAGTTTAATCAGATCCTGAAAGCATAAAGGTGTAGAAATTCAAATAAAATGAATCATCAATGGTGTGAGTTTACTACAAAGATGTTCCTCACAAACATGAGGTACTGGCGTTCTTTTTGATTCAATTTATGTGAACGCTTAGCCATAAATTGAATTTTTTTTTTGACCACTAGAAAGAGAGATTATTTATAAAGCACCCAAAAAACCCTCCCAAGAACTAGAGAAGTAGAGGGTGTTCTGCACCTTGCTGACAGGAAGGCATAACATAGCAAATGAGCCAGGTGTGATAGCTGATATTCCCTCTCTGAGACCTAACCAACACATCTGCAACACTTGAAGCCTACACTTGAAAAAAACAAAATGTGAAGTTGATGAGAGTTTAATGAAAACAATATCTAACATCAATTAGTTACAGAGGAAGCTCACTAATTTTCACTTGGCTAACTCCCAAACTCTGTAATTTTAAAGGAAATGCTATATCTCCCTTCTTGTCAACAAATATTTAAGATACAGAGCCATAGGAATACTGTAAAGGTAACAAATCATTAACTTTCTAAAATATACATTATTCTACTGTGGAGTATGTATAGAATATGTATATATTACTGCATAATCAGAAAAAGATAACTGGTAATACCTTGGTGTTTGTTATAATTTATTGGATTATTTCCAACAAAGTTAATGTGGCATCCATTTCTTCAGGCAGATGTGCAAATCCCTTTATTCTGGCTGCTCACTTTTTCTGGAAGGACGAGGGATAAGGATCCTTTGACAGTGACAAAAATTGTATCTAGCCCTTTAGTGCTCTGTTCTGCCTGCTGGAGTGAGATGTTTAATATATGTTTCCTAGGTCTTCCTTTTTAGGCTGGGGAGTAAACTCTTCCTTGAGATAACTGGACTGAAAGTAGCTCATAAGTGATTTTTACTTTTGGTGCATTCAAACTGGATGAATCATTTAAATAATCTAGATTAAGATTTAAATAATCTAGATTCTTTCTGCTTAATGAGTCTGACTGGATGTACATATAGACAGGAAATACTTTGTACAAATCAGAAGCAGCACCCAGACATAAAATAACTCCTAGATATTTCTTATTTTCCTAACAATGATAAAAAGGAAAATGTGGGATCTAAACTGTAGTTGAGTTCCAGAGCAGGACTAAACAGGTACCAGACAGGTAGTTCATTGTGATGAAAAACTGACTCAAGCTGCTTTTTATTGAGATAACAGTCCCTGTGTCTAAGCTAGAAATGTTTGCAGGCATGTACTGGTTAATTAAAAAAACCCCAAACAATCAATCAGTACTGATGTCTTTAAATGGATAGAGTATACTTCTATCATAAAAGTATGTTTTTATTATTCACTGGTACTTTAAAAAATAAAACCAGAAATATCTTCTAGTGGACTAAAAAATCTTTTCAAAATGAAATGTTTCACTAGCAATGACAGAGCGAATCAAAGAGAGATTTGTCTAATCATTGATCTTCTTTTGAAAATCAAATCAACAGCTCGGCATGAATCACTTAGCTTAATCATCACACAGGATTTCTTTTTTTTTTTTCCCCCCCGTATTTTTATACAGGATACTGTCTTCAGTTTTATGAAATTAGCTGTTCACTTAGGGTAATGTTCTGGACTCTTCTATGGTTTCTTATCTTTTTTTTTTTTTTTTGCAAGAATTAGTCTTCAATGTGCAGGAGGTTGATAGCTGGTGTAATTTATACAGCCCTTTCCTTTCCTTTCCTTTCCTTTCCTTTCCTTTCCTTTCCTTTCCTTTCCTTTCCTTTCCTTTCCTTTCCTTTCCTTTCCTTTCCTTTCCTTTCCTTTCCTTTCCTTTCCTTTCCTTTCCTTTCCTTTCCTTTCCTTTCCTTTCCTTTCCTTTCCTTTCCTTTCCTTCCTCCTTTGCAGACATCCAATACTTTCACTGTGCTCTCTGCATACTTGCAGACATCCATGTTTACTCAGAAGTTGTAAACCATATTCAGTGCTTAATCTTATTCTTTTATGGGCATTACACAATGTTGTGGGTTTTGGGTGGTATTTGTTCAAATTTAGAATGGTCAGACACTTGGAATCCCACATCCATCTTAGAAAAACATTTTGTAATTAGAGTTACAGTGGTCAATTAGTGGTCAATCCTGAAAATCTTCCTTAATGTAGAAAGTCTTTGCTGAAAATAAGTCTTTCCCCAGTTTCAAAAACATGACATGGTAAAGTGTATCATAGAGGATAGCATGAATATATGTCTATCACAACACCTTTCTGTCCCTATCTTTCATATTTACCTTGAACTTTGTGATGTGTGACTACTTATCCTGACAGTTTTACAGAATTGCATGGGTCATCAGTCTAAAAATTGCTACTCCAAGCTGGTCTTGTATAGTATTCAACAGAGGAAATGACAGACCCATACTCAGATTTCTTCTGAGAATGTCACCTTTACTACTTCTAGTGGACTCCTCAAACCGTGGTTGCTTTCTCATGTTTCATCAGCACATAATGCAGGATCGATGATCTGTGACAATTTTTATTCTGTTTTATCTTATTTCTAACGTGGCAAAGTAAGCCAGTGATAAAGCAGGAACCAAGACAAAATGTACCACCTTGCTCAGTGTAATCTCAGCTGATGAACAGATTCTTTGGTAACAATTTTTAGAATGTTGTAGCTATAACTATATTTTGGAACTTCCCTGATGATCACTATACTTCAAATCTTCATTCTTCCATAAGACAATCTTCCCTTTTTGCTGTAGGTGATCAAAGATCTCAAGTAAGGAGACTCCAATACTCCACATATCAGAAAATTACTTTTAAAGAGGAAAAAATGTAAATTTAATTTAGTACAGAATGCTACAAAAGGGTGAAATACTTTCACGTTTCTGCCTTCTAGTACAGATCAGATTCTGCTGCTGAGTATATACAATATTCCTCCTGGTGTAGCAATTCTGTTAGAATTCTTCACTGAGAGGTGACACATGAATATGGTGAAACGTAAATATACTCCAAGGGGTAGAGTAGTAATTTCAGTTTGTATGGCTTCTTAATTAGAGGTGTTTGAATGATTTAAGAGCTCCCAATGCATCTATCTTTGGGACACAATTTACAGGAAGCTTACCAGGAGGTTTTATAAGCTGTTACATACCCAGAGACTTTTTTTTTTTTAATGGATATAAAGGAAAGGGCATTTTGTTTTGAGTTTCTTTGATATGAAGACCTTGATTATGTTTTCAAGACCCATGTAAATCAGTTTTCTGTAGGTAGTTACCTTTATTTACAGCAACTAAAAATCTGGTTTACACTTTTCCTTAAAGAATTTGCCTTAAATATTCTGGTTTCACTGAAGGCTTTGGTTTATCCAAGATTTACCTTAAATATTTTGGATTGCACTAATAAAGATGTATTATTCAAAATGAATATTGTCCTTTTAAATTTCTCTTGGATATTTTTTGTTTTGCTTGTGTTTACTTATCTGGTGCTGTGAGTGCATTTGCTTGTGTTTCCTTCTCCTTTCTAGTTCGGAATCACTGTTTATTTTTATACCTCTCTTCCTTGCAACCTACCCTATTAGCAAGTATCTTCTACTGTCAGCTTGAAAGTAAATGTCATAATATGGTTTAGTGGGTGGGCTCAAATAAAAGCACAGGACTGGAGACCTTCCTCCCTGTCCTACTGACAATTTTTACTCTAAACATAAACTTTACAATATAGGTTGCGTTTTTTGGTTTTTTTTAAGATGAGTTAGAAAACTAAATCAAACCTTTCTGCAGTTCAGAGATTCTCTTATAAATTCAAATCTGATTCTAGATACAAACATTGTTACTCTAGCATTGTTTGAGATTAGTCTTAATGTTTCTCATGGGTTGACTTCTTGACAGATATTTTTTTCCCTTATAAACAATGTTGTTTTGTTTCAAGCTGGAGTTTCATTTACACTATTTAGAATTTTCTCAATATATTAAACAAAGTGTTCATTAAAAAGTGCACTTTCCAGAGCTGTTAATTAAAAGGGCATACTGGGATAAATAAACCCATAGTGAGGGTGACAGAGCACTTTTAGGGGTCAACAGTTGGGATGTCCTGCTGTGCTTATGTTAATTGTTGTCCAGAATTTTACCAGGAACTGTTTTGTCCATATGGCACTTGCTGCAAATGTAAGGTCTATAGAGAGAACGAAAAGAACACAAAGAAGAAACCTATCTCAGATTGTGTTATATGTGTTGCATCTTCATGGTGGTACTTAAATTGCTCTGTTACATGAGATACAGAAAAATTTAAAAAGGGATAGAGAGATTATGTGAGGGTGTGTGTATTCATAATTATCATGTCTGTGAACGTCTACTACTATTTATAGACAGAATATCTAACTGCAGGTAAGGAAATATAAAAGTAGATTTGTAAGAGATAATCTTCCCCAAAATGAAAAATAAACATGCATGACAATATGTTTGAAAGCACAGAACTGTCTGACAAAGAATTGTTACTGTTGACTTTTGACATGTTGCTTTTCAGCTGAACAGAAATTACTTTTCCTTGTAAAACCCAATATATACTGACATTTCTTTTTGTTAGTTAATTATCCCCTGAAGACGTCTGTCTTCATGGAAGTTGTATCACAGAAATGTCTATAAGAGTGGAAGATTTGCCCTTTGATTCTCCTTTTTGAAGTCTAAAAACAAACTCACCTTTACTGAAAACTTTTTCTATTTGTTTGGATTATTTTTCAATTTTAGACATAAAATTTTTAACTTCCATTTTTCATGATGTAAAGGATTTTTGAAATTATTTGCAAATAAGTTTAACAAAAGAAAAAAAAATCCCAGACCATAATATTCTATTCAGAGATTGAATTGGACAAAACATTTTGCCAGACTGTTAAGATTGATTGTCTCTTTCACCACAATTCTGATATTATGCAAAAATTTCTGGCCTAGTTTGAGCTTCAAGCAGTGATATCATCAGCTGGGACAGAAGGTGGAGAAAAAATTCCTCCTACCCCCTGTCCAACCTTCTCCCCCCACAAAAAAAGGCTGTATCGATCCTTTCTGTTACTTACTATAACTTATCCTTTTTCAGAGGGAAAATTAATCACCAAAGAGAACTTCTTAAACTTTCAAATAAAGTATGTTGAATTTAAAAAATAAACCAAGAAATTGAATAATTGAGATGTGTATTAGTTTCATTTAGTCCGACAGTGGAGATGATGAGTTACATACCTAAATACCTGGATTACAGTACTTCCAAACACAGATGGGGGACACCATTTTTTTCAGTGTGATATTGCCTCCCTGACAGTTTCTGACAGGTGAACAGTTGAATCTGGTCAGTTGAATTCTGCCCAGAGAGGTTGTGGAGTCTCCTTCTCTGGAAACACTGAAGACCAATCTGGACACGTTCCTGTGTGATCTAATGTAGGTGATCCTGCTCGTGCAGGGGGTTGGACTATATGATCTTTCAAGGTCCCTTGCAACTCCTGACATTCTGGGATTCTGTGATTTTGTGAATGGTATTTCCTGCTGGAGATCTGGCTCTGCATACAGTCCTGTCCATCAAAGAATGAGAAAATCCTGTTCTCCTTTAGTCAAGCAGGGCAAATTAGCATCCTTGTCTTTCAGAGGCAACCAAGATGATGCTAACCATATAGCTGCCTCTACTCACACTGAAATGATTGTGACTTTAGCTTAAGAAGACCTGGCAAAGGTGATGGACTACTTAGCAACAACGTGAAGTGATTGACTAGGCTGGATGGTTTAGGATACCACAGTCTCACAGAAGAAAACCAATTGCTCCTGGTCCAGGACACATTTATATTTCACATTGCCTGACAAAGCAGCTTTGTCTGAGGAGGGAAAGTAATGAGGCTTTTTTGTTCTAGGAAAAATAATTACAAAATTGCATTGATGCAGCTTTTCAATATACAGAGGCAGAGTTACGTCTCGCTCTCATAGGGGCCAGGAGTGTGTGTGTGTGTGGTGGCGGTGTGTTTTTTTGCTGTGCTCTGAAATAAAACTGTGTACATATCGCTCAGCATGGCTGTTCACAATCTCCTTTGGTTCTTTATTAGCCAAAAAATGTATTCCAGAACCCCCAAATCACAATCTGCTTCCTCAGACTTCACTCCTTTCCCATTAGTTTTGTTACCATCTTTGTTTTATTTGCCTATGATCCTGCTTAAGGAGTATTTTTAACCTTTAAGATAGTTTTGAAGCTCTATGAAGAGCAATTACAAACCACAGACAAGTCATTGTGGATGAAATGCCTCTGAAGCCGTTCAACCTTGAACCAGTATCAGCAAAGCTACAGTAAAACTATGAAAATCAAGTTGAAAACTGATTTCTTTTCCACTTGCTTGCTTTCTGTCTCCATTCACACCTCTGTCTTTTGCTTAGCTCCCAGTTCCCTGGCTGTATGACTAATTTCTTACTGTCTCGTGGTGTCCCTCTATGTAATTTCCATGGTTATTGCCAGGGAGGAGCCAGACTGGGGCTCACCCCACTACCCTGCATGGGACCAGGGACAGGGCAATTAGAGGTTCCTTGGGCAGAGACGGTGAAACAATGAGTCAAGGCCATTGTCAGTCTCGGATGTTCACTGAGCAAATAAGGATTACCAGGGACAGAGCTGGAGACCACCATTCTTTCAGCATTGTTGGGGCAGAAGGATATTGGAGGAGGCTGGGCAGGGACAGGTAGGCATCTCAATGCTCTCAGCACCATGACAGTTCATAACCATGCCTTGTGAGCTTCCTCTTTCATTGGATATTATTCTAATTGTCTCCAATGTCATATTTCACCCAGAATGAACTGGGTGCAACTATGCAACCCATGCAAATATGCAGGGCTCTGCCTACCCCAAATTCTTCCCAAATATTTCATTCATGAATGTTTCCCCCTCAATACAGAGCTCTCCTTCATCTTTGTCTATAACTGAAGGTAACTAAGCAAGTCATCCTGCTAGAACTGCCATTTGCACAATGATAAGAAAATAGTTTGGGTGAAAGGAAAAGAGAAAAATGGAAATTAGTCATATTTGGAGACTAGTAGAGAAATGGCTGTTTAATTCATATTTCCACTGAAGCTTTTTTGGTTTTCTGAGAGAGCTCTTAGGTATTTTCTAACAGACACTACTCCAAAATATCCTTCAGATTTTCTGGAAGTAGCCTTATATAGTCTTATATGCAAAAGAACTTCTTCATGGTGAGGGTGACAGAGCACTGGAACAGGCTGCCCAGGGGGCGCGGTGGAGTCTCCTTCTCTGGAGATATTCAAGACTCTTCTGGATACCTACCTGTGTGACTTCCTCTATGGAAGCTGCTTTGGCAGGGGGATTGGACTCAATGACCTCTCGAGGTCCCTCCAAGCCCTACAATTCTTTGATTGTGTGATTCTGTGATTCATCAGATATGGCCCATGTGTTAGTGCCACCTCAAAATCCTTGAAGAACTCTAGGCCAAATTTTTTACAGGTAGCTCACTAAATTTGTTGAATAATTCCAAAGGTCAGGCACAATGCACCTCAGCAATGGCTGATGATTGCTAAGGGTGTGCTTTACTGTCATTTCTGGTATACTCTCAGAGACCTACTGCACACTATTGCTGGACTTTTCCACCTGAACTAGGTTTACTGTGCCCTTGGCTTCTTGGCAAGCAATAACGTCATGCAGCACAGGACAGATTTGCAGCAATAAAATTGAAACTGAATATCTTACAATTGAAACTCCATGCAGAAGTAAAATCCTTGCTGCAAAACCAGTATTAAATGTTAAGTAAATCAGACTGTAAGAAGAAAACCAGAAAACTTCAGAAGAAAGTTGGCACTTTTTAGAATTTCTTAAATTATGGGCAGTGGCTATGAGTAAGGTAGTATTAAGGCCAAAAAATGCCTCCCCATAAGCTCCAAAATATAGAAATAAATCAGCAGCCCAAATTTGCCTTCTCCCTTCCACTTAGGACATTTGAATTACAGGAATTCTACATACAGATTTTGACCAAACTGACATTTTATTTAGTAAAATGCCAGCTGTTTTGGTGATTTTGAAACCTTACTCTGCCTTACTTGAAACCTGCTCTGCCTTACTTCTGTAGGAAAGATACTATGCTGACATAATCAGTTTTAATGAAAGGTGATTTCACTATGGCACGAAGAATAGTATTACTAAAGGGCTGGATTTAAGGAGTTTAGATATTAGGTTTGGGAAGAAGGTTTTGGGGTATTGCCTTGCTATGAATGAAAACTTTGATGTTTTTGAGTAGAGTTTCAGCTGGTGCGAAGTTACTCGGTGCAGTTACTCTAATTAACGCCACATAAGGACTGACTTGCACTCTTAGTTGGTTTGTACTGGAACTGTCTTCCTCAGTACCATTAATTTAAAAAACAATTTAAGCAAAGACTGGAAGAATAGTGTACCTGTAAATAAGAAACCTTGCAGACATCACCTTGCTTAATTTAGTATATATGCACACTCACATGCTAAAGCTGTTTATGATAATAGATGCACTGTCTAATGCTCACAAACCTGTTTTCAAATTTCAAAGCAATCTAGCCTTGGGTTAGGTAGTACTGTAGGAGAGAATATAACCAGCCAGAGTGACTGTGATGAGTATTCTTTACAGCTTAATACACTGCTGATCACTTATAAATATTCTACCATAAAATTTTATTAGATTTTAATTTCTTTATTGCTTTTTCTTCCTTTGGTTTTTATTAAAATGCCTGCCTGAGGCATTTTGAGATGTCATTTTGCATAAGGACAGGGGACTAAAATGAATGCAAATTTCCAGCAAATATTTTTCTTTCTCTTAGAGGCAAATTTTCATTAAATTTCCCCATATAAAATTCTACTCTTTTGTAAGTTTTGCTATATACTTCTGGAGATATGATTTTTCTCATTCTCAACGGCAAATTCAACCTCTTGATCCAGAGAATTTAATTTTAATTAAAAGGTGAATTAAAATAGTTCATCAAAGTAGTTTCAAGTACCTCCAGATGAATGGAAATAAAGAATATAGAATTTTTCCATTTCTCATTACTTAGGATACCAAACTGGAAAGTTTACCCAGTGTACTTATTGCTACATTGCTGACAAGGGTCTTGTAACAAAAAATCTATTTTGTTTCTTTTTGGTATAGTACAAATAGGATGCAACTGAACATTATGGAATGCATTTATTTGGTAACAAATAGGGAAAATCAGAATATAAATGTCCATTTCTTCCTAAGCAAGTATGCATGTTGAAAGCCTTACTGATACCAGCTGATTATTCAGCAATACTTTTGGTAACTGTAGAGAAATGCTTCCATTTAAGTGGTTCTTTAGTGTTTACAAAAACTAATTTGAGAAAATGTCCAGATTAGTCATCCTCCCGTGACTAAATTATCATTAAAAGAGACCGAAAATATTAAGTAAAAGGAAAAGATGAAGGAAAAAGGAAAGATAAGTCAGACACATAGGAGCAAATCCTCCAGTTCAAACCCCTCCTGCTTCAGGAAAGGATGTTTCTTGAACTATTCACAGATTTCTATATCACAGATGCTGCTTTCACCCCCAAGTCCTACATCCTTGTTTCTTGAACACAGATGAAAATTATTTCTTTAGTTTTAGTATTGTACCTTGAATATCTTTAATGCCAAGAAGATGAGGACAGTTGCAGAGAGGGGGTCATTTATACCTTATTCTCTTTTTATTTGCATAAATAACTTTCAACATTCAGCTGTGGTGTGTCTGCTTTTGTTCTTGAACTTTCTCAATGAGTCCATTTCCAGTTCATGTGTCTCTTGACTAACTCATAATGTCTTTCTTTGGGTGTTTTTCATGCACTGACACTGGAGTTTTGCTACAATTTTTCCCCCATTGCTTGAAGTACAAACTGTAGCTAGTTTAATGCTTTTAACTCGGTATTCAAAGCTGGTTCTACATCTGAGGGCTAGCAAGTACCTTTGTCCCTTAAGACTTCTAACAACAGCAAAATTTACATGGAGGTATAGAAAACTGCCTGAAGATTAATTCTTTTGCAGTCATTCCCCAAGTGGTTTTAACCTAAATATTCTTTTTCTTCACAAAATGTAATTCTTTTCTAACCAGTATTTCATATCATTAATTTACAACATGCCCCAGCATTTTTGCTATTATCTTTTCTTATTAATGCACACTTTTACACTCCTATATTTCAGTTTTCAACTCTGGCTTCATTTATTGTATCACCAGTTCTGCTTTCTGCATTTCTTGATCCTGTCCTTCATTCTCCTGCAGCTTAAACTCACTGAGAATAACTCAGAGGACTAGAGAATAAAATGTGATAGAGAACTAATTTATGAAATTAATATACAGAGGCCTGAATGTTGATGAAAAATAATTAAAAAAAAAAGTTGTTTCTGAACACAAGCCCATTACTCTCCAGCTTGTCAAATCTGACAGCCACCTATTCCAATTTCTGTGCAGGAGAAAGCCAGGACCATCAGACCATCAGGTTTTTGACAATGGTTGTCCTCTGCACTGTGCATTTCAGCTCCTGAATCCAACAGCATCCTCTGTCTGTGAGTCTCCTGTGTTGGGCTAGAGCTGGGTGACCACTGCTATCCTTCCACGAAGGACATGTGAAGGGTATGCTTGGAAAGAAACACAGTGTTCCAGTGGGTCTACTGAACATGCAAGGAGCTTGGGAGCTCTGACCTCCAGATAGCAGTGTTTATCTACAGCTCTCTTTCTATTATATGGAATAATTCACCCTTAAAATGCCACAGAAAATGATATTGGAGGTCAAATTTTCCCTTTTTTTTTTCTTCTTTTTTCTTTGTACTCAACTGCAGATCATTGGCAACTGATGGCAAACAAGGAAAATTATTTTACCTGTTGTCCTCTCATTGAGAATAATAGACTATTTAACTAGTTTTATGGAAGAAAACGTCCAATAAGCTTCTCTTCTGTTATTAGATTAATGCATGTCGGACTGTTTTCCTTACTCATATGAATCAAAAGGTTTTCCTACAGAAATGAAGAAAACTTTCATTTGGCATGCTTTACACACTAGTTTTGATATCAACACCTTTCATTTAATAAGGAAAGTCATTATTGTGAGTTTTTTCCTTTCTCATTTCTAATATATGTGATTTCCTGCTAAGAAAAGCAACAACTAATTTCAAGTTTGTGTCCAGTTAATGTATTCAATTCCCTTTTTTTTAACAATCTCTGTGGAATTATACCTCCAAACACACATGCTTTGATATTTTAAGTAACTAAAACTTATGAGGTTGCTATTGCTATTGTTGCTTTTGACTATGTTGCTAGCAAACGCATCAGTGCCTGTTTTCATTTTGACAGCGGTTGAAAGATTTTGGTTCATTCTTTCCATATGTTTAGGCATGCTGATAAATATTTGTCAACAGTTGTATTTATTGCACCAACTCAAGAACAGAAGGAAAACTTTTCGAACAAAACTGCTATGACTTCTATCCAGTACATATGAATGTCTGTTCTTCCACGGAAACATCCACTAACATGTCATCGTCAACATCTCATCCTCCCTCAGCAGTCAAAATATGCATTGAAAATAGGTGCCACCTACCCTTAACATACTTGAGTGTAACATGCAAACATACACACTGTTTTTTGTACTCCTCCCATGCTGGGTGATTCCAGCTAAAATATAGGTAGATAGCTCTCTTTCTCTTGCAAGTGCATAGTGTGTTGCTGTGAAAACAAAACCAATTTTAGTATCAGGGGATATTTTTGAGCTTTTTCTTTTCTTATGTTTTTCCTACCCGGAGTCTGCTGCTAGATTCTTCAGTTGCCATGGTGAGCAGGGGTGTAGGCAGTTCTTCCAGTCAGGGGGAAAAAAAAATAAAATAATTATGAAATGAATGCTAATGTGAGGGGAAACTGGCAATACTCTGTTTTATAACCAGTTTGGTTTATAAATACAGATCTTTCCATCCCAGCCTTTCATGGGGCAATTCAGGTAAAGGTCATAGCATTCAACGCTCATCTTGAAATCAATTCCTCCCCTTTATCTTTTTTTTTTTTNTTTTTTTTTTTTTTTTTTTCCCACAATCAAGAAGGAAAACGAGAAAGAGAATAGTTCAGTGATTCAAGTAAGACACGAAGAAATTAAAAGTCCTGGAACCCTACTCCAGCTCTTGTACTCCAGTTGTTACTCAATGAGATAGCTGAAATACAGGCACTGCAGTAAGGGGCAATGGTCTTTAGGAGGCAGTGGTCTCTTTGGCAATCAAATGCCTAGCTCCCTTTGTACTTACACAAAATTGAGAAGCTCAGTCCATAGTCTTTTCCATAGGCTAACACTAATTTGATGCATCACTGTGTAATAGAACGTCATAAATTGTGTCAACTAGAAAAAACCGCAAAATTTTACAGACTAAAATTTTTATCAGCCTTCAGAATATGACAGTTTTGCATGAGTAACAATGTTTTCCATCTACATTTAAAATAATATTTTCCATTCCTTGGTCTTCTTTCCATTCTTCCTTTCTCTCCTCTGCCTTTTCTTAATTTTGTTTTTATTTTTTTAATTTTTTTTATTTTTAAGAAAGATGTGGGAGGAGGAAAAACATTAAAGAAAATACTAATTTATTTGAAGAAAACATGATTTTTTAAGCTTAGGAGCTTTTCACAAAACACCTCCTTTCCCCCTTCAAGAAATCATTTCTCTAGGAATAGTTTATTAACCTATCCAGTGAAAGGGGTCAGCATTTCCTTTTATAGACAAGCAAAATACTGGCAAATATTTGCTGTAGTTTTATGCTGGCTAGCATCCTCCGTCTTTCATCTTTGAGACACGCTCCAGCACTCGAGTGTCTGACTGGAAGAGGTGGCAGCTGAGCTGGGGGCAGCTGATGAGCCGAACTCCTGGCCGCTTCTTGCCCAGGCAGTGGAGCAAGGACAGTTTCCTTGCTATGTTGCTGCAGCTTGCACACACTCAAAGTAGTTTTCCATTTTTCCTTCTCTTAAGGTGTTGCATTGTGAGCTCTCATAATTTAGTAACCTCCAAGCTCTCTGGTTGTCCTGAGATGTGGCTCCTGGCTGGCATGGAGCCCACGCAGAGAAGGTCCAGGGGAAGCACCTTGCCCCAACTGGACCTTACAGCTTAACTCAAGCATTACCAAAACAGATCCTACGAGGTCGTCTGTATTTGTAGTACAAAGACAGAGCTGCTCTCAGGTGCACGAGTAGGTTTATATGTTGTTCGTGTACCCCATGCAATATTCATGTCAATGTGACTAGAAGGAAAAAAAATATTTTAGGATACCAGGAAAAAAGTAGATGTTAACTTTCAGATAGTGAACGAGGAATGTGATTTAATACTAGTTGCAAGGGTTATTATGAGATATAATTAACATCTATCTGTAAGGTGTCTAAAAATCTTGTGCTATACAAATGTCAAGCATTACTGTTATTATCTGGAGTCTCTTAAGAGCTGTAAGAAACTAGTCACTCTCTTAAGCTTAATTTAGGAACGGTGATCCTGTAGATTACTGATAGTAAATCAATACCTCACTGTAAAAACAGAAGCATGTTCTCTTTCCAACATATTACTTCATATACTTTATAGTGGAAATGCACTCTCTTACTCTAGAGCTGAATGAGGTTTTACTGTTATGGAAGACTGTGGAAAGAGGATTTTAAGTTCTGCTTCCATAATAATGCTTTTTTTTTTTATTTTTTCCAGTTGGAAACACCAAGTGGTTGCTTAAGACCTGAAGATAAATGAATACGTAAGAAAGGATTTTCTATTGGTGACAGGATTCAAAAATATTTAGTAACTAAGAACATAAATGGATTAAAAAAATCTATTGATATTATTATTTACACTGGAAACTGCTTTATATTTTAGGGTAAAATCTGGTGCAATTAACATTTACATTTTCTGAAAATGGATTTTTTTTTTTTTGCTAGAAATGATTGCATTTACCTGTTCAGCCTTAAGGTTCTTGTAAGCTAAAAGTGTGAGGATAATTCTTCAAAGAAATAAAATAAAATAAATTAGTTTCCCTTTGTGTATTTGTGCGTGAGATTAAGGGGTGTCAAAGAGTAGCAGTTCCGACCCAAATCTAACCTAGGATTTACACAGTCTCAAAGAGACCAGGGAAGTTTCAAACCTTCTTGCCAGGGGCAGGGAAATGAGCCACTGAAGGCCGTGAAGGCACCTTCTGCATGCATAACTTTTTAAAATCTGCAGACAAGACATAACAATCGCTCACTGCCCTTATCCCTATAAATCTCGTTATAACTGAATGCTGCAGGAACAATGCTCTAGGCAAGGTCTAGATAGTCTGAAAATAAAGATTTTACCCTTTTCAAAGTTTTAAAATATATTTCCTAAGAGATTCTTTCATATGCTTAGAGATAGGAAACAATTTCACTTGACAGATATATCCAATCACAGCTAAACTGAATCATTCAGCTGATAAACACTAAGAATATTCCAAGGTCTCCATTAACAATCATTATATCCTGGAGGCTTTAAAATAATTTTTTTTTTAAAATCAAGCCAAACAAACTCTAATTATTTGGAATAATATCTACATCTGAAAACAAATCCAGATTTCCCTCACCCATCGACAGTAAGCTACACAAACAAAATAAATTTGCTTCATGCACACTGTCAGTACAATCTAGATAATGCTGATCTCTTTTCTTCTTGAAAAGAGAAGTCTGAAGAATCACAATCTTCCAGCAAAGCTCACAGAGTGCTGCCTGAAGAAATTGTTCCTTGTAGTCATGTAAACAGAAGCTCTTTGGGACACTATAGGAGGCAAACAGGTTCACTTCAGCAAACAACAGGTTAATGTGAATCCAGGTGTTTCAGATAACTCCCTTGTATTCTTGCCATCAGAGCAATTGGTACCAGCATTATGCAGAAAAGATGACTAATAATAGTATGTTCATTGTAAAGCACAGAAAACGTTGAAGTCAAATGATGTGGCTCCAGGCACTTTAAGAGAGAATAAACAGTGATTCACTGTGTCACAATCCTTGTGACACCCCCATGCCCCTCCTTTCTTTCACTTGCACAACTACCCATGATCTTTGGGTGCCTAAAATGAAAAAACAATTACCGAAATATAAGTCCCTATTAAAAATCAAAATATGGTAAGGAATGAATATACCAAATATTCCTACTATCATGAATAGGGCTGGATGCAGTTCAGGTATGGAAATGAAGCTCGTGTAGCATTCTGCCTTCTTCTCTGTCTTTGTCCCAGAGTACCTGGCATTCTGGGCTGTGCTAACTTTGGGGTAGATAGCAATGCCAGCACCCCTGTAATTCCCTCTCTTTGTCATGAAAAAGAAATCATGGTTGAAGAGGACAAAACATTGTTACAGAAGCTTTGGTGTCAAGTAGGCTTCATGGATCACAAGCCAGATTTGAGGTAAAGAGGAAGAAAAAGGGGAGCGTTAACCATATTAAAGTTAGGTAGAGTTAGGGAGCTCTTCACCTGGTTGAACATACCGAAGTCTATGGGGCCAAGGAGGGTGCTGGTAGAGCCAGCTCTCTGTCATCTTTGAAAGCTTATACCAGCTGAGGAAGCTTCTTGCCCTCTGGAAAATGAGAAAGATCCTGTTCATCTCCAAGAAGGAAGATACAGAGAATTAAATGCAAGTCAGCCTTTCATCACTTCTGCTACAGATTATGGAATAAATCCCCCACAAAGCCATTCCCAGGCCAAAGAATAACAGGAAAGCAATCAGGAACAACCAGCAAAAATAAATGAAAGGGCACATCATGCTTGACCAACCTGGTAGCTTTTTATGATGAGATAACTAAGCAGATGAGAGTAGTGAACTGTTGACATTGCCAAGACTTCCAACATAATTTCTCATAGTATCTCTCGTATGTAAATTAGTGAATAGGGACTCTATAAGTGGACAATAAATGAGTGAAAAACTGGCTGAGCAGCTGGGAGGTGATCAGAAGTATGAAATCCAACTGGCATCTGATTACTACGGTGTCCCTCAGGGACAATATAGAGGCCAATACTGCAACGTTTTTATTAGTGGTGCTGAAGTAGAAGGTACCCCCCAGCAACTTTGCAGATGATACCAAACTGTGAGGGAATGGTTGATATATTGGAAAATAGAGCTGCTACTCAGACAGACTTTAGCAGGAAATACAACTTGGCAGAAAAGTGGTTTATGAGATCCAGACAATGCAAGATCCTGATTCTGGGACTGAACAACCATATGCAAAAGTGGAGTCTGTCAGGTGACTGGCTTTGAAGAAACTCTGCAGAAAAATATCTGAGCTTCCAGGTGAACAAGAATTAGGTGATCCAGCAGTGAGCTCTTGCAGAAAAGAAAACTCTGCATACTGAACTGTATTAGCAAGAATACAGTCGGGAGGCAACAGGTAGTGATTGTTTTCTCTTTCAGCTCTTGTGAGACTGCATGTTTTATGTGGTTTTGGGCTCCTCAGCACAAGGCAGACATTTACTTATCCATCTCCATCCTTGGAGATACTAAATAAGCTGTCTAGATTGGTCCTGGGCAACTGTTTTATAATGGATCTGATGGTCTCCAGAGGTCCCTTCTGACCTCAACCATACTGTGATTCTGTGACATATGGGAGTATGGCCAATGAAGGCCTCTACAGTGATTAGAAGGTTGAACTACCAGATGTGTGAGAAGAAGCTGGAAGAACTGCTTTTGTTCAGTCTAGAGAAAACAGGTGAGATCATATCGCCATAGCCTTCAACTACTTAGCTAGAGAGAAACAGACTAATTTGGAGGTGAATAGTATAGGATGACAGGTAATGGGCACATGCTGCAACACAATAAATTCCTCTTAAATACAAAGGAAAAAAATCACCACTAAGTTGTACACATCACTTGTGATGTAGTCATAACACAAGTCCATGGTATAGATTGAATATAATTTTCAGAAGTGCATAGATTATATATGTCTCTGCATAGACAAGGATACCAGTGGAGCACAACTGAATGCTATGGCAATACATACGAGTTTTCACTACAGGTACCCATTTGATTTCCTATAGCATTAGAGATGTATTGGCACAGTACTCTGAATGGTCGAGTTACCACTGCTGAGAAGCTATATATATTCACACACACACACACACACACACACACACACACACAGGCTTGAATATCTTTGCTTGTTTTCCTATGTGTTTGCACTCTTGGCAGCTGTTTGGCAGCTGTGGACAGCTTCAAACTCATATGATTTGAAAGCTCCACTGAAATTCACCTGATCTCAGTTAGAGATAGTGAATCCATTGACATTCTCAGAAGATGGCTGTAAGGCCTCACACAAAATGCAAGACGAAAGCTAGCATAGCCTTCTCCAGTTTGTCAGAGTAGATCTGCAAAATAATCCAGTTATGTAATTTATATGCATGTTTTCATGGAGTGGCTCATTCAAGAGACTATCCAAACATGATGGGAGACAGAATATTCTCAAGTAAGTCTTTCTAAATTTTTTCCAACATAAATAACTAAATATACGGTGTTCCACAAAAAGAGGAGTAACCATTCTGTAGTAACAGATATCAATCTTGTATATTTAAGGAGTAAGGTTCAAACCTCTTTTCTTGGCTGTGTGTTGTATAACAGCGAGCTCATCTAACTTTAGGAGAAGATTTATGGGTTAGAAATTGTAAATTGTAATATATATTTTTCCTACAAGAATGATCAGGCTGTGGGAGTTTAAAGGGAGAGGGAGCTATTAACAAGCAGACTGAGGCAGCTCACAGGTCTGGTGGCTGACTAGCATGAATTCAGTACCTAATTCTTACAGTGTACTGGGGGAGACTAGCTCCGTAAATTGGATTTTGATTTATGGCAGATAGGTTCAGATGTATTGAGCTTAAGTATCTTATGTAGATTCAGTTAAAAAAAAAAAGTTGATTGCAGTTATGACTTATTCCCATTTAATGCACATTGATTTGCTCAATGAATTCATATTTCAACCGAGTATGCACTTTGTTAGAAACTCCCCCCCCAACACAAGGTATACATAGCAGTGTACAGGAGGTGTAAATTGTACTCTGAAAAAGAATCTGATTTTAGAGGCTTTCAGCATGCCTCCTCATTAAGCATCTAAGACAGAAAAATTCTTGCATGACAAAGGATCTTAGAATAAGCCAACCATTTCTATTTCTTTTTTGTTAGAGATGAGCTTACACTGTAACTGTACCAAAAATGTCATAACTTGAGCCAGCCCCTGTGTCCACAGCCTAAGTAGAGATAATCCACGTGGCAAGCCAGTTTATGCTCTCTGCAAGCAAGATAAACAGTAATCAGTAAAAACCAGAAGAGTTAGTTTCTGTTCTAGTTTAAGATTAATTCTGTAATTTTGATTTTATCACCAAAGACATATCAGACATACTTAAATGCCAGTTACTATTTATTTGACATTGGCAGAGAGGTTTTCAATAGTTGGTGGCCAAAGGTTTTAGTAAGAACTGGTGTCTTGGGAGCTTCCTTTTTTTTTTTTTATTTTTTTCCAGATGTAGTTTGGGACAACTAAAATTGCCTAGTTTTCCAAAACTGGAAATACTGTATTTTGTCTGCCCAAGTTTTGAAAATGTTTAAATTCCAAGTGCAGTGCCCAAAAAAGAAGCATAAAAAATCAATACTATTTCACTCACAAGATTTTACGAATGTCAAGACTTCAGTTTTTAATGTATATAAAAGATGACACTTTTAGCAGTACATTGCCCTCTAGCAATGTGCTGTATATTGATTTAGATTTTCTAAGAGGCCTAGATATTCCTAGGATGTATCTATTCCAAATATTAATCCATCTTGACCTGACTTATCTTATGAGATCTGATGGGATTCTAGTGTAAGATGGTATGTCTAAAGTAATTTTTCCTTTAAAATATTACAATAAAAAAAGTTGTCAGTGTTGTTCTGCCATGTAAAGAAAATTATAAAACAGATTAAAGACAATATAATAATTGTTATAATGTTCAAAGATCAAAATAAATCAATATTGTTTTTTAGATAAAACAAAAATAAGAATCCTACAGTCTTCTGAAAATTATGAATTATCTGTATCTTCAAAGAGAGCAACCAGAAGGGATGGGTATAGTAAAAGGAAACAAAAGGCTTCCTCATAAAATGGTCTCCACAATAACCCATGACTGGAAGAAAGTTTTTGTGTGGCTTTTCTGAACCTGTATGAAAATGCAACTTCATTAGGAACATTTATATAATAGGAAATACCAATAAATTTAAGTACACTATTTAGTTTTATGCATCCTAGGATTTATGGAAGTGCTGTAAGCAGAGAAGTCATTTCATCATTTAATACATACTGCTAGACAAGGAGAATTAGCTACTTTATTAATTTAGATATTTTGTAAATGCCACTCAGCAGCTCTTCTAAGCCTAGGTACTCTCTAGTGTTGCAAACATGCATTACGGAACATTTTAAATAATTAATTCTACCAAATTATTTGAATGGCATCTAGTCTGATTCTCAGAAATTGTCTCATTATGTCTGACAAGGCAAGCAGTGCTGGAATAAATATCATGAAGTAGTAATAAGAATAGAATAGAATAGAATAGAATAGAATAGAATAGAATAGAATAGAATAGAATAGAATAGAATAGAATAGAATATATTATTTTCAGGCTGAGACGAGAAAACCAGCTGTGTCTGATCTTATTCTTATTTCAGTTTATGGAATGTTTGGTTTTGGGGGTGGCATAGTGTGTTCAAGTCACATCTCTTATTAACCTCAGAAATCCCTCTAAGAAACTGCTTTCATGAGACAAAAAAAGTATGATGGCTGATTTTTTATCTTTCCCCCCACTTTATAATCCTTTAAAGTAGGAATGTCTCAAGATATTCCCCTTAAATATTTATTGTGAGTCAATATTTCTACAACAGAATCTTGGATTAGAATTAGTTAAGAGGTTAGAGCAAGACATTGACTCTTCACACTTGACAAAGCACATGCCGCATCTTCTCTGGAGAGAAGATTTTTGATTCTTTAGTTTTCCCTTTTAGAAGATAAGCAATGTAGGGGCGTAGATTTCCTTGAATTCCAGTGAAGAAGCAGATGAAAGCTTGACACATCTGGCTGTACAATGTGCTGTCCTTTTAGCTGGTTGGCAACTGCAGGATACATGACAATGTGCAACAGATGTTAGAGTATTAATCACCATGTTTTGCTTTCTGTGGTGAAGTATTTAAGAGTTATTCGAGTGATAAGGCTTGACAGCTCAAGTAAGTTGTTTTCATTGTGCTGAAGCTAGAGAAATAATGATGCCAAGCTGCTCCAAAGGGAAGAATAAATTGTCAGAGTTTGTGTGAGGTCTTGCTAGTTATATATGTAAGAGAAAAGATCTAGCAGCTACTTATACATCACTATAGAAACAGTGCTTGGATAATAACCTTAGCTAAAATGTGTAAGACTCTCCATCCATCAGAGATGGGCTTTCCTAAGTTTATCACAACAGCTGATTAGCAGCTAGTGACTTCTGAATTTAGATTTTCTTGGTGAAGATTAAAATGGAAGTCTCAAGCCTGCAGAGAAGTTTTCAACAAGTCTTGTTGAAAATGTCAAGCCTAGGAGAATTTCAAGATTCATGAAATTAGTTATTTCTCCTAGGTTTAAAACTACATTTTGGATTCCTACTAGAAATCAGGAATAGCTCTTCCCACCAAGTCATCTTCACAAATAGTAATATTGTGAAGAATACATATTCTTGAATTCTTATAGAAATTATACATTGTGCTGTTTTGATTAGTACGATTTTTTTTCCTATGTTTCTATTACACATTTTAAAAAAAGTCTTTGACATAAAAGGTCTAAATGAAGACATGAGATTTTAAAAATATCAATTTGATATGTGATATAACACATAAAGGCAGTTGCAAGGCTTTGAAAATCCACTCTGCAACCTGTCTCTTCAAGAAACAAGGCCACCAGTCCCTATCAAAAATAATTTATATTGAAGAGCATTCTTCCATGAGGGTTGGGATCTTTCATCAGAGAGATGGGGCTAAATCATTGTAAGTCACAGAATCAGAGAAGGGAAGGTGTTGGAAGGGGCCTCTGGAGATCTAGATGATCTCCAGAGGCCCCTTCCCCACCCCCTCCCCTGCAAGAGCAGGGGGGGGGGGGCGGCAGGGGNTGTTCCGGTTTGTGCCCGTTGCCCCTTGCCCTGTCACTGAGCAGTGATGAAAAGAGTCTGGCCACATCCACTTGGCTTATGCCCTTTATATATTTATAAGCACTGATAAGACTCCTTCTCAGACTTCTTGTCTTCTGCAGACTAAACTGCCCCAGCTCTCTCAGCCTTTTCTCATATGAGAGATGCTCCGGTGCCCTCATCACCTCTTTAGCACTCCAATGGACTCCCTATCTCTCTTGAACTGGGGGGGCCTAGGACTGTACACAAAACACTAGATATGGCCTTATCAGGGCAGAGTAGAGGGGCAGGAGAACCTCCCTCGACCTGAGGTCCAGACTCTTCTTAATGTGTCCCAGGATACCATTGGACATCTTGGCCATGAGAGCATGATGCTGGCTCATGGATAACTGGTCCACCAGGACTGCCAGGGTCTTTTCCAGAAAGCTGCTCCCCAGCAGGTCAACCCTAAACTGTCCTGGTGCAGATAAATACCTTCTGAATTCTCATTTCCAAGAGGACTATTTAAGTTTTGGAATGTGAAAGGAAAGGTTTTCTCTTGACACAACTAGTCCTCTTTTTTCCCCATGATTTCCAGGTGTATAGGCACTTTCCTGAAATAACTACCATATTAGCCTCTCTGGAAATACAGACAGGGTAATATTTGTGTTTTGAGCCTTGCTGGAACATGGGATTTTAGCAGTCTGAGGAGTTCTGAGCAGGACTGGGAAGTTCTGTACCTTCTCATAAAAAGAAACTTTGACACCCAGTAGAAATGAAGGTACTGATGGTTGTTCATCATGCAGTCATTATTTCCCTGCCCCTGGGTTGAATGATGGATAACATGGTGGGGATCCAGTCTGCCAGGCACTTCAGGACATGCTTATTTATACACTAAGAAAAGAAAGTGAAGGTCTGTCAGCCAGATAAGCATCTGTATGGGTCTTTTTGGATCTTCAATCTGTAATTTGCTTGCAATCATTTTTATGAATGGTTAAATAATTAAAGAAAAGAGTTCATCTGTATTACTTAGATTCCAGACTTAAGACTGATTGTTACGAGACATACTTCAGTGTTAGGCAGCTGCACTGTGGCTTCTCAAATCCTATGCTTCTAATTGATTTTAATTCAAACCAACTTTTGCTAGAACCAGCTCACTTAAACCAGACTAGATTTTAACATATGAAAGTGAAATATTGTGAGGAGCTTTCAAGAACTTTTACAGCTTACGTAGTATTGCCACTTAAAAAAACAACAACCAAAAAACCACAAAACAGCAAAACCCCCAAAAATGTACTTTATTATTTTGCTGCCATTTTGTTTGACATTGATTGAATAGGAATAAGATTGAAATTTTTCAGCTGAATCTTGAGAAAAAAAAGACGTGAAATATTTTGACTAAATATCATTTTACTTTATGTCTCTCACATCCTGTCAGCCTGTCTTATTCTTCCTCTGTTTTGCAAGCCTAGTTTCTACATATGCTAAACAGAATAATGCATACTATCTAAAGAGACAGTACTAGGAGATATGGAATTTGCTGGAGACAGGTAACTCTGCAGAAGCAAAGGAAACTTGGACCTGAAAACCTGCAGTTAGCAACACATCTCTTTCTTAAAGACAGAATTTCTATTGTTTATAGCATGAAAGTTGCACAAATATTTGAATACTAATCCTGAAATTAAAGTGGAAAATGAAACTAGGACTCATAATTTACTGAGACGTTCTGGAAATGTTACTCCAAACATAATAATTGGTCTGACTCATCATGACAACTTATGTAGGATCTGAAGGAGTAATCAGTTTGCTCACAGAAATCTTTGCTTCACCACCTCCCAAGATTATGGTAAAAATATGTCAGGACATCTATAATCTTGATATTTCTAAGATATTAAAACCTGAATGCTAAATCTAATTCAGTTAATCAGAATGACTGCAAGCCAAACATCTTACATATTGAGAAAATAAACTCAAAGGAGTTAATTTGTATCTTGTAAAATAAGACCACTTTAATCAAATGAAAATGTATAAAACTTCACTTTAATTACATTTTACAAATTTAAATCTGCAGTGTGTTCTCCTTCATATTTTTTTAGTTAAGATTTTCATATTGACCATATTTGCTTTCATATAGATTTTCAAATCTGAAAATATTTCATAATTAAAAGAGGAAAAAAAGTGTAAAAAGAAATAAAATAAAATAAAATAAAATAAAATAAAATAAAATAAAATAAAATAAAATAAACCAAGAAAATGCCATGTAATTTACAACTCAATATTACGTTATGCAGTGGAGTTAAGGCCTTGCTTATTACTTTTTTGTTAGAATCTTTGACCACAAGTTTCCTTTAAAATGGCACACAGCCCTAAACAAACACACAAAAATCCTCAAGTCCCACAGATAGCACAATCTGGATGGAACACATGTTTTCAACTTGACATTTTGTTCTTTAAAGATGATGTTTTTCCCTCTTGGTTCATTGTGACTGACACCATTACACTCTTACCTCTATCTTTCCATAATACAGTAATTCTAACAAGTGAGGTTACACAGTCCTTAATTAAAATTTATTTGGATTCTACCTGAATTTTTCCTGTATTAAAGACCACAGAAATAAACCTTCAGTAAGTATGTTTTGGTTTAATTGCTAAAATTGGCTAAAATAGGCTGTACTGATGGAATAAATGAATCCACAAAATTGATTTTTTTATGTCAGTGTAGACCATCTGCATCCATACAAGTCACTGAAGACTAACTTACAGTCTATGGGGAGAAATAATGCGGCCAAAGTGCAATTCGTTCAAGTTGAGGTAGATAACCTACCTCAGAAAAAGGTATATTTTACTGTCAAAGTACCTATTTCTCTTCAGTGACTAAGGAAACACCCAAAGTTGACCAGCTAAGACATATATGTGTGCAATGTAGATGTCTGCATTTGATCAGATGAATCATAACTCAGGATTCAGCCTGATCAAAGTTAAGTATTACATGTCTAGGCAAAAACCATCTAGTTGCCTGTCTGCTTTGACAGAAAGTCAGAAATCATAATGACTTTTTAGTGATTTAAAACTAGTTAAAATACCAGCCTGACTTTTGTTATTTGGCACAATTTGGTTTTGAAGATGTCACTTTTGCTTTGATTTCTGTGCATATGCCATTAAAAAAACAAAGCAAAACCAAATCCTTATATATCTCCCTCTTTTATGGAATACATGAGTGAATGAATATCTCAGGTATATCTTTATCCATAACAATAACTGTGTTTAATTGCCACTCCAAAACATGAACTTTTGCAAGAATGCTTAACTTTTGCAAGAATACTTTTACTTAAGAATGTTAATTGTCAACTTTAAAGGATTTAAAACATCCTTAGGAAACTGAATAGATATGTCAAACATAGCAATAGCTAAAGAAAACAATCTAGTCCCTTTTAAATAAATATGCATCATCCATCAAATCTATGAGCAGATGCTTCAAACAGTTAAACTTAACTATCAAAACCAAATATAGCCATGTCATTCATTACATGATTCTGATTCCAATTCATTTTGCCCCATCATACTATAAATTCCTTCAACCCCTTTTTTTTGGTTCTTAATGTATTATTAAATTTTTTTTTCTAGGTTCTTAGTATGTTTCTTTCCTTTTTTTTTGTTTTCTTTTTTCAAAACATGTTTTCATTTTTTGCTTCATAAAAGCGCTATTCTCCACTTGGGATTTTAGTCAAATTGAAAACTAGGTCTCACAACTACCACAGTTCTGAACAGTTAATTTCCTTTGCTACTTTTTCCCCTTAAAAAATCATTCATCTGTAAAAAACGAGGAGATTTTTCACCTATGTAAAATTTTAATTTCAGAGAAAGAAACAGCAAAAATAGAAAGTTTTTGAACATGATTGAAGACATATTTGAAAGTATTATTAGAGGAGTTCCAGAAGTTAAATTAAACTAAAATGAGAGCTAATACTTGACAAGGAGAGATGCAGTACGTTCTCAAAATAATTAGGTGTGCAGAGAAAGAGATAAATCAATCAAGCTAATGACCTGGTTAGATAAAATATAAGGAAGCTATAGGATGTTTGGGAAAATCACATTATGGAAGGGATATGAAATTCAGTGACTTGCTTTAAAATAAAACACATTTTCTGTGATACAGTTGAACATGATTGGGAAAAAAAAAGAAAAAAATGGTACACTAAAAATTCTGAAGATATTATATTTGTAGAGTTTAAATATTAAGGAAATACAAGAGTGGAAAATAAAAATGTGGGGGGGACTGGTTCCATAGAAAGAGTAGAAACTTGTCTCTACTATGATTGTGTAGAGGTGAAGCCCTTCACAGAAGCCATCTTTCTTCCTTCCTTCTCCGTTTGAAAATTGTGTGTCCATCCCACCCTTCAAGCAGTGCTCAGGAATTAAGAGGTTGCAGAGGAAGTTCTGATTCTGAATGCTCAGAAAAAAATAAAGAATGTGTCTTTGTGTATGTTTTAGGTGAATGGTCACTGGAATTAAATTAAATAGGCTTTGTAAAATAAAGTCAGCTGAATGCTCTTTCATAGGGGTATTATTTTTACCATTGTGAGTGCTAGCTAAATTTCTCCTCCCAAAGAACCTAGGATTTTCTGATGGGTACAAGCAAAGTCTCCAGTTTGTTTAGGACACTGTAAAATAATTGAAAACAATTGAGTATGTGTTTCCTATGTCCTGCTGAGATGCCAATAAATATACCTGCTATAGGGGTATTGTGTCTTCAACCTTCGATTCCAAGTTCCATGAAGTAATCAATTCTTTTTGTGTGCAAGCACAGCTGTAGCAAGTGTTACAATATAATTGTCTTTACTTTCACCGAAACATATTTTGCAGTAGTAGTCACACATTTTGTTGTTGGCGCTGGGATTTGAGCTTTCCCTATGCTTGCCAAAAGCAGTAAAGTTGTATAGGACAGTCAGAAAAAAAAACACAACAAACTAAACAAAAATATAAACTCCCTACTTGAACACTTTTTAATTAGCAACATAAGATTATTATTTGGTGTAGATCAAATACAAAATAATGCAACTTGGATGTGAAAAAAAAAAAATGACTGAAATACTACACAGGATTGAAAACCTAACTGCATCAAAATGAGAAATTGCTTATTACAAGTTATCATTACACACAACTCAGCGTATATCCATGGCCAAAAATAATCAAGATTGTAGGTTGCCCAAGTAATGAAAGTGTGAATAATGCAGAGAATATTACAATGCTCTGTTACAAAGTCAGTGTTGCAATTTCATCTAGATACATTGTCTTGTAATATTCTCATCAGTTCCAAAAGAAAATCTGCAAGCAAGCTGTTTGAGAAGGGTGAAAAGAATTCAAAGACCTCTCACTGACTGCTGTTTGCAATTGACTCTAACTCTGTCCCTGATAAGCTGCTTGCCATTTATACTGGATTGGCAAGATGTGTGAAAAAAACGTGGAAGTTGCATATGTCAGGGCTCACAGTCATAACCACTGACTGATACAGTTTGGTATACCTGCCAAAACTACCCTCCGTCTAGGCTTGAGCTGAGGAGCCCAGGAGAAGTGGTGGGGAATGATATTTTCTATAGTTGTTGGAAGGGAGTGGAGAAACAGTGCAATGTTCTGAGTTCAGCTAAGGAGAATAGTACATTGTGGCCACCGGTCAGCAAACACAGCGACTGACAGTACCTGAAGGAGGGAAGGGTGTCACCTACACGGCCAGCCAGCCAGCCAAACTAGAGTACAGAGAAGCTGTCAGGTAGTCAGGCTTCATCTCAGGAGCTACAGCCCACATCACCACCCCTGTGTACTGAGATCACAGCTTATGACTTTGTGTGCACATCTTCTGATTAAGACTGGCCTTGGTAGCACTCAAACATGGCAGCAAACACCCAGACTGAGAGCTCCACCTGGCCAAGCAAAAGGCATCATCTTAAAAAAATGTCACTCTGCATCACAGATAGAAAGCAGCACATTTCATAAAATCATAGCATGGTTTGGGTTGGAAGGGACTTTAAACAACATCTAGTTCCAAACCCACTGCCACAGGCAGGGACACCCTCCACTAGCCCAGGTTGCCCAAAGCCCCATCCAACTTGGCCTTTAACACTGCCAGGGAGGGGGCAGCCACAGCTTCTCTGGGCAGCCAGGGCCTCACTACTCTCATAGTGAATAACTTCTGCCTAATACTGAATCAAAATCTACCCTCTTTCACTTTAAAGCCATTACTCATTGTCCTGTTACTACACTCCTGTCCCTCTCTAGTTTTCCTGTAGGCCCCGTCAGGTACAGGAAGGCTTCTGTAAGTCTCCCTAAGGTCTTCTCCAGGTTGAACAAGCCCAACTCTCTCAGTCTGTCTTCATAGGAGAGATGCTCCAACCCTCTTATCATCTTTGTGGCCCTTCTCTGGACTCAATCCAACAGGTTCATGTCCTTTTTATAGTGGGGGCCCCAGAGCTGGATATAGTAGATGACTATAGTGGGAGCCACCTGATCGTGGCTCACAGATAAGGCTCCACTNTACAGAAAATACCGTAAAATTGTAATCTGTTATTTGAGTTGCAGTGACAGGAGTTACTACAGCAGGAGCCACCTAAAAAATGGAGGATGAGCCTTACAAGAAGCAGTAGAAGTGCAGCAGCAACCTGACCTGAGCTGGCTTTGGTGCCCATTAACTCCATGCAACTTACCACCTCTCCAGTCTTGAGTGACCACCATAACAGAGACAAAAAGCATGGGCTAAATGAACTCAGTTTACCATTTGTGGACATTTGTCAACATTTATGAACATTTAACGGACCTTTAACAGGAGTGGTCCATAGATGTAAGGAATTTTATCTGTGAATTATATCAAAGGACGGAAATGGAGTAGGTGGTTAATTGGATAGTGTGGTACTTGATCATGATATAAATGGTACAAAATAGGTGGAGAATGTGCTGGTCTTGGCTGGGATAGAGCTAATTTTCTTCATAGTAACTAGTATGGGGCTGTTTTGGATTTGTGCCAAAAAGTCTTTATAACATAGAGATTTTTTTCATTATTGTTAGGAACAATGGGTTGGATGAGTAGAGAACAAGCTTTCTTATTCGTAGCACAGAATTAGTCAGTGAACCTGTACATTGTGTAGTTAGTACTGATAGTCCAAGTCGAGACAATTATGGTAATAGGGCTAGTGAATTCTTGGAAGGAATAAGCAGAAACTATGAATAATTTCAAAGTTGGTTTCCAAAACAGGTAATCTCTTATGATGACTCTTGGTTAACAGAAGTGAAGAAAAGGAGCCATTAACACAGTGATTGCAACTACTCCTTTCTCATACTGAATTTGCTCAGTAATTTGTACTCCTTACATTTGATTACTGTGTGTTCTACTCAGGATCCTTACATGAAATTTCAATGGTTCTGCTTACACATAAAGTTGGGCAAACCATCTTTATGAGCACATTGGTCATGCTTTACAAATCTGACTGCCTTCTGTGACGGCATGACTGGCTGCGTGGATGATAAGAAAGCAGTGGATGTCGTCTACTTTGATTTCAGCAAGCCCGTCTCCTGTAACGCTCTCACAGACAAGCTTAGGAAATGTGATTTGGAAGAGTGGTCAATGAGATGGATTAAGAACTGGCTGAATGGCAGGGCCCAGAGGGTTGTGATAAGCAGTGCAAGTTCTTGTTGGGGTCCAGTGGGAAGCAGGCTTAAGGATGGTACAAAACTGGAAGGTGTGGCTGACACACCAGAAGGCTGCACTGCCATTCAGTGAGTCCTGAACATCTAGAAAGCTGGGTGGGGAGGTACCTAATGACGTTCAACAAGGGCAAGAGTAGGGTCCTCCACCTAGAGAGGAATAAACCCATTCACCAGGGACAGTTTAGGGGTTGACCTGCTGGGGAGCAGCTTTCTGGAAAAGACCCTGGCAGTCCTGGTGGACCAGTTATCCATGAGCCAGCATCATGCTCTCATGGCCAAGATGTCCAATGGTATCTTGGGACACATTAAGAAGAGTCTGGACCTCAGGTCGAGGGAAGTTCTCCTGCCCCTCTACTCTGCCCTGATAAGGCTACATCTAGAGTTTTGTGTACAGTCCTAGGCGCCCCCAGTTCAAGAGAGACAGGGAACTACTGAAGAGAGTCCATTGGAGTGCTAAAGAGGTGATGAGGGCACCGGAGCATCTCTCATATGAGAAAAGGCTGAGAGAGCTGGGGCAGTTTAGTCTGCAGAAGACAAGAAGACAAGTCTGAGAAGGAGTCTTATCAGTGCTTATAAATATATAAAGGGCATAAGCCAAGTGGATGTGGCCAGACTCTTTTCATCACTGCTCAGTGACAGGGCAAGGGGCAACGGGCACAAACCGGAACACAGAAAGTTCCATGTCAATATGAGGAAAAACGCCTTCACTGTGAGGGTGGCAGAGCACTGGCACAGGCTGCCCAGGGAGGTTGTGGAGACTCCTTCTCTGGAGAGATTCAAAACCTGCCTGGGTACAATCTTGTGCAGCTTGCTCTAGGTGATCCTGCTCTTGCAGGGGATGGTGTGTGGACTAGATGATCTCCAGAGGCCCCTTCCAACACCTGCCCTTCTCTGATCCTGGGATTCTGTAACAATGAAAGTTCCCTATTATTCAAGCATTAATGCAATTATAGCCCATCTTTAGAAATAGAAAAGCTGTGGAGTGGGGGGTGGGAGTGGGGGAGGGATGACCTGATAACCTAAGATTTATTTGCATCAACAAGGAGGAGAAAGGTAAATTTATATGGAGTAGCCAAACTATACAGAACTGGAAAATCCCTAACAAAGTGCTCATGTATAATTAGGTCTTCCTGAATAATAACACACTATTTACTTGATTTGGGTTTTTTGTTTTTTGTTTTTTTTTTGTCTGAGAGAGGTTTTATTAACTGATCCCAGGCTCCCAAAATATTTTGTCATATTTATTTAATAACTATTTTCTATATTTGATAGCTTATTCAGAAATTTTATACTGTCAAAACATGTTTGTTCAGACAAGACGCAGGATGTGGCTTTTCTTCCTGGGCTAGAAAGCCTTTCCAAATAATGTTTTTCTATATTTCCTATTCCATTGATCTTTTTTTTAATATTTCTGCTGGAAGCTAAGTTAGTTAAAAGTCTTTGGGAAGGATGCATGACCTCACAGAAAGCAATTATTAAAAAATTCCAACTAGTAATTGTCTTAGTTTTGCATATAGGTTCACTCAGATATAGTGCAATACTGGCAAAACCAATAAAGATTAGGTGATAATAAACAGGAAAAAAAGCCAATAGGGGGCCCAGTGCAGTAAATAATGAGGTTACTTACTGGAACTGTAAACCAAAGTACTGATTTAAAATTTGCTTTAAAAAAAAAACACACTTGGAGATAAGACAAAGAAACCAAAATATTGTTCCAAATATTTCAGGAAGTTTTCCAATTTATCTCATTTCTTAACAAGTTCTCTCACTTGAAGTAGCCTAACCCTTCTTCTGCAGTAATTGTGTTTCTCAGATCTTAATTTAAAGCAAAGATACTATTTTCATTACATTTTTCTAGTTTTGAAAATTGAGGGCTTTCATGCATACTTGCTAAATAATATTTGAAATGAATATGTGTTTCTGTTTTCCACAAGGAAACTCTCCCTCTCAGAAGTTTGAAAATACAATTCCTCAGCAGCAAAATTGTTTAAATAAGTTACTGCCACTGTGATGTAGTTTACTTTTTGTTGCACTCCAGTTGCACCAACTTGTTGAATAAGACAAAAAAATTGCACTACTGAAATTAATTGGGTCACTGTCATAATTTCACCAGTTCAGTTTTGAGAATAGCAGGTACATTGGTCAAGAGGGACAGAACAATGTACCAAGTGAAGGGACAGGAAAACAGTACCTGGAAGAAGAAATAGTGGGATGATACTAAACTAGAAATGCCACCAGGGAAAGCCTCATAGATAATTTTCTTTTTTTTAAAAAATTATTATTATTTACTATTTTTAAGATGCAGTGAAGTATGCAGTGCAGTAATTACGAAGGTATTCCAACTTCACTTGTAGTCCCAACAAGCACTATTTTCATCCCTCTTCTTAGTTATCACTTTTATCAGTCACTTTTACTATTACATGATAAAAACATTAAAATGTGATGGTATTTGAGTGAACCTTCTCTATTTTTTAAAATGTATTTTAGTAAACTTCAGTATTAAGAGCCCCAGATCTAATCTGTAACTTTCATAGTCACACACTATGTCCATGCTTGGAGAGCAAAAGCGAAATGAATTTAAAAGGAAAAAACCCACGAGAAAATGGCAAAATCATTTATGGGATGATTATTCTTCATACTTTTTTTTTTACCTGTGTTTTGCAGCTTTCTGAAAAATGTCCATCAGTAGTTTAAATCTTGAGTCTGATACTCAAACAATATAAATCTGCAGATAAAATTACTGGCTGGTTGTATGACAACGATTGCATGGAGGTCTTTGTAATGTGATAAGAACTTCAGCATTGTATTTCTGATTAATCTTCTTCAATACATGTAATTTCTAGGAGAACAATACATTAAAATGAAAGTGACAAATGCAGTTGGTTAAGGGAATGCAAAATGTAACAAGAAATTCAGGCAGGAATTAGCTCTTTGTAAATTAATGTAGATAGTTTTAATTAATATAAAAACTCATGCACTACCCACCTAGTCAACTTAGATTTCATGGAAAGCTTTGAGAAATATTTATTTATCTGGGAAGATGTCTCTCCAAGAAATTTCTACAGAAATATATCCAAGAATTATGCAGTCCTTTCAAAATTAATGTTGTTTAGTTTGTTTTGTAATTAAGAAAGACATAATTGTAAATACAATTGTTTGCATTATTAATAAGGCACAAACTGTCTGAGTTATCCACTCTGAATAACTCTTCCACATTTAGAATGAGAATAGTGAGACTACTTCTGCAGTTCCTACAGCTTTGCTGAGGGAAATGATCTAGCAGTAGAGTATCCAAGTTAATATCTGCAAAATCTTATTTCTCCTTTAATTTTTATAAGTTTATGTGTTAAATATGTGTGGTACATTTCTTTGCTGTAACATTAGAATAATGATAGAACCCCTTTTTTTTTTTCTGCACACAGAATGCTGTGCCCTTGGTGAGACTCCTGTGTGTGGTTCACAAGTAGATGATTGATTAATTTAGGAACCGAGGAACTAGTGAGGAGTAACTGAGTAAGTTTAAGTCTATATCACAAAACCTATTGCAAATAGTACAATACTTTTACATTTCCTTACTTTTCCAGATGCCTAAAATTTAGTATGTTTGGACAATGCCTGCATAACATCTATAGAAACATTTTCACAAGATGAAGTTCCTTCATCTAACCCTCAAAGTATTAGATGGGCAAATCTGATACCCTAGTGTGAAGCTAACCTGGAATGGTTACACATGTGGAAGGAAAAAAAAAAATCCAACTAATTCATTTAAAATCTTTACCTTTTTCTTCTTCGTGCCTTAAAAGTTTTGTGATTCATTGTATTGGTAACTACAGGTAGGTGAGTGGCATAAACTGTGACATTTGCTCCTAATCAACGCTCCTTGCTCATCGCTTCCCAAGGAAAGATATCTGCATGTTCTTCTGATGAATATATTTATTTCATTCTTCATAGTGCAAAATTACCAGTAGATACAGTTAATGCCTGAAAAATAACTTCTCATTAGTTTTTTTTTGTTTGCACTGGACCTTCGGGAAAAAAAAAGTTGTGCGTGTGCAATTTTGTACATTAAACCAGGAGCAGCATTCTCAAATGCTGCTGTGAAACTAAAAGCTTTAATTTTCATATAAAAAATTATTTTGGCACTAGAAAGCTAAATTTACATGCTCTGAATCACCCTGAAAGAGCCTTTCCCATTTTTTCTTGGCAAGTAGAAAAGTCTTCTCTGGGCTAAAATTAGGTACTATGAAATAACTCTTGTTTCCCCCAAGAATCACCAGGGTGTGTGCTTCTACTGTTACAGCACCTAAGGACTCAGAAAGGACTTGCCTAGGAATTATAACAAAGCCTCTAAAATTATGTAAAGGGCATTGACTGGTTTTGTGTCTCAGCAGAATACCTAAACATTTTGTTCACCTACATACTGTCTAAACAGCTGGTTAATTTTTAACATCTGAATAACTTTTTTTGAAATGCCAAACATTGAAAATATGCCATAATTCCTGGAGTGCTCATTTATTCAACTACATTATTAAAAACATGAAGTTTCAGCATCTGAAGGGTAGCTAAGTTGCAGTTAAGAAATCAAGTTTCTTCTAGAAGGCTACCAATAATTATGAAAATTTCAAGTCCTAAGTCAGCATTTCTGAATGGAATTTCTCCATCAAGAACTCTAAGTTCTCCACATCATTGTATATATAAAACAAAATCAATTCTTCACTATTCTTTCTGTGCCACTTTTTAACCTAAATATGTTGGTTTTGCTTTAAAAACACCTTAAGGCTTAAGTGTTTTAACTCTGCTGATTGTTTTAAAACCTGAAAACCAAACCATCATTTAATTTAGCCTGCCCTGCCACCACCTTTTTCAGTTAGGAGCAGCACTAGTTCCCCAGTTTTGAACCACCGAGTTTATTCA
Source organism: Heliornis fulica (assembly GCA_013399135.1). Taxonomy (NCBI): domain Eukaryota; kingdom Metazoa; phylum Chordata; class Aves; order Gruiformes; family Heliornithidae; genus Heliornis; species Heliornis fulica. The sequence goes on from VXBZ01006544.1 coordinate 301,759, forward strand.
AGTTTGTTGCTGCAGAAAGTTCAGACTGAGAAAATAGAAGAGCACAGCTTTCCACAGCAGTTGAGAAATAAGGAAGACAGAAACATTTATTTTAATTAAAAAAAAAGAAAAAAAGAAAAAACCAATAGTTTTCAATTTCAAAAAGGTCTCTCCAAGTTTCAGTAATGTCAGTGTGAATTACAGACTCTGCACTTTATTATTCCTTAACTATGCCTTTACTGCTACAACACTTATGCTTCCTGGTCCTCTATGACTTTATTCACCTATTACATCTTCTTGTGATTTTAAATTATGTGCCTTGCATATGCGAGACACTGCAAAGTAGTCTTAAAACTTGCTTTAGCTGCCAAACTTAACCAGCTCCCTTCTGAGGCTTGGTGGACAGAGAAGAGATGTTTTTCTGCAGGGTGACACAGAGGAGTCTTACTGAAATTGTTCCCTACAAAAGAGCCTCTCTCTCCACAATGACTAAAAAGGACTTCAGAGAGATTAACTAGTTTAGCCAATTATCTGTCAGTGTTGTTAGGTGTCTGAAGTACAGGTGTGACTCCCCGTTCTGCATTTTTCTTGCTGTACAAAAAGGGGTTCTGATCTGTAATTCAGGCTCTCAAGGAGTTGTATCCTATTAGGAATGATAAGAAAAGTTTGGGGTTTTATTTGGGTTTTTTTAAAGGACACAGTGAAATTTCAGTTTTTTGTTTTTCCTTTTTTTTTTTTAATATCAGAAATAAGTGAAGATCATTGCCCTTCTGAATTGTTTTATCTCTTACTGCTTCATGAAGCCCATATCTTTTCAGAGCCAACCAACACTGTCTCAAATGATTGTCTATGAACTCTGAGAGCACTCAATCGTCATCCCTACACACGGTGGGCTTCCATCAGCCCTACTTGTGGCTTCAAGCAAATTTTAGCCATAATGGTGGCACTTAGAGGCCTTCCACCATGCAGGACTCTGAATATGGTAGCTAACTGGATGGAAGATGCATTTGCATTGGTGCTGTCAGACAAAGTGAGTGTTGCATGGCCATGGCTGGCTTTCCCGGCTGCCTCCAGGACTAAAGAAAACAAGATGGATGGAAAGAGAAAAAAAATAACTTCTACAGGATGTTAGAGTTAAATTTAAGACCCAACAAAACTAATTAGAGTGCCCAATATAATTACATTTCCTTTCTCTGTATTACCAACCCACAACCCTCCCCCAAGAAAAGAAACATGAAAATCAAGCTCTGCTTTCAGTGTAATGTAATGAAAATATAAGATATCATGAAATCTCAAGTAATGTATTTTACTGGAAAATTAGAAAAGCAATACTGTTCATTTACTCTGAGATTGAGAATGATCTGAACGAGATCTCTTCTGTAGAAAATCTTTATTTGTTTATTCACCAAGGCACATATGCCACTTAGAGAGGAAGAACAACGTGATTTGAAACATTAACAAATATTGAGTTCCCAGGGGCTAAATGGGATAAGAAATAACACGATACACTGACCTACATAGTAGCCCATCAAGAGGTGAACTCATTATTTTTAGTATTTCAAAGAGTGTGCTGCACGCACTAGCTAATTCTTCCTGCCTCCACTGTTTATAAATAGAGATGCTGAGGAAGAGGGAATGAATGCTTTGCCAGCACCGTGCCCCATCTGAAGAGTGGGAACAGGGTAAAATCTCAGGAGCTCTTTACTTGCATCCTGTGCTCAGTTCTCCCAGTCTCTCCCAAGGCACATGGAACCAAAGCCAAAGTGTTTAGAGAATTGCTGGTGATGTCACAGACAAAAGGAGCCATTTGCCTTCAGGTCAGACACATTAAATTGATTGTGGGATGTCTCCAAGAAGACCACAAGAGCTTGAGTCATCCCACAACTTGAGTCACATGCCTTCTTCGCAGGAATACCCTGGATGGCAGGGGAGGCAGAGAGAGAAAAAAATACCCAACCCACCCTCCCTTCTCCCTGGCTGGCAGATGGCAATGCAGCCACTTGGCAGAAGGCAGGATATTACAGTTGGTCCGAGAAGGATACGTCCTGGGTCAAAAAATAAGGACGGTCAATGTATGGTTCCTTCATGTTTGCTTTAACAGTAAACAGTAGATAAAGTTGTCATGAAAGGAAAGAAAAAGGCTCAAATATGTACATCCATGCTTATCTACAGCTTTTTCTTCAGGAGGAGACATTAGTAGGACACAAAGACAAATCCAGGAGCCTGACTGATTAACTTAAAAGTGTTGCCTATCTATTAGAGGATTAAAGCTTGGTCCAATAGGCAACAGTATAAAATCAGAGTGATTTCTTCTATAGTCAGTGGAAAGGGACCTCAGAAGATAGATGACTTGGCAAAGAGAATTACCTGTCTTAGACACCTACCAAAATACGGAACAAGCTGTGTTCTAGAGCTAGCTGTATCTTTTTATTAGCAAGATCATGAAAGGATAAACTTTGACTGGGTGTTTAAATCCACATAGGTAAGGCTGGATGAGACAAAAAGTTCCAGAAAATTACATTTTTAAGTGTATATGTGTGTATGTGTATGTGTATGTGTATGTGTATGTGTGTATGTGTATGTACACATTTTGCAAGGGTAATTATTCAACCTGTGGTCAAGCTCTATATCAAAACTATACTCAAATAAATATGGTTTATTATTAGAGGTATTTATTCTGTTCAAACAAAGAAACTGTGGCATCCTCAGTGCAGTATCTGCTCTCTCTCCTGCATGCCCACTCTCTCAGATGCATTTGAAATTCACACTGCAGTCACGAGTATTTGAAACATAAAGATATTACCAAAATTCCATATGATCATCCCGAAAAGAGATTCCTAGGGTAGCATATTTTCCAGGAAAGTAGAAGAAAATGTGGGGTAATCAGCAAGGATAATTTTACTTGATAACATATGTTATTTCTAAATTAATTCTTTCTCCCTTTTCCACATTCTTCATACCACAGACATGGATGGAAACAGGGCTACAAATACAAGTTAGCGTGAATTCTGGAATAGCAGCATCAAATCAGTACATCAGAAAGAAATCTAGGCATTGTGACTTAAGCCAATAAAAATATTCTGCAATAACATGCTTAAACAGAAAAACAGACTATGAATTAAACAGATATGTTATATCTAAAAGTACTTCTTTTTCTTTGAGCAAGGCTGAGAGAGAGAGCAAACAAAAATATTCAGTTGATCAACCAAAATTTAAAGCTTTTTATCACAGAATCACAGAACGTTAGGAGTTGGAAAGAACCTCAAAAGATCATCTAGTCCACCTCCCCTGCCTGAGCAGGATCACCTAGATTAAATCACACAGGAATGTGTCCAGATTGGTCTTGAATATCTCCAGAGAAGGAGACTCCACAACCTCTCTGGGCAGCCCGTGCCAGTGCTCAATGTGAAAAAGTTTTTCCTTATATTCAGATGGAACTTCCTATGATCCAGCTTGGACCCACTACCCCTTGTCCTATCACTGGCCAACACCGAGAAGAGCCTGGATCCATCCTCTTGACACTCTTTATATGTTTATAAATATTAATAAGGTCACCCCTCAGTCTCCTCTTCTCCAAGTTAGAGACCCAGCTCCCTCAGCCTGTCCTCACAAGGAAGATGTTCCACTCCATCATCTTGGTGGCCCTGCACTGGACTCTTTCAAGGAGTTCTATGTCCTTCCTGAACTGAGGGGCTCAGAACTGGACACAATATTCCAGGTGAGGTTTCACCAGGGCAGAGTAGAGGGGGAGGAGGACCTCTCTTGACCTACTAACTATAGCCCTTTTAATACACCCCAGGATGCCATTGGCCTTCCTGGCCATGAGGGCACATTGCTGGATCATAGTCATCTTGCTGTCCACCAGGACCCCCAGGACCCCCAGGACCCTCTCACCTGCACT
>VXBZ01006544.1:312575-355879 GCA_013399135.1 Heliornis fulica
TTACCTTTCCTTTTGTAATTCCTACACACTTTGGGAGTTGTTCGCCGGGTTGTCCAATCCGGACACTTTGAACTGCAGTCTGGATGTGGTGCTGAGGGGGGGAGGCTCCTGCAGCCAGTGCGTCCAGGCTTACCAGCGCTACGACCAGCACGCTCAGGAGAAATACGAAGAGTTTGAGGTTATGCTCCAGAAATATTTACAGTCGGATGAGTACTCGGTGAAATCGTGTCCTGAGGATTGTAAGGTAGGAGTCTCCCCGCTGTGTGTTCCCGTCCCTGCCTGGCGGGCTGGCGTGCCTCCCTCGTCTGTTGTGGCTGCCGTGGTCCGTGTTTTGGCTGCTTCGGTCTCTGCTCCTGGCGCCGGCGGCCGCGGTGCAGCCGGAGCTGCGGAGGAAACCGGCGGGGAGTCCCGTTAGCGCGCTGCTGAAAGGGAGGCAGAAAAAGAGGGAAGGGTGGGGTGGTTTTTTTTTTTTGTTCGGCTGGTTTTGGGTTTTTTAAGAGGAAAAAAGTGATCCTCGGTCCTCCGGGAGTGCAGCGCTGGATTTCCCCCTCCTCATGAATATGCGATTGGCTCCGGCTCGGCTGCCGGCTTCCAGCGGGCTGGGATGCGGCTTGGAGGCAGGCAGCGACACGGGCTGCATGCCAATGAGCGGGGCCCGGGACGGCAGGCGGGCCCGGGGCCGCCCGGCGGTACTGCCCTGACCGNGAGCAGGACGGTGACGCCAGGCGCTTTGCCAAGATCTGTGGGACTGGGAAGAGCTGGAGGACGAGGGTGGATGTCAGCGGGCACCGCGGCGGCCCTTGGTTGAGAAGTGATGGTGACAGCGTTTCGATAAGCCATGGTGGTTTGCTTTTGGTGCCACTGGAGACCCCCCAGGGAGATCTGGAGGGTTTTCCTTGCTTTAGCTGGAAGTCAGGGTCCCACTTCGGCTCTGGGTGGTTGCTGACTTCTCCCTACTTTTGCACAAGATTCGTTGGCCCAGCTCTCAAGACAGGAAAGGGCAGGAAAAAGTGTCGCCCTCGGTGCCTAAAATGACTAACTGCTCGCTCTTCCCCCGTTTTTGTGGGTGTCTGCGGGGAGCCCGGCCAGGTGAATGGCCTCTGCCACGAACCGGGTTATCTCGACTGCTGTAGCACTGCATTAACCAGGCTGAACCAAGTCCCGCTTTAGCAGGGGAACGTGAGAGCGTGGACAAATCGGTGCCCGGACAGGAGGCCCAGCAGTACCTCCGTGCTCTGTGACTTCGGCAGGGCCTTCCGAATTGATTTCATGGTAACAGCCTGTGCCTAAAGAATCCCATTCACCAGTGAGTTGGTGTAGTTCACCCGTATCTTTGCCACAAAAGTCAGTCCACAGCCCCTCCAGAAGCTGAAATACCCTGTTACCTAACTGGATAAAGTAGGAAAGATGCCACATTTAGTTTTTCTTGCTAAACCTGACCAAAGTAAAGTAGTCTCAGTAATTTTGACTCCATTGTTTCTAGGTTATAGACTATGTGCATACACACTTATTCTATATAAGTGATATACTCAATTGCTGGTAATATAAATGTATTTTATTTCCAGAGTGAATTGGCTAAGTCCAAAGCAGGAATTGGATAAACAAAAGACATATGAAATGTAAATAGATGTCTGTTGCTGTAAGGACATTTGCTGTTTCAGTAACTAGAAGTTGACTGACCACTCTGTGCTGCCAAACAAACGTCTCCATGCTCAAAGTGATTCACTTTTGTGTCACAGTTTAGTTTGACTGAACTGTACCAAGAGTGTGTGGTTGCTCTAGAGTGTATCATGGCACAAGAGGTATTGAAAGTGAACAGAATACCAAATCTGCACTGTAGTGCAGTTCCACTTCAGACACTGGATAACGAGAGATACATGTCTAGCAATGGGGAAGAAGTGGTTGACATTAAAATGATTGCGTGGAACATACAAATGACCCGGAGAACTGCACTGCCAGTGACTGGCAGCTCTCCAGCGCCGAGCGCCAGACATCATTACTCTGTGTTTTGAGAATCTGGCCAACCAGTCTGTGTGAAAACCGAAGGATGTTCCAGCAGGAACAAGGACAAAACCCAAAAAGACCGCATAAACAAACCCAAACCAAGGCACGGTGCAGCTCAGTGTTTTCCTTCTCGCGCCGTGGGAACTGGGGCGTGGCCAGGCGTGACGTGGCTGGGCGTGACGAGGCTGTGCCGCGGTCCGGCGGCCGGCAGGCTGCTGTCCGAGGTGCTGCAGAGGCAGCGCAGGCAGCCCGCTCTGGTGCCCCCCCCTCTTGCATCCCCCATCCCCGCTCCGTCCCGGCCAGACCGGTGCGGCTGGGACCCTCTGGAGCCCGTCGGGTCACTCGGGTGGGCGAGCAAGCGGAGCGTTTGGCGGGTCCGCCTTGTAATTGATGTGCTTGCCCTGCCCTGAAGCGTGGGCAGGCGAAAGCTGGGCACTCGTGGTGAATACCTGGCGACTACTGCCGCGTTTCGCGGGACTTTCTGGTGGTTTATGTGCGTTCCATTTATGAAACTCAATCAGGCTTTGCCGTGTGAGTAAATACCAGGTTTTTCTTCAAGTGTCGGACATTCAGGTTTTTCTTTGCTTAAGAATCAGAACAGACGATAAAAGTTGACATCTAACGATGTGTTTATGTGCACAGCCTTTGGCTGGTGAGCCGCTGTTTATTTTCTTTTAAGCAAGATGCTAAGGGTACTGACTGTACTCAGTAATCATGCCCGTAAGTACCGGCTCAATGCAATGCAAGACTTGATAACCGTTTTCTTTTTAAGATATCTTTAGTATTCTGGGATGGCTGTTTCATTCACACACAAAAAAAAAAAAAAAAAAAAAAAAAAAGCTTTTTTCCCAATTAACAAAAAATAGCTGTATTAAGAGGAAAAAAAAAAAAAAAGAGCTTTTCATCCAATTGACCAAGAATTAGCTGATGACAGAGTCAATAAAATTTTCATGGAATAACACTCAACATAAAACTTGCAATCGGGTATTACTTCCCCCTCCGCAACTCTCCCCACCACTATCCCCCACCCTTGACACAGTCAGTTCTCACAGTAAAGAGTGAAAATCATGAGGGTTTCTCAGTCCAGCAAGTTACGCCTCTCAGGAAAGTACAGCTGGCTATAACAAATACATTGCAGTATTTCTGATGTACGAGTCTAAATCTCAGACTTAATATTTTCATTCCTTTATCTGAAACTGGAAGAAAACAAACTTTGCTTTCAAAATATTCTGTGTTCCACTACATGTCTCCTGGTCTCTGAGGAACATTTTAAAGAAATTGCTCTGTACTGCAGAACTTTGCGGTCAGGAGTTGTTTGGGTTTTCAGTTCATATTTGGTTTTTAGTTCACATTTCACTCTACATGGTGAGTTTTGGTTTTGGATGTAATATAGTCATTCTTTTTTTTTCTCTTTTTTAGAAATGGCATTCTGTAATTATGGTCTTACTATTAAACTTCTTAATGTAGCGCATTGGGAATTTTGAAAATTTTGTAGAAAATTATGAGACTTTAGAATTTTAGAACATTTTGAAAAACATTTTTTCATAGCATCAATGAGCATGCATATGTTTTTGATATTTTTAGTCTGTCAGTAGACTTTGTATGTTGTTTAGGAGTTCTGGATATCAGTGCTGTCTCAGTATAAATCCATCCTTGGCTGATTTAAAAAAAAATGTCGTTGAAGTCTGATGTCTTTTTATTCTGTTCTTGATAGTCACATATCAGTAATGGCTAAGCAATACACATAATAAAGACAAATATTTGAATGCATTACATATTCCACAATGTGACATAGATTAATTGCTGTAGCTTTATTAATTCACCATTTCAACAGAATAACTGAGATCTGGATTATTTTTTTTCTGTTTTAAATCTAATTTGGATTTTTTTTAATATTAATGAAATTTTGCTTTTGCATGTTTAAAGCAGTGGTTTTATGTACAGAGATTCTTCTTGGAAGTATCTATAGTTTCTTGGTTTCTAGTATATTATTTTTATATACAGTGTGACACAGGGCTGTATTCAAACAATTGACATATCTGTATTGTCTTGACGTTGGAAGACACAGTTCCTCATAATGACTTGTCAGCTTTCCGTCAGGGGAAATACTCAAGTTCTTATTCTTAAGACAGCAGACAATCACTCAGTGGAATACAAGAAAATTCTGGCTACTTCTGATTAAGAACTGGGTCAAATAACTAAGTAGGACATAGAAACGTAAAGGTTTAATTTTTTTTTTTTTTAGAGTCAGAACTTCTGTTGTTGTCAAAAGTATCAGAGGCCAGGGCTTTCTTGTCAGATGTATTTATTAATGTTTGAACAAAACTTCAGTTAACATATATTTACATAGTTTTCTTTAACCCAGTGAAAGATGAGAGTGTTTAAAATGTGGCCTTCCTTAGTGCTAGATAATTGAAGAGTGTAATTCAGGTAAGTGCACTATAATTTAAAAAGCATTAAAATAATTCAGTTTTTCTCCAAGAATGTCAAAGGAAAAAATAGAAATATACAAAATATTTTTTGTCATTGTTGCTAAAATGCAAACTTGAGTACACATGGAATTTTTTCCCCCTCAGGAATTAGATAACATTTAATAACTTCGGATTTGGGGTTTATGATATTGATATCAGAAATATATAAGAAATCAGCTGAGTTATAATACTACTTAATTGAAAATATCAATAAAGGGTTTGATCATTGAACATAGATGGTATATTCATAGGAACACAGAGCTGGTGCTTCTGTTAATAATTTTTTTTGTTGAATCAAAAACCTGTGTTCAACTACTTTTACTTGAGTGAGATGATTGAAAGTTATTTAAAACAATTAAAATCACATTTGTTCTCATTTATCTGCAAATATCAAAGCTTATATGAATCATGACTTTTCAAAGAACTTTTTCTTAAACAGCATATGTAGTCTAATTAGGTTTTGATATAAACTCTCAGTTAAGCTGGCAGAAGAGAGCAGATGAGAAATATGAAACCAAAAGCTCAAGTGATAAAAGAACCCTTCTGTTACAAAAGGTCACATAGACCAGCATCTGCTGCAAAGTTAGATGTTTCAACTGCACATCTTAATCACACAATATTTATATGATACGTGAGAGTGATACCTAAACTATCAGAAGAAACTCTTACAAACTGAACCTTAAGAAATCTACACTGATGGTCAACATCTAATGGAAGTGGGGAACATTAAACATTAATTACTGAACCGATGCATTTTTATAATGTGTTGAAATTAAAATATTTTAAAGCTCGTCTAGAAATTAATAATGTGCTGCATTAAAGAAGTCATGACTTCTAAATGTATATATTTTTAAATTTTTTTTTTAAATGCCGTGGAACTAATGTGAATGTATAAACTGATATTTGCACATGCTATTTGTTCAATTGATAAAAAAGAAAAAGTTGAATTATTTTTCCAAACTAAGATAAATATCTGGATGATTTTAGTGTAACTATTCCTGCTGTAATGCACTGGTATAATAATATAAGGAGCAACACTGTGTGCTAATTATATTTTCCCTTTTTGTTTTGGCCTAAAATTGTAATTCAGTGATCTGCTTCAGTCTCCTGCATTGAGCTAGACGAATGGCACAGCACTCAGGGAAGGTTGTGCACATGCTTACAGTCCTCCATTTGCTTGAATGCTTTGTTGGAGCGGAACTGATCTCCTCACTCCTAAAAGAGCAAATTTCCCAGGGTCTTCTTTTCAGAAGTGAGTTCACCACACTCAGTTTTTTCAAAGTTTGCATCTAGTTGATCACCTAGAAATTCATCCCATTCACGGTGTTGATGGATACTGCATTCCTGATTGTAGGAAAAGGACTGCAGATGACTACCACAGAGTAGTTGAAGTGGATTTTGCCCCAATTCAGTGGCTACACTTTGTGGTATTAGCATCACGTGTCTAGGGACCTCCTGGCTCTGACCTCGATTTTACTTTGGTCACCAGTTCTCTTTGTGTTAAGCAGGACACTAAACATGCACCTTGCAGAGGATGCAGCAGTCCCACTGCATTTCATGTTCACGTAAGAAAAGTAATCAAAATGCAAATTACAGTTCCATCACTTATCTTGCCTAAAAATCATTTGGTCTATACTTACTAATTTATCACTTCAGTCTAGCATTTAGATCCATAATGTATTTAGATCTGTGAATTGCCTGAAAGGGAAAAAAGAATCAGAAGCTGAATTCTTAAATACTACTTTTTGATAAGTATCACTTGTAACACTCCAGAAGACAGAAATATTAGTTAACTCATCTGACCGAAAACAAAAAAGAAAGAAAAAAAAGTGTCGGGTATGGGTGCCCACATCAAATATAAAAGTTCAGAGTCTCTTTGTAGTCAATGGAGATATATAGGTTATTTTAGGTTCACAATAAACACAGACATAAAAAATAGGTCAGGTGGATTATGCCATAAAAGTACCTGTTTGTTTTCTCTAAAGAGCACATACTGTTGTTTTGTCTCAGATACAGATGCCTCCACTGCAGACCTCTGAATTCATTCAAATTAGATGAATCCTGACAAGGTGATTTGTATATAAAAGGAAGTTTGAAATTATGTCCATATGTAAAATTTAATTTAAGTTTGTAAAATCCTGCTATCTGTGCTGTCCCACACCAATCCAGTGAAGTCACAAACCTCTTCTCTCTGATGACACTTCTCTGATGACTACATTCTGTCACTGAAGAATGTGTGAGCTATGCATCTGTTTCTTCGGGATGAGGATAGGAAAGGGACATAACTTGTCATTTTATCATTGTTTTGAGAGAGGGAAGGCTAAGAGCTTCAACACAGTACTTTTCCAGCTTTTGTTTCTGAGAAACCATACAATAGCTACTGTAGGTCTGCAAATTTTGCAGGTAAACCTGCTTCAGATTATTCTCTTATTCTCTCTTCTTTCTTTACAAGGAAGGTGGATTTTTGTTTTTGTTTTTGTTTTTGTTTTTGTTTTTGTTTTTGTTTTTGTTTTTGTTTTTGTTTTTGTTTTTGTTTTTGTTTTTTGTTTTTGTTTTGAATGGAGTTGTCTACGTGTGAGAATTCCTATAGATTACCTGAGTTTCCTTTTCTTCCCTTAGACCAATCCAGAGGGAACTCTCTCAAAGACTACCCAGTCTCTCTCACACAAGAGGCACATATTCTTAGACGTTTATGGCACTTTACTAAATAACCATACTGTACTTTTCTGTGTACTTTCACTGTAGTTTTCTCTTGTCAGAACTGTAGAGCAAACATCACTAAGTGAGAATGTGTGATAGTTTGGTTTACTTTACAGCTTCAGTCAGTTAGATGAATACAAATTTAGTGAGGCACTAGAGAACATATTCTGGATCATAGATTTTAGTAATTTGAGGGTATCTTAAAAAAGTAAAGGCCAGATCTGGTTTTGGATTTGTGATCTGACCTTGTTTGCAAACAGGGCATACCTATGAAAGACATAAGTGGCTCCTTTGGAACATGCACATTGAAATGCTGTATCCAGTGAGTCCATAAGGAAAGAGAGAACAGGGCATGATGTAAGCAGCTTTGAAGTGAAGTTGGTCAACGTTCAATATTGGCCCACTCTTCATCTTGTCTCTCTCATCCAAACTCATGGACATGTCTCGAAATCTGTGTTTGTAATGGCATTGGCCTGAAGTCTTTGTGGAAGAGCCCGGTAGGACCCTTAGAAACATTGGTCAAATGCTGCCAAACTCTTGGGACAAATGGTGATGATACAAGTTGAACTGATAAACTTCAGCAGTTCTATATCTTGCTCACCTTGGTCCTTTGAAGTGTCTTGGAGATTCTCATGGGAATGTTTACCTGTCCTATATGTTGCTGTTGAGAGATCATTCAGACATTTCATCATACCAAGACAACTTGCTGATTAAAAGCAGTAACAAAGATGATCTGAACTGAACTTGGCAAAAAAAAGTATGTTTGGGTCCAGGTTTTTAGAAATTGTGCAGCAGTTTGGAAGTCATTGTGGGTGTTTTAAATTATTTCAGTTGAATTAGGGAGAAACTATACCTGACATTACAAAAAATAAAGTCCATATGACAACTTCATTTTTATTTTTTTTTTTTTTACTGTTACAATTTAGTCAAGTTCCTTAGTCAAGCCATTATAAATTTGAATTTATCCATTATATAATTTAATAAAAAGAAATTATATTATTTTTGTAGTTTAGAATGTGCAATATATTTTAATTTTCAGGAGATATTTTTCCAGGGAGTGAATATGATATCTAGAATTAATTTTAAATGCACGTTTTATTCTTGCTGATCCTCTGCATGTTAGATTGGATGTTGCCTTCAATTTTCCTGAACGCTTATGTAAATGGTATCTTGGTCTTGTCAACACACTTCATCTCTGTAAAACATCGTAATGAGGTATCTTTCTTACATTTTTGAGATATTACCAATCCAGATGATGTTCTCTATTAAAGGGAAGGGAAACAATGGATTGCCTGGGATGCTTAGAAAAGTAGTTTCTCTTGGTTTATTCATTCTTTTAGGAGAATAAGAGACATGCCTGTTTGCTTATTGATGATTTGACTTAAGATCATTGCTCCACATTGGTTAGCTTGTTCTCCATGTTTCAGGGATTACACTCACAGGTTCTTCTTAGAAACATTATTTTGAGTGAGATTTATTTAGATAATTAGTTTTAAAGATCGATCAAGGAAAATTTGAGCAACCCATAAATGCTTTAGAATATATGTATGTACATTAAAATTGCACATCTTGGAGATTTCTGTGTTTGATAATAGATAGCTAAAATAAGACTGTAAATACAAAAATTTATTTATGTATACCTGTTATTCACAAGGAACAGTATACCAGACAGAAAATCTTTTGCTGGTGTGGAAAGTTTATTCTTAACTTATATGAAGTGGTTTATTCTGCTCATGATTCAAGAAAAAAAACAGATCTTTTATGAATATAACTTTGTCATTTAAAAGAGTATGTAGGAGGTAGAGTTATGTTTTCAAAGGCACTAAAATGATCTCTGCTGATACAAAGCTTAGTATTTGCATATGTGCACATTGGGTTAAAAAAAACCCTAACTTTAAAATAAAGCCAAACTTGTAGAGGGACAGCAAAAATAGGAAATAAGCATTTTTTTGTTGTTGTGCATGTGTAAAAATAATACAACTATGCATTTTTAAAAAATGTACATACAAAAATTACAAATTTGCGATGAGTATTCTTAACATTGCCTTCACATAGGTTAGTTGTTGAAACTGGATTCTTGTATAAAAGAGGTTTAGGATGATAAGGACATCTTATTTCACAGTTACTCACAAATATTCATAATTGCAAGTAAAAAAGCTTGTGTCATCAAAAACGTATTACTGACTTATAAAAGAAGATTACTTCACATTGAAATGTGGTATAGCACACCTCACTTTAAATTATTTTAAAGTATGAACAAAGTAAAAGTTTCAATGTAGAGTATCAAAATTATAAAATAAAATTATGTATGTTAGCAATGTTATGTTTTTATTTGAAGCAGCTACAAATATTCTTTAGGTGATGCTTTGGTAAAGACTAAAACCTCTGGCAATTTTCAAGAGAAGTATTACCATATTATCTACTTGGAATACTGATTGTTAGTAAATTCCTTAAGGAAGTTTCTGGTGGGTTTCCAGCGGTATGTGTCTGCACTGATTCCAGATGTGTTGAAATCACGCAAATAGGATAATCAATGTAGAAAGATCCATGTCGTCAATGATCTTTTCATTATTAAGTCCTCCAAATGCATCTATTTTGGAATATTGAAAATTTTATAACCCCGTAGGTACAAAAACACCCTTTCATGTTTTTCTTTTCACACTATGTTCAAGCTGTTAATATTTCTGTACAGTGAGACTGGGCAGTTCCAATCATAAGAAGGTTTTTATGGATGGGAACAAGCATGGGAAGTGAGCAAGCCCTGGCATGGGCCGCCAGGAATATGGCAACTCGGCCTGTTTGGTGACACAACTGGCTGGGGCCAGGACTGAGGATATGTGGGGATTAGACTTCGCTGGCTTCAGGCTCTGCACTTTAAAAAACAGCAGAACACAAGCATAGCCAAGGTCTTGTTTGAAAAGTCCAAGGTTTTAAAATTCTTCTTGCTTTAAGAGATGAGAGATGTATGTTTTCGGTCCCATTCTGCTCTGGAGTTCAAGTCTTCTGTAAATATCTTCACACAGAACGTGCCACAGCTTGGACCAGTATTGGGAAGAAGTAGGAGTTTCTGAACAAGGTACTTTTGTAATATTGGTCAAATTATCTTAAAAGTTGAATTAGTTTTTATTTTCATTTTTTCCTTCTATGCTTTCTGATGTAACAGTCCTTGGGGAAATGACCCCTATTATGAACTAAGTTTAGCTAACAAAATAAAGTGTGTCAGTGGAGTTCAGGAAACAAGGCTTGCTGGTTTATATCCCAATTCAGTTAGAAGTGCATTATTGGTTTCTTTTGTCTCTATTTAAATCTTATAAACGTTAAAGCTGAATTTTATGGATATACATTTTTTTCTTTTGCAACCTTGCTATTTAATTAAATTAAATAATCACTGCAACAATAGATTTTCAAAATTTAAAAACTGAGATTGATTCCTGGGACATGATCCGAGTAAAAGTACTGCAAGTCAATCTCTGTATGACACATGGGAATTTAAAATATTGTTTTATTTTAATTTTTAAATATACACCAGTTTTATTTAGTCAGGAATCTACAGTGCCATAAATAAGTATTAACTTCATTGAAATCAATGCTTTACTTCAATGTAATGCTGTTTTGAGAGCAGGAGGAGGCACGTGATATACTTTAAAACTCAAATATATGAAATCAAAGGGCCAGATTTGACTCAGATCGATTACAAAGCTCACTACAAAAGCAATATGCACAGTGCCTTAAATGGTCTGTGCCTGCTCTTTTACTGACATTACTAATTTGTTATTTTTGTCTGATTGATGGCTTTTTCCCCCTTCTATTTGTTTTTGTACTTGGTCTTGATTCCATTCTCTTATTCTATTGATTTTTCAGGCACACTGTAGAAAAATATTATGAGCTTAACTTTTTCAGCTATCGGGGGGTGGGGGGCAGAACCTTGAAGACAAGAAGGCAGAATTAATTTGCCTTTTTCAGCCAAGAGTGTAGGTCATCTACCAGTGTTAAAAGCAGAGATGTTGACCAGTAATATTGCTAGTTTCTATCCAGAGAAGCTGCTATGATTGCTGTGAAGTCTCCCTGTATTTACACTGGTATAAGTACAGTTAGAATTTAAACATAAGTTGAAGAATTGATTGGGTAATGGAAGTTTTACTCTGTGATACATTTCATCACATATTAAAAAGGTAGTAATTTTAACAATGACTCATTTTAAATAAAAATTACAGGTATTATACACACATGTATTTATATATGTGTGATATACGTGTGTGTGTGTGTGTGTGTGTGTATATGTACGTACATGTCTTATAGTAGGTATGACAAGGAAATATTTAAATCTTTTTTACCTTTTCCTATCTACATGTGGTTGTTTCTTTTTGATTGCTGGAGAAACATTCCTCCTCCAGTTTTGGTATGAAAGTAAATATTTATAGTATGATTTTCTCCTGATAGTTTTTAGTACAGGCCTGATTTCAAGAGAAACAGTATTTGGGGTGGAAGAGGTCTTTTCTCATTTTGTAGCTGTTTATATCTGCAAGAGGAGGAGATGTTATGTTTGCAGGAAATATGTTCGCTTATGGGAAGTATTTACATCTCAGAATTTTACTGAAATCATGACTGGCAGGGAAGATCAGTAGGCTCACAGGAAGGAATATGAGATCTGTAAATATCAATAAGCTTTTTTTCACGTTTCTCTAAATCTGTGGTCCCGTACACAGGATAGAAAATGTAACTTAAAGTATATATGATTAAAGAGATGTTAAGAATAATCTGGTCATGTGTTATAAAGAAAAGCAAAAGTCCTGAAAGTGTTGTTTAAAGGGTGGTGGTGGTGAGTTTTTTGCTCTTTTTGTTTCTATAAGTAATAGTACCACTGGGGAACTCAAATATTACAGTAATTTAGGAATATAGGGGCCCAGCAGCATGATGCACCTGTAGTATTCCTCAAAGGGCTGGCCTTGCATCAAATTCAATTCCTCACTTTGTGACTTAATAGAGTTTAAAGACAACTATTTATTTCATAAAGGCCTGTACATACTTGGGCACGCACCTAACAAATCTCAAGTGCTTGAACTGTGTACAGGCAGCTGTCCTGAGGCTGTGTCGACATCAGCAGTTCAGTTCAGGTCAGGGGTATGCAGTTGGAACAGATCTCCCACTTGCTTCCACTCCCACTCTTACGGCATCTTGATTCATCTCACGGAGCAGTCCGGGAGCACACAAACTGGATTGTTTTCTGCTGAAAGCGAAGGTGAGGAAGTGCCCCAGGAGTGCATCTAATGAGTCGCAGGCACCAGGGGACATGCAGTCTATAGGGCTAGGGTTAGCCCAAAGTAAACCCTATGAAATATAAACTGTGCATAACCAGGGCTTCACCACTGTTTCAGTCTACAGAGTGCTTCTACAGAGCCACACCCCTTCTTAATATTCATACAGGCATAGTTACAGAGCCTGAAGTTGAATCCTTACGTGGAGATTATTCCCAAAGTATCTCAGTGATTTCTTCAGGACTGCAGTTCAAGACCCAGAGCTGAAGCTCTGAAATGAATCACTGCACCAGGCTCTATGTAGTCATGTAAACATTGAACTAGTGAGATCTATAATGCTTTCGCTCTTTTTTTTTTTTTTTTCTTTTCTCTTTCCCTCTCTCCCTCCCTTTATGTTTAGTTTGCTGTTGTGGTTTTCTTCCTTTCAATCTTCTGCTGGCATGCCCATGGAGGTGAAGCATGGCATGGTGCAGATTTTTTCTCTGTATGCTTTCCCTGCAGCTGCCAAGCCTCTGTGCAGCAGAAGCACTGCAGCTCTGCTGTGCTTCAGGCTCTCTGGGCTGCCTCTCTCCTGGATGTCGAATTCACAGCACCTTCCCAGCACACGGACATAAAGCTAAACAGATCTCTCAGTGTCTCTTTATGGCAACTCTTAAGTTGTTGGTTTTAGAATAGTGCAAAAATACCTAAGCAATCACAAAAAATGAAAAACTTATGTGAGGAGGGAGGGAAATCATCAGAAATTGAATTAATCTGATCTTCTTCATAGACTACTACTTTTCCTACCTTACAACTTATTTTCATGTTTCCCGATGGAAGGAAAAAAAGATTTTGGGGCAGCATTCAGCCTGGATTTTACACAGTAACTGAACATAGGAAAGTCTAAGTAGCTGATACTCTTTTTAAAATTATTTAATTGTCTATATACTTGTGAAGAGTTTATTTTCTTTGAATTTTTCAGCATTGAGGACAGGACTATATCTATAGTACGGACTGGAAGTATTATACACAGAGTAAAACTTTATTCTTTGAAAGGTAAAAAACCACTGTGAAGTTCTTCAGAAATTATGGCACTAGAAGAATATTACCTTGCTGATGGAATATTTGTTGTTAGTATGGGAAGCTACTACCTTTTCAATTTTTATTATTCAGGCATTTTTATTGCAGTACTCCCAGTAATTACAGGTGGTCATGGCTTCTGAACCCTGAAAATTCATGCCATGCATTGAACTGTTTTTAAGTAAGTTTACTGCATTTCTCTGGGAAGAAAATAATAAATTGGTTCTTCTGTGGGGCTTAATGCTTTTAGCTTTTGGTAACCACCAGGAAGCTTTCTTACCATTTTTTTGCCAACTCAGCTCCAGTGGGGTTAGGAGGAAAGAAAAGTGATTCATTGGCCTAGCAAAAATGGATAAACAAATAATTTGCCGAAACAGTGCAGCTTGATTGATTGAAACATCTGGGGGAGATCTGCATGTGATCAGCACTTATTTCACCACCAGATGCTACTGAGCTGACCAGGAACTGCAAGGAAGACTAACTAGCAGAGGTAGGGGATTGTCCTGCCAGGGGGAAAAGCAGTTGGCATGGCAGGTAGCCAGAATTGCTGAGGTTTAGCTTAGGTCATCATTAAAGCAGATAGACAACATACCTGCATAAATCTTCAACTGGATCTGTCTCAGATTATACTTAACGTTTCTTTATTCTGAAACCTGAAGGAGCTGATACTGAAGAATTAGAAAACTGAAGTGAGTGTGTTTTCGGTGAGCAGGATATAAGAACTGATATATGATGCTGCTCATTGATCTGCTGGGTGTCATGTCCTATCTCTGGGAATAAGCTTGGGAGGTAAAATGAATGTTACACCAGACAGTTAGAAAATGGTGTGCTAGTTTGCAAAACTTCTTCTTAACTTACATGAGGCAGTAGCCAACTTAACATGGTTATGATTCAAGAAAATACTTTTCCATATACTTTTCTATTAGTATAATTTCTTATATAAGGCATAACCTAAGAGAGATATTTCATTTTCAAAGGAACTTAGAATGGTATCACAAATCCTAATTTTCTCTTATGTGACAAAACTACCAAAATTTCATCAAAATTTGGTTTTTTGCTATTTTTCATGCATTAACTCTGTTGGTTCTCTGTATTAATTAAGATGGGATTTCAGTTTCTATAGAATTTTTTGTATAGCTCTTATAGGATTTTTTTTCTGACATATAATTGTTGGATGAAAGTGAAGAGTAGGGTAGGTACGAGGATTATACTTAGGCAAGTTATATATTAAAGTGGTATAACCAAACTGGTAATCAAAACCAGAAAACCTCCCACCTTGAATATATTGAAATACTAATGCTTATATTTTCTGCTTATATGTCCCTTGCACATATCTACAGTTGTGGGGCTGTATTAATGGCTTCTGACTGATATAGGTATTTAAGTGCTGTTTCTAGCGTGACAGAGATGGATTGTTTGTTGTACACAGGAACGAGAAGAACATCTGTACATCTGCTTCAATACACAAGTTTCTCTGCAGCTGTGGCATGTTACAGTGTGGGCTTTTGCCTGTGACTCCTGGCAAAAGGACTTGGGCACTAAGTCCTCATTCATTAAGCTTTCGCTATTAACAGTTTCTTACAGTTTCTCGTGCCACTGTTTGCCTACTTTCACACTCAAAAGATGTGGGTACACAGCACACTTTGCTGTCATTTTTATGTTAAACCCACATTCCATTCATACCCACCAGGGGCAGATGTGACAATTTGAAATGTATTTTTAGGGTATAGTTATGCTTTTCAACACTACCTATTTCTCTTCCTCCCTCCTCAACCTCTGCTGGTATGTTTGACTGTGGATCTTTGACGTAGTAATTTGCTGTACTGAGAAGGACAACTTTCTGAAAGGAGAAATGAAAGATGGGTATCCATGTTAGCAGACTTGCAACTGAGAAGTGTGTATTACACTGCAGAGAAGTTGGGATAAGAATAAACTGTGTGCCCATGAGACAGTGGAGGGTAATGGCAGAGGTTGCTTGGCTTCTCATTTAGTGTTTGTCTTGGTTCGGTTCTGGCTTGCTCTACAGAGCAGAGCATTTCACAATGAAGAACTTTTATATAAACTATACAGAAAAATCAGTCATTTGTTAAAATGGTGTTACCTTTGGGCTTGGTAACATCAAATATTAAGTTACATGTTTGGTTTAAATGGAAAAAATAGTCAATTCTGCTGAATTCTTCACTTGTCTTCTCAAGAGATAAGTAATTATATAATTTATGTCATTCGTTACTTACCTTTACATATTTATCGTGTCTTTTTGTCCTCTTTAGAGGTATTAGGCTTTTCCCCTAAACAGGTAAGTTGTAGTCTTTGTAATCTTTATAGCAGTACTCTTTCATCATTTTCTCCACAATGTCTGTATATTAGATTGTGGTTGGTCCCAGATGAGTGTTTTTGCTGATCTGTGCTTATCAAGAGGGTTTTTTGTCCCCTTCAGTGATCATACTGACTTTCTAATTCTAGGTGAAGTATTTAATACAATTCTTTCCAGTGTGCATCCGTTATGCTTGGCAGTGCTGGATCCCATCTGCCATTGTTTCTCTTACACTGCGATCTGTTAAGCGACCTAAAAGCTCCTTGGCCTGCTTTGGCCTTGATTAATCTAAGACCTGTTTTTTCACTTATAAACATTTCCATTTTATTGCTAGTCCCATTTCCAGATGATTAATAAATAGATTAAACACTCTCATCCTTAGTAGAGAACCTGAGGGCACCCTGCTGTTAACCTTTAGCCACATGGAGCAGTGACCATTTAGTAAATGTATTCTGCTTTTTGTAGTTTTTGTTGGTTTCTAGCAAATGACAAAGCTTTGCTTCTCACCCTGCGATTACTTAGTTTCTTTAATAGCCTTTTGTGGGAAGTATTCTCAAAGGCTCTTTGAAAGTCCAGAAAACTTGTATCAGCCAGTTCTCTCCTGTCTGCTATTTATTAACACGCCAAAAGAGTTCTAATGTTTTAAGGAGCTGTGCAAGGAAAGCACTGAGGTTTCTGACTTGATTCCAGATGTTTAACACTTTTGGTTTTATCTGGCACCTCAACTAGTGCATTTCTTACTGTGTGTGAAGCTCATTGAATTCTTCCTCAGTTTCTTTCAGTAGTTGCATGAAGATGACTGCTGTCCTGGGTGGCTGGCTATGCAAACTGATTTCAGTGTGAGATTGCATAGTTGTGGATTGTCTTTGGATAGTCTTAAATTGCTCTGGTACCCTTGAATAAACAGCATCCCATTCTTGGGAAACATTGTTCTTGTGTTTACTGGTTTGTTTCAGCCATTTCTTTTGTGATAGCTGAATCATCAAAAGCTCCTTACCTTTACTTCAAAAGGTTGGTATCTCCTTAGTCAGACAAAAAGTAATGTGAAAAAATAATTTGCTTTCTCTTATATATTCTTATTTTTTCCAGTTTCTCCTTTACCTTCTTGGAAGTCTAATCATGATCTCTGTTGCAAGAGTCATATATTTTTATTTTTTTTTTATGTATTGAGTTACTCCATATATTCTCAGCTAGCTATCCCACTTCCCTATTAAGATGTGCCTGTCACAGTTTAAGAATCTTGAAGATGGTAAGTGTTCTGTGCCAGGTGGTGAATCCACAAATATCTCACATGTTGCAGTTCCAAAAGTAACCAGGATATTCCTTGGTCATGTATTTCTCTCTCTCAATTTGTCTCTCCTCTCTCTCTCTCTTTCTTCTATCTCTGTTCCACTTGGAAGGGGAAGTAACACCACACGGTGCAGAAGTGGAGCCATGCATGCTGGGTCATGCAACAGCTTGGAAAGGAGTAACACTGTAAATTTATATTCCGTCGAGAAATCCAAGACAAAAGAGAATCTGGAAAATTTGTCATGAGATACTGTTTCCAAGTAACCTTTTTTCCAAGTCTCTTCCTGCCTGGAGGTGTTGCAGCATCTATACACACACACCTCTTTTTGAGGTGCTGCTTTTTAAAACCACTGTAATATACATGGTTTCTGCACCTATTCCTGAAGCAATTTTTTTTAAACCCTCCTTCCAAAAAACAACAACAACAACAAAAAAGACCCGGGGATGCCATTCTTCACCATTTGTGTAAGCTAGTAGCTGGAGAGCTGAGAATGTTTAGTAAGATGCAGGGAATTTGCCAGTGTATGTTCAGTGCCCTCCACAGCTTGAAGATATTCAGTTACTTGGGTGGGGTGAAGTGGTAGGGAAGAGCATCAAATGGTAATCAATGGGTTTAGGATGAGAATTACTTAGTGATAAGTTGGTTTGTTTTCAGATTTATTTACTTGTTCCCCCCCCCCCCCATATTTCCAAATTTATAGTTAGATTTTGCTGGAAACTAGTTTTACTGTGACTAGTACTAGTAATAATTCTCAATGTATTTGGAGAGAAATAATCCCTGGTCCCATCTACCAAATTACTTTTGATCACACATGTCTCAGCTCTTTCACCTCATACAAAACTCTTCTTCTGCTTCTGCATGAGACCCTTCATCTTCTGAGCAAGGGAAGGTGCCCTTATGGTACGTGATGTGTGAAGTAACTCTTCAGACTCTCCTAGTCATCCCATAAATGCTTTGAGGGTTCGGACAGAGCCAGAGTAGCCTGTTTGAAGTAATTCTCATCTGAGTATACTTATCTGAAGATATTCACTCCAGGGAATGTTTTAAACCATTAAAGCTTACAAGGTTTGAAACTTTACCCAGGTTATATATATGTGCAGCAAAAGACCCAGAGGAACTTTTGCCTCAGTAATAGCTTCTTTTGGGTCTTCCAGCATACACAAGGGCCTCTTGCAAACATCAAAATATGCTCAGTGTGGACAGGGAACTTCTCATTTCCCTCTAGGGATGTTTTACAGCAATGGAAATAGTATCCCTTCTCTATTCTACTCTCGAAAACATCCGAGTAGGAAGTTTTTAAGAGGATACTCTAAGGAAACAACGTCCAAGGGAAGTCAAGAGAAATGACCTGGCTTTCAGAAGCCCTAGGCACTCATGTCCTCAGTTAGGATACAGATTTGGATCTAATTTCTATCATGTAAAAAATGTTAACATAGGAAGAAGAACTTTTTAATATATACAAGACAGATTGGTAGGAAATACTGTAGTCCTTTTTGAATACAGATGACTCAGGGGCTAGGATGTTTTTGATAAAGTATTTCTGCTTTCTGTTCAGCTAGAAGATGGGCAGCTGCATTATAATTGTTTATTTATTTGATTTTCTTTCCTCTTTCAGCAGCTTATTAAAAGAAATTCTTGCACTCACTGTGTAAAATAATGTCAATAGATAGTTTTTGGAGAAAATTTTCCTTACTCATCGCTTTTTAAAGACCTGCGGAGGGTCAAAAGCTGTATCACATGGTTTTCCTTCTTATGAACAAGTTCTGTATTGTTTTCTTCCTTTTCTTAATAGGAAAAATATTCACTTAACCATCATCCTAGTTATGCTGCATTAATTTTTCTCACCCAAACTTCTTCCAAAAGACTGTGGCAAAGTGAGCCCAAGTGTTTCAAAATAACATTTTAATCAGTAGAAACCTCACTTCTAAAATGCACCAGCAAAGACCGTTTTCTTCTTCTGATAGTCACCACCATGAGGAGAATGATCAGTTTCCAGGACCACTCTTCTCTTGCAGAAGCTTACCAGTCAAAGGTAGGGAGCATATACACCATCTCTAGCGAGTGAGGACACTTTCCACACTGCTGCGTTTTGAAACTGGTGCAGTGCCAGTGCTTCCTTGTAGGTGACACCCTATAGTAGCAGTGCTATATATGAGATCCTCCAGAGCATCTTACAGAGTGGACATCTAGCATTTCATGCATCATTCCCTGGGAAGGCAGTTAAATGCTTTAAAATAATTCCATGTGGTTTCCCACCATAAAAACTGATGTACTGTGCTCTGTCCAGCCCGGCTGTAAGATGCTTCTACGAACGAGATGTTCCTGTGTGTTGGCAGTCACTAGCTGTTGAAGCAGTTCCTTGAGATCATTTGCAACAAGAACAAAATAGCAGCAGCTCATGGTTTTGTTGAGGAATGGCACTAAGATCAAGCTCCAAAACTTGGCATTTTGAGTGAGTGTTGGAGAAAAGGGCTGACTTGCTTTTTGAGCAGAAGAGCTGTTTTAACATAGCATCTAATTTCCTAGGTTGTTTTTCCACTAAATCAACACAATTACCATTAAAATTGCAAGATAAGCTCCCTGTGTCCAAAAGGGAAATCAGTTAGATCTCCCTAGGGAACGTCTGTTTTGGGGGAAAAAAAAAAAGTCTGCTTGTTTTTACTGCAGTTTGTTGGGTTTGGCTGTTTTGGAGTTTTTTTTGGGTTTTGTTTTTGGGGTTTTTTTTATAATGAACAGAAGATGATACGTTTTCATGCATCTTTTAGCTTCTCAAATGCACAAACTGCATTGCACTTGAGGAAATTAAAACCGCATCTGGGTTGAGCATATGCATAAAAAGGTCAGAATTCAACACACATTAAAATATCAGTTTTATGAAGCTCTCAAGTGTTTCTAAACGGAAGACTTGACAGGTCATTACAGTAAATTTAGGCCAACTACAATGTGATGCTCTCTGTCTGTAGTATCTGTAATATTTTGTTTGTGTAATGGAGCTTCCAAGAAAATCTTAAATAAAAACCTTGATAGCTTTACTAAATAAAAAATCATTAGGTACCGTATATTGTGAAGCCTGCTTTCTGTCTTGTTAATTCAGGGATCAAATAAATGATCCCAGAATTTTTCAGATCAAGTGTGTTTAGTTTAGCTTTTAGGAGGGTTAGTGATGGTGTATTAATTTTTTAGGTTTCTGTTAACCCTCAGGGAATTATTTCTCAGGCCAGTTTTCTCTGAAAATGTAAAACCGGTGTCTGAGAGAGAGACATTGCCTTTACTGTTGAGGGATCAAATGCACACTGACAGGAAAAGTTAAGAGCTCCTTTTCAAAGATTAAATTTTCTACATTATAGTGAAGAGGTTTACCCAGAGATGAGTCATGTTATCTGTCCCTAATTTGATTTTAAGACTACCGTATACTTTAGGATGGTAATTGGCCATCATATACAGTTGATAATAACATGAAATGACCTATGTTTTCCTAATGTAAAAGAGCAGTAGGGCACTGTTCTTTTGAAGGGTCTGAGTGCTGTAAAACACTGTTGTCAATTAAATCACTTTTGAATTCCACTTATGAATGGGATTTACAAGCAAATAATGTGTTCCTTCAGTACTTAGCACTTCAGCCTAACAGATGCTGATCACTTGTAATTAGATTTGCTGACATGAAAGTGGGTTGAATTACTTGCCTTTGGTAAGAGATTTCTAAGTTACCTGTTTTCCATATTTATGTTTTTTATCAAGTGGGTTTTTTTCCAGGCTGACCTTCACAATTGTATTCCAGGTACATATGAATCCAGGAGCTGAAGGTGACCTAGTAAATTAGAAGTGATGCTTAGCTAGGAGGTCTTTTCCTTTGTCTTTCTCCACCCACTGAAAAAAAAAAAAGAAAAAGAAAAAGCATCGCCAGGCATGCCTGATTTTGTCTCAATGTCTGAGAGCTAAATCGTGACCTCTATGTAAAGTCCAAATAAACAAGCTTGAAGTAGGGTTTTCCTAGGATTTGAAGGGATTGAAAAAAGTCCGCTTATGGATGGCAGAATGCTTGAGATGTAATTCATTTTAGCAACTTTTACTGTTCCAGAGCTAAGTGCCTGGTTAAGCAAGTTAACTTGTCTCCCTACAAAGTTAATGGGAAGAAAATGGTTTCCTCTCTTCTTTAAATAGACATTTAAAATAGATGGGTTGAATTATGCTCTGGAGTTTCTGCATTCTCTCCATTAATTACAGGGAGATTAATCAGTTCTAACTTTAGTGTCTGAAAGTTAGATTTCAAAGTCTTAGTTAAACTCAGTGTATCAATTGGTGGAAAAAATAGCTTTTCCAAAGAGTCATCTATCTTCTTTGAACACAGGTGTTTGTGACAGGGCAAATGAATACATGAAGGGAGCTTAAGGTGACAGACATCTAAAAAAGATGACAGGTTAGACTAGATAGCTAAAATTAAATGAGATTAATTTCTCTTTGGTTACTTGGACAGCAGGTTATCTCCTCTCTGAGGAAAGCAGGGCTACGAATCCATCATGTTATAGATGTGCTTCAGATCTCCCATTGCCTTTTCTTCTGATTTTGCGTGTTATGAGCAGAGCTATATGGTACTTCTAAACATGTTTGAGAAGTGAAGTGCCTCTGCAGGGTGTCTCTGCATCAGAGGTTTCTGCACGGTGGAGGCTCTTGAGTGCTGTGCCTTTGGAGGCTTTCCACAGACATTCTGCAGGATTAGATGTCTCAAGGAGGTGGGACTGTTGTTTTCAACAAGGCTTTATAAAAGAAAATGCCAGATTTCCTAAGTGCCGAGGGATGTAGCTTCAAATTATTTTCCATGCAAAAGCAAGGATTAGGGGGTCTAATGAACTGGATCGTTCAAGATATACGTGGTTCCCCTTATTAGCAAAATGTTGTTCTGCATAATATTCTTTGCACTTCTCTGCCATTCAGCGATTTCCTTGGAACACACATTTTAAAAAAAGCTTATCTTAACAGCACTCTGGATTTCTGTATTATTTTTTTTTTGGAGGAAAATCCTCAACTATTTACTGTCAGTGAATCAGTGCTGCCTAGTTTGATGGCAAACCTCTTTTTCTAGGCTTTGGGTTCATGAGTTAATTACCGCAGCCTCAAGTAGAATGCAGATGTGCAGGGTGCCAGCTAATGTACCGTGCACATGAGCTTGTATTCCAGCAGTTTTAAGAGTAGCTCAACACTACTTCTCCTATCCACATTGTTAGTACTG
This sequence comes from Heliornis fulica, assembly GCA_013399135.1. NCBI lineage: Eukaryota > Metazoa > Chordata > Aves > Gruiformes > Heliornithidae > Heliornis > Heliornis fulica. Next base: position 334,897 of record VXBZ01006544.1, read on the forward strand.
TTAAGCGAGCCTATGGAGATGCTGAAAGATACATTGCTGATTTTTTTTCTGCTTTTTTCCCCCTTTTCTGCCTTATGTCCAGGGTGACCCAAGGAAAAGTTGTGTGGCACAAAAACCCAAAGAAAACACTTCTTTAATTTTCTTCAGTCCCTTGTTCTTAGAAGAGGAGCAGTTAAATATCAACACTGGAATGGGGTAACCCAAATACAAGGTAGAGCCACAACAGTGAACTTAAGGTCTTACTTATACCTACCCTTTCTCACTAAGGCAGCTGTAAAGTAGGTTGTCCTTAAAAGTAATTTTGGTCATCATAAACCCAGATTTTTTTGGGCTTTATTCTATAGTTTTACACAGTCCTGGACTTGATCTTTTTGTTTTCAACCACCATACATCTGCTTCCATGAACGTATCTTTCCCTCTTGGTACTATTCTAGTTGAAGCCCCAAATAATGAAGGAACAGAGACCTGAAGTTTAGTAATCCCTCCGAATTAAATATTAGTATGCTTCTCAAAAGCACAAGGTGAACCAAAATAGATAAGGAATGTGAAAATTTGCTGAAAATTACATGATTTTTATTTACCGGGTTGTTTCTGCTTTAGAAAGATTTACAATTTTGTGTGTTCTTCAGAAAGCATGAGGATGAGTACTTGCCTCTTTTTTCTTTGTAGTGTCAAAATTATCTCCAAATTACCTTTCAGGAAAACAACTCCAGGACATCCAGAAAGAGGAATGCAATGTTAGGAAACAGCTTTAATTCAACGTAGTTCATAATACCAAGCATTAATCTTTTTTTTTTTTTTTTTTAGGGAATTATCAATGAAGTGCGTGTATACTAGAATACCTTCCTTTGCTTGTGTGCTGGTTGCAGAGGAGAGTGCATCATAAACATGAGACGTGCCTGATGAGCACCACAGATGTGAGCAGCAGGGACATCAGGCTGAGAACTGTGCAGAGCTTTTCGAGAGGCAGGAAAATTTCTTCTTCATTATACTGGCGAGACAAGGCATTTCAAGTTCTAAACAAACAGATGGGATATTTATAAATAAGATTTCTCCAGGTGTTTTCTGTGGTTCTTTGACAGTATTTATCTATTTTCTGTCCTTTTCCTAATGATCCAGTGTTCTACCTATCTCCAGCTTGGTGGCTTACAATTAGGGCTGACTTTTGCTGAAGGAAAATCTGTCCCTGCCTGAAGTCTGTATCACCTCTTGTCCCATCAAATGGATGTTAAACTTCAGCATATGGTGGGCGAAAATATAGGGCATAATTAGGTGTAATTGTGGTGTAATGAAGAATTGCAGTAGAGACCAGTGGAAAGGTAGTCACTGTTGATGCACACTCTAGGTTAAAAAGAGTAGGGAGTGAATAGAATTGACATACTAGAAGATGAAAAGCAAGAGGAGTAATTATAAAAAAAACCCCAAATACTGTGATGTAGCATGCAGTTTATAGGAGTTGTATTGTGGTGCTTTGGAACAGCTAATGAACCTGTGGAGAGGTTTATGCACAGGCTGACACATTATTCCATCAGCTTGCTTTTGCACTTATGGGGACATATTTGTAATGGGTAGGCATGATGGAGAAGGAGGATAGAGAAAAGGGAAAAGAAAGAAGGAAATCTGGGAGAAATATAAGAACATCTTCTCTGTTGCCAGGCTGAAATAAATTGAAGGCAGCCTTCCTATCTCCCAGAGGCCATTTGAAAGCCAGGTGTGAGTTTATACTATCTATAGTAATTTTATCCAGATCAAGCAAATTTCACAATAAACTAGGTGAACCTCTGTCTACATAGAGCTAATGAAACACTTGATACAGCACAGTGTTGTAGTTATATCACTTTCAGAAAGGGAAGAAGCAGCATAAATATAACAGTGGCTGAAAAATAGTAGATCCCATTATGAAAATTTCAGAATAACACTATACTGTTGATTGAAGTAATTAGTAACAGCAACATTGAGTATTGTAGTGTTGTGCAGATCACAAAGAATGAACCTGACATTTTAAAGAGAAGCTGGAGTAAGTCTTGAATCGAAAAATCGAGTGATATCAGAACTGAAGGAAGGTGTAAATGCTACGTGCTTCAATCTCAGATTTTTCAAGTCCTCCTTATATGTATACACTGAGCTTTGAGCAGAAGTGGGATCTCTGCTCTGGAGTTCAGATGAGAAAGAGCATTAGCCACAGGATTTTTTTTTTCCTATTCTAGGAAAATAATGCAAAATGCAGACTGTTCAGAAATACTATGTTCTGAGTGAATTTTCTTATTCAGAATTAAATAAATAAATTAAAGAGAACTCCTTAGCCTGGTTTTGAAGATAAGCTTGAATCTGAACCAGCCATAAACAAATGTTGCTGTTTGATGTCGGTGAACACAGCATATGAAATGATTAGTTTGCACTACAAGAGTATGTACGGCTTCTTGTTCAGTAACTTTGAAGTCTAACAATGCATCTTCCAGTAGTTTAATATTGATAATGTGTTATAGAAGCAGTTTAATATCTCGGTCAAAAACAACACTAAAAACCCCTTAAGCTGACCGTTCAGGTGCAAGCAAGCACCTGAACTCAAGTTGTCTTATCCAGTTTGCTGTCTTCTCAAAAGCAGTCAGTCAGTTACTGCTCCCTAAGCATGATAGGAAAATAGGGCAGAAATTACTATGATATTACTCCATTTCTGAACTCCCATGGTCCCTTTGCTATCAACGACACTACATCACTAGTCAGGTGGACTGACACAGGGCAGCTTTAAGGCCTGCAGGTTTCAATTGTACTTCTGAGATGTTATTTCCTGATTTTAGCTTTGATTTCTCTTGTGCCAAGTGGAGAAGATGCACGTATTTTGTGAATGGAACAGATTAGAAAAGAACATGTCAGCCCACTATATCAGTCACAATAAAAAAATCAATACACTCTAGAAAGTCTATACTTTATTTTGACTGTCTGTGAATCCAGATAATATATAACTGCAGTATAAAAAGCTAAAAGGAATGTCAGATTTTATAATTCAATTTCAGGCAAACAAAGTCTGCTTCAGAATGTATTTAAAGCTACAGCAGAAACAGCGGCTATGGCACAGAATCACACTACATAGGCTACGTAGACCCATGGGATTTCACAAGAAATTTAACTGTTGTTTTCTGTGAACTACAATGTAGTTACAAACATCAGTGCACCTTATCTATAGAAAGAACCTTTCTGTGGGTTAGCCACAACCTTTGAAAAAATTAAGCATATATATAATCATAGAATCATAGAATTGTTAAAGTTGGAAGAGATTCTTATGATCATCCAGTCCAACCTTTAACCTGCTGCCACCAAGTCCACCGCTAGACCATGTCCTCAAGCACCGCATCTACCCATCTTTTAAATACCTCCAGGGATAGGGACTCAACCACTTCCCTGGGCAGCCTGTTCCAATGCTTGACAACTCTTTCAGTAAAGAAGTTTTTCCTAATATTCAACCTAAATTTTCCCTAGCACAGGTTGAGGCCAGTGTAGGAAATATGTGTGGACAACCGTATTCTGTTGAATCACTGAGTGGGAGTATGTGGGAGTCACTGTCTGCTCTCAGGATAGTGTCTTATCTCTCAGAAGAAGGACGTTGGAGAGACCTTAAAACCTGGATTGGTCCCATCTACATAAAAGACTATGAAACTACCAGAACAGCAGCATCCTACATGAATCGATTCTTCCCTTCCCATCTCTCAGCAGCAGTAGTCTGGAGCATGGAAAACTAAGGTAGATAATAATGCATGGTCTTAAAAACAAACTTCTTCCTCCTTCTTTTTACTCCCCAAGAAAAAAATAGGAGAAGGAGTGTGAGGAAGAGTAACTTAGAGAGGAGAAATTAATCCTAAACTGCTCAGATTTCTATATATTACAGCAAAGCTAAGGTAGGAAACAGTGAGGTTTAGAATTTAGAGTGTATGTAATTATGCAGACTCAGTTATTTTAAATTGAGAATTTGTGACTCTGGGCCTGTTTGCTTTCTTTATTGTCTGTATTTCAAGAAAGAAATGATAAACCCACATCTTCAAACTCTGGGAAAGGACAAACAAAAGCTACTGTAAAAGTGGTAGTGGATGGTGGTGGTCAGCAGAATTGCATGGTCTTATTGCTGGGTAAGGATTTCCTTGTTTTCAGGAAATTTTCCAGGGAAACCATGTTAACTGAGGGAAGCTTGAGAAGAGATGCACCTGTACAAGATAAAATATATCAACCTGATAAAGCGCAGCTGGAGAGATCTTCTAGAGCTGTGATATGTGTTTGATTTTATGCACAGTGAGTACTTCCTGGAAAGACAGATCAAGACAGTGCATATGTCTTTGTGAGACAAAATCCTGAATTTCAAGTAACACTGAGTTACACCCTTGAAAGCATCTCTGCCCATCAGACATCAGTGGAATACTTGTGTCAGTCAGCATCTTCTCAATTTACAGCTCCAGATATATTCACTGCTCTAGACTGAGGCTAGCAGTGGCAATGGTAATGCTGTGTGGGTGGAAATCTCCAATCCTCAGTACCATTTATCAGTAAATCTGATCATCAAAATAGTGAAGGTCGTGATTGTCACTTCTTCCTGAGCACGCTGTCAGTTAACATACATCTGTACATACACATATGTCCTTAATAGTGATAAATTCTGGAGAAAATGTTTGGGAAAAAAGAAAATGATGGAAATAAAATGGCTGGTGTACAGATGCAGCTTTACAGAGCATTGAAGGTCAAGTGAATTCCATATTTGAGTAGTTTAGGTTGTTGCTAGAGGGTGGAAATTTAGTTCCTGTAAGCCAATGAGGCTTTTGTCAACGTGGCGTTCCAACTAGCTATTCACAGGTGGCCTGCTATTGTAGCTGCACTCAAAATAGCATCGTTTTTTTTTTAAGCCATAACGATAATTGAAAGTTTGGCACTCAAATACTTCAGCTCATTCAACTTCCAGCTTGCTTGGTGGAGTTAGTTAAAGGAAGCACAATGCACTGATCCTCTGGTAATTGCAGGGGAGCAGCTTTTGTGGCTGAGAGCAGGCTTTAGAAAGGAATGCTATACATAGCATAAGCATGTATCAACTGGGATATCACTTCTCTTAGTATGTGTGACAATTGCAGCTGAGATTAGCTGGGGTCCCTGTGCTGGCAGAGTGTCGCTAGGAACTTTTCTTAGGTGGTGCTCCCGAGGTAATGCAGCATAGGCTGTTGACTCTAAGAATCTGTCTGTCTTCTGAGGACATTGCCTAGCTGAGGCTAGGTGAGAGGAATCACACCACGTTGCTTGTGTGAAGCTGAGATGTTGAAGTTTTGCTTGGGTTAAAAAGCTGCCTATGACATACAGCTCAGGGAATGTAATAGTTCATGTCTTTTATCAACTACTTACATTGTTCTAGAGTACTGGTTATATATTTGATTGGATGAACTTTAACAAACTTAATAAGATAGAATTTAATTTAGAATGGGATTTTTCTCAATTGAAATCAATGGGAATGTTAGGTTTTATATCTTTGGGAGCAAAACTGGGCCACAGAGATATTTTTTTTTTTTTTTTCTCCCAGAAAATGTGAGACACCACGTTTTGGCAACTGTAGCCTAACCATTCATCTTAGAAAGACATTTCTAAAATAACCCAAAACATTTTTTTAGAAAGAGAAATAGACTTCAAAATCTGAATCTGTACACAGACAAACCTTGTCTGATAATTTCTTTCAGTTCATAGGTGGATAGATATTGTTTCCAAGTTAGATTGTGGTAGTTTTGAGAACTGACTTTGAATTAGTGCAAATGAGCACATAATAATCAGGGCAGTGAGAATTCATGCTGTTGAAAAATGGGTTAGCTAGTGCTACAAATCTGCTTCCCAGGAAAATGGCCAAGTGGAACCTTCAAAAGCTCTTATTTTTGCTTGCCTTCCATCAGGAGATAAGAATAAACTTAAAGTGTGAATCAGACAATTTTATAGGTTAGTGAAAAATGTGAACAAATCTGTATCTCAGAGCCAAAGGCTGAAACCTTTGAAAGGCCATTTGAAATGAGATCATTCTAGCTCCGCTTTGAGCTTTTGTCTTTCGGGCATATTCCACAGAGCAAACAAATATTTTGCTCCCAAATGCTTGCTACCAGATATTTACCTGGACAGGAGGAGATGGCCACACTCATTGGATAAACTGGAAATTAGGAAATACTTGGGTAGTAGATAATATTTGGGTGACACAAAGGCATAATTTGAGACTCTGAAGAAAGTGGTAAACTTGGTGCAACTTCTGCTAAAAGGTGTTGGATTCTTTGGTCCTGTACCAATTTGTAGTTTAGGTCTCACACTGTTGAAGTCATGGATCTTATGCTGAGTTATGTTAAGGAAAAAGAGAGAAACTTGAGAATAATCCAGAAATAAAATAAGAAGAGTTTGATTATAAGTTAGAGGAAACTGTAAAAAAGGAAAAATTCACATCCCATGTTTTTATCAGTGACCTGTAAGAATTGAAACAGATGACAGAAAGTGAACATCTAAATAATTTATCTTTAAAAATCCTAAAAATGTCTTTTCTTTAAAAATAGTTCTCTGTGCCAATATCCTGCATTTGCTTTGGGAACATTTTTGTGTTTTCCCCATCTCATTGAACTTTTAAGAAGCCCTCTGTTTTTTAAGGGTTGAGGTCTTCTATAATGAATGTGAAGCTTTCTTTAAGCATGGGATTTTGAGACTAAGCGTAATGCTTTGTTGAAAAATACTGTAGCTTCATTCTAGCTACTCTATACTTGGCCATCAATTTTATGGTACTTGGTTAAATTTCTGCTCTCAGAGAGATTGACCAGAAAGATCCCAAGGCAATAGGTAGGTTGAATGTGGTCTTTTTTAGACTCTGTAGAGAAAAAAAAAAAATCAAAATATTATTATCAGTCCTTTTCTATGAATAACTTTGCCAACAGCTTCTCTTGACTACTTAGAGTGCTCTGGAAAAAATATTATCTAGATGTCTTTTTTGAGTCTTTAGAGATTTTATATCTCTCTATTTATCTTTCTAGTAGTCCAGAGGAATGGAAATTGAAGAATTCAGCCTCAGGCTTTTCCGGATGTATCAGCTTTTTCATATTCGCTCATTCCAGCACCCATGAGTCAGGGCACCAAATGTTCCCAGCGAGGCTGTTTCCAGTGCCTAGCTGAACTTGCAAGCAGTTAGTCACAGATGAAAGAGGCATGGATGAGTATCTATGTGGTATCAGAAAAAAAAAATACCATGGAGATAACACTTTCAGCTGAATAACACCTGGCTGAGATATTTACAGGCATAAGCAGCCTTATTGTGTGTGAAAAACGGAAGGAATTTTCCCACCAAGAAACGTGGTGGGAGAGGACAATGTCAAGAGAGCTAGGGATGGTCTGTATGCAGAAGTAAGACTGAAGTAAATGAAGAGTGTTGAGAAATATTAAACCAGTTGTATTCTTTGAAAGTATAATCATTCCACTGCCAAATTATGAGCAGTTTCTAGATTCTTTAACTCCAAGTATGATTCATATAATTATTGTATTATGATTATCTTTATTAAAGGACTCAACATTTTCTAAAGACTTCTGACAAATAAAAGGGAAACTAAACATGAAAAAATAATTTTGAAGGGAACTGCTACATTCAATATTTAAATGAATTCAGTCATTGTTTGGCATTCTCTCTGAACATTATGTCTGAATGGGAATTATGAATTCTGACTTTCTCAATTTCATTGAAACTTTTTGTAAACAGAATCTGTAATACAGAATCTATCAAAAGCTAAGATGCAGAGTCTCATAGAAGGGGAAGAATTTAATATAAAAATCCCAAACCTAACCTATTAGTCTTTAATTACTGAGATAATCACTATAATCTTGACATGATTTTATTTGGTTGATTGATTTTACTTCAATTGCTGTTATGGAATGTCTAAAATATTTCATTTTGTCAGCTTTAAAAATCCATTTTCTGTATGTATCTTGTTATCTGGTCAAAGTAATTTAACATTTCAAACCATACATTTATTAATGTTTATTATTATGTGTATGAATGATGCTCAAGCCCACAAAAGAAATCAAGCAAAGAAAGAAAGAAGAGCTATAATCCTTTTTAGATCAATGAATAGTAGAGCTTGTGTCATTGATTATACCTTACTTCTGCAGAGGTAGCCCATGTTACACCTACTTTGATAGAGAATTAAGAGAAGGAGAAATGTTTAGGAGCTTTAATTGGCAGTGTCACATTTTTAAATAGTTTTAAACCCAGCTGTGCATCTTCCTGAGAAATGTCAAGTTTAACATTTCTGAACTAGTCTGTAAACCAGATTTTTACCTATTCCTGGGAGCATTCAGGACATAACTATATTTTTGTCTCTGCTTGCTTCAAGAGTGGTTTTACTCAGGGTACTTAAGAAGGCTGAAGCCCCTACTGTCTGCAAGTACTGCCTACTTCATCATGCGCTTTCCTTCATCATGGAATGCAGTGGCACTTATGGAGTCTATACAAACTGCTTTACTCCTCCACATGCCATTCAGTGGAAGAATTTTTTTTTGTGTGCCCACCACCTCCACCCTGCCCCATTCCATAGAATCATAGAATTACAGAATCATAGAATTGTCTTGGTTGGAAGGGATCCTTTACATCATCAAGTCCAACCATCATCCCAAACCTGCCATGACTAAACCATGACCCTCTGTACCACATCTACCTGTCTTCTAAGTACCTTCAGGGATGGAGACTCCACCACTATCCTGGGCAGATCGTTCCAATGACTAACAACCCTTTGTGAAGAAGTTTTTCCTTATATGCAATCTAAACCTCCTGTGGTGCAACTTTATATTGGAAGATAATGTTAAAGGGTCAGGTTCTTCATTATAACCTGTGGTGATAGAGGTTTACTTGGTGAAGACCCAGAGAGCAGAGGCAGGGCTGATAACTCTTATCCCTAAACCTGAAAATAGTTACAAAGAGTATGTATAGCAAACCAGATAGGAGTTAACCATGTTGATGTAGAAGAGCATTAGCCGGCTAGGCTGTGGTTTACACCAGCCACAGTGCTGAATTCTTTGTCAACAAGAGGAAAAGTGGACTTAGATATGGTTGAAACACTTTCTCTTTGGTATTTTTGGGCTGTCCATGCCTGTGGAAAAGGAATTCTGAACCCAAAAGTCCCCAAAAGTCATGCCCTGAGTTTTATGGCCTCTTCAGCTGTGAGACTGTTCTTCATTCAGGAAGTTTCTACGTTACTTTACTCTGAGTGGTCTTCTCTTATGACTTAATCACCTGGGTAAGGATTTAGAATCATAGAATAATAGGATGTGTTAGGTTGGAAGGGACCTCTAAACGTCATCTAGTCCAACCACCCTGCAGTAGACAGGGACATCTTCACTAGATCAGGTTGCTCAGAGTCCCGTCAAGTGTGACCGTAACTATCTCCAGGGGATGGGGCCTCCACCACCACTCTGGACAACCTGGCCCAGTGATCTACCACCCTCATATTGAAGAATTTTTTCCTAATATCTAACCTAAACCTTCTCTTCTCTAGTTTAAACATTTAATCCTTGTTCTATTGCTACATATCCTTGAGAAAAGTTCTTCACTGTCTTTCTTATAGGCACCTTTCAGGCACTGGAAGGCTGCTGTAAGGTCTCCTTGGAGCCTTCTCTTCTCCAGGCTGAACAAGCCCAATTCTCTCAGCTTGTCTTCATAGGAGAGATGCTCCAGCCCTTGGATCATTTTTGTGGCCCTCCTCTGGATATGCTGCAACAGGTCCATGTTGTTCTTTTGCTGAGTATTGTAGATGAGCATTTCTGGTATACCTATAGATGAGTATTCTTAGTTTGTTCTAGACTACAAAACAAGCAGAAATGCAAAATTCCTGGACCAACATGACAATATGCTACAAGATGCTTTACCCTGAAGTCTGCGTTTACAGTTTGGATTTGGATTTCCTTCTGATCGCTCTCCTTTTAGTCTCATGGGTTTCCCTGCATTTTTTACTATGCTGTGTTTGGTAGCGTACCTCTTGGCACCATCCTGGTAAATAATATTCATAAGTTAAACCTCATCAAAATTCTGTGAGGTTAGGCACCAGCCTCCATTTTCTCAGCAATTCCTGAGGTCAGAAAGCTGTTCTGTAATAAAGGTATAGTAAGACTGTGGTATCTTCCAGCCAAGCTCTGTGCAATCATACCGATTCATTTTGGCATGACCTAAACTAGCAAAACAAGTTTAAATTTTAAGTTTTAATTTACTGTTAATAAAAACATTAGTAGTATATGTCCAGATTCTAATTTAAATTAATATTTTGGGAAGGTAACAGCAACTAACAACATTAAAGACTCTTTCAGGATCGCTATGGATATAAACCTAGCTGACTGACCAAATATCTCTTACGTGCCTTTGTTTTCATGTAAATTATAGGGATTAGAGAGAGACGCCTTGTCAGATACCTAAACCAGATTTGTATTTTCACTGGGTGAAAAGCTAGGAGCAGTGTAATGATTTAAATTAGAAAACATATTTTGTTGAGAGAGCAAAAATTAGCATGAATACTAATGTTTTTTAGTTGTCAATATTAGAAAACTCATTGACATCCTTTAGCCAGGGTAAACATCTCATGATAATGCTTAATCTGAACTTTAAATTCAGTGGGGAAAAATAGGAATAGAAAGGTATAATTTATCAGATCGATGGTGGGTGTTTTAGTTAGAACTTTCTGTAGGTCTTTATGTTTTAATTTGTAAAGATAGCCGTAATGTCTGGCTAAAATGTATACTTCAATTATTGATACCGAAAAATAAATTAGATTAATGCTTCCAAATTTTTTTTTACTGTGGGTTTGGGATTTTTGTTTGTTGATGTTGCTTCTAAATTTACTTCATTAGACATGGGAACTGACTTTCACAAATATTTCTCTTCATTTGCTCAAAGCTCATTCAGGTTTCGAAGTTGTCAAGTACTATACTAAGAAATTGACTATCAAGGGTAAGGCTGTGGATAGGGCTACGATACCTGTGCTTTCAGTCATCTGGGCTCAGCTGAGAGCATCCCTCACCACTGGGACTCCTATCTGTTTTGATTAGTACGCTAATCACCGCCTGGTGTCTGGGTTCAGCCTCCTACAGATATCTTCCTTAACCAGACAGACCCGACAGCTTTTGTTACCTGTAAACGCAATTCTCTGGAGATCTTTGATGACTCAGGTATGCTTGCAGTGGCAATCCATTGCTTATTTTCTCCTCCACCCACAGGCTGCAAAGTTATGGAGCAAACGGGATAAAATTTAGCAAGAGACCAAGTTATATGTTTCCTTAATTTAACTTAATTTCTTTATGATTTGCTTTCTGCACTGATTTGGAAGAGACAGTCTGGTTCATTGCCGTCCATGTGTGTGATTATGTCTGTCTTGTATTTTAGTTCAGATCTATTCCTGCACAAAAACATAAACAAGAATGAGAGAAAATCGAAAATAAACACAAAACACAGTGACTCTAGAGAATGTATTAATTTTGAACCAGAGAAAAACTGAAAAGCTACAGCTCCTTGGCAGCACAATTTATATTATAAAGTAGGCAAGAGTGAGCAAAACTTCAGCTGTACATCAAGTGGTTACTGATGACAAACAGTCAGGTACCTTTCCTCTTATGAGGAGCTGATGGGGTTTTGGAAGCAACTTCCATTTTCACGCTTGTTGTGTTCTTCTGAACACCAGTCATATGTTGGAAATGCCCCATCAGGTATGTCCCAGTAGCAAGGCAGCACTGGCATTTGAAAGCATATGGGACTGACCAGGATATCTTTTGAATTATCAGATTTTATCATACTTCTTTGAGTTCATCTTTGTATGATGGGTCGGTCTCATGCTTTTGTTTGAAAAGGTTTTATCTACTGAAAATAAAGTTGATGAAGAAATGAGAAAAAGGGCTTTGAAGGAAAACAGGTACAATAAAAACCGCCAAGTAAAATTAATGCAGTAGGGCTTTCTTGTTATATTAGCTTTATTTAATATTCTTATATAACTACAAAAGTAAATCCCTTGAAAGTTGTATTCCCACTGACAGCTTCCCTGCTATTTTATGGCGGCATCCACTATAGTTAATGGTCTATCACAGTTTCCATTTTAAGTTCCGATTTTTCAAGGCTTTATTGTAGCAACAAGATTGTTAGAGAGGGATTTCATCCTGTGAGAGTCTGAGAAACAAATTTTCGTTTAAATTGGTTTAGCCATCTCTAAATTAGAGGCAGAGATTTTTTTTTTCCACTTTTTCAGGTTTTATCCATCTTTTTCTTTAATAGGCCAATTTCTTTCTATTGTAAACTGACATCATTCCTCTGAAGTTGGAAAAAAGAGCCAGAAGTTTGGCTTCTGTCTAGAATACATGTCTCGATAATCAAGCAAGGAACTACTTCACAGATTTCAGTGCACTGCAGATCTGAGTCTGCAGATAACGCACTTGTACAATTTTTCTATCAGATACCCAACAGGGGGAGAACTTTCTAAGTGTGAAGGAGATGTATAGATGCTCTGCATGGCAAGGCTAATGACCAGTTCTTGACTTACTTATAATGACATATGTGTCACTCTGCTCTTCAGTTTACATGAGCAATACCTAAGTGCTACTAAAATTCTTTCCTTTTTTTTTTTTTTAAATCTAAGAAGCTATAATCCAAGAAATTGACTCTTTTCCTACCTACACAAACAAACAATACAGTAGAAAGATCAGGTGTTGTACTGAATACCTCATACCTGTGCCATTGAAGCAGAGTAGACATAGAGCCCAACTGCAACATCAGGCTCCAACTTATTTGAGTACAGCCACAAAGGGTTGTTGTTGAAAATTACAGCACATCATTTGATAAAAAAACACAGTATATTTATAAACAATAAAAAAGGGTAAGTGTGAAAATATGACATCTACACAAAGCTAACATTCATCTGTTGTTCAGGACAGAGAAACAGCAATGTCTGACCATGTTGTAGCAAGACAATCTCAAATTTTCAAACAAGGACACAAAAATAGGCCTGAGTTTCTTCTTTTGATGTGTTCTTATATATATGTAAATCCATAATTTAGAAGCAGCCAATAATATAAAGAATATCAGTCATATTCATATTCAGTATTAGACATGAAAATAATGTTTTATGTAAAACATTCACTGAGGAGAAAATGTGTGTGACATTCAGAACTTACTTGCTTCTTTACTAGTGGAAGAGTTCGATTGAGATAGGTTTTCCTTCAAAGTCCGTTCTTAACTGTGTGGCGCTGTTACAAATAGGGTTTTACAGAGTGCAATGACCAGTTGCAACTTGCTCCCACAAGTGATGTTGTCTCTCAGTCTGTTGGAATATGGTGGACTTCTGAAGGGTAGAGAAAAGGTGTTTGTTCAGCCTGGTTTTTTTAAAATTAAAAATGTTAAAGGAAATGAAACTTTTTTGGGGGTGCTTACCTGTTCCTTTTTAACATCAGTATCTAGGTTTTCTAAGTGTTTTATGAAAATGTTTACAAGTACCATGTAGTGAAATAGTGTTACAGGCATCCTGAAGTTGATATAAATATATCTGCATAGTATGCACACATCACACATTTTTCTCAGATGCTTGCATGTACAGTAATTTGATGATATTTTGATAGCAGTTTTTAATTTCCAAGCGGCATTCTGGATCTTTATGGTACATTGTAATCTAGACTATTGCTTTTAGTCTAATACTGCTGGAATTGTTTCTTTGTTTTTTTTTTTTTTTTTTAAGTTTAGTAATTGCATATACATAAGTTACAGATTGTTGCCATAAACCAAAGCTAGCCTATGGCACTAGAGTTAGTTTTTTGTGTGTCTGTCTTTCCCCTCCTTTTAGTACAACAGTCTCAGGAAAGCAATTACCTGGCTGTGAAACATATTTCTTGAACAGCAGGATCTGGCTCAGTGGCTAGTTCCTTATATCTGCAGAACTATTCTGGCAATGATGGCAAGACGGAAAATAGGTGACCCTTTAGCATCTGCCTTGACTAGTTAAAACTGTTGATTGCTTTTGCCTTAAGGCCTTTTTTTTAGGGAGGAGTTGTAGTACTTTGTTTATGATTTATATTAATTCTCCTCTCTGTGCCCATATGATGTTAAGTCATGAAAGACCTAGATATTAATTAAGCGTATATGCATGTGTGTGTATGCTTGTAAAAGAAAAAAAATACTTTCAAAAGGACAAGTACATATTAAAATGTCTTTTAATAAGGATGCAACTTTTAGTTTAAGATCAGACAGAAATCTTGGTTTGTTGAGAAGAAAATAGGTAATTAGTTTCTTTTTTTTTTAGCAAGATCCAAATAAACATTATTCTTCTTCTGCAGATGAGTTGATAAACAGGGATTCCCTTTGGGTAAGTTCAGACAGGGAAATGTTTGGCTTTTTTTTTTTTTTTTCTGGAACAAATCTATAAAAGCTTTGCTTTCTTTTCACCCAAAGTTTTAATCTGTGACAGCAAAACATGTTCTGTTTCCTGTTTTTAAGGTGTGAGATTTTTAAAGGACTAATTCTCTGCAACATTCAGGAGAAGAGTACCTGTTCTCCCTATTTATAAGGGCATATTTAAGAACCTGCAGGTGGTTTCACTCAAGGCATTTAGTTTTTTTCTACCTGCATAAAGGAATTCCTGGATAAAGATCTGCTGACTGTAATTAAATATATCCTGACATTTTTGTTTGTAAAATAATCTGGCTTCCAAATAAGTTCCAGCATGGATTTCAGAAAGAAAATGTTGTTAATTAAATGCACCACTGGTAAGGAAGATTAAAAAAAAAGCTGTTTCTGTGATTATTGAGTATTTTCACTATTTTGTTCCATTTGCATTTGTGCTATGCAATAAAATGGTTTATAAAATTAAATAATTTGTTCAATATTTTTGCATTGATCTCTTTATAATAGACTAATCCAAAGGACATGTACCCAAAGCTGCAAATCACATATTACATACCGGTGGATTACAATGTGATAAATTTAGCCTAGCAGTGGTGAATAAAACAATGCATGTAATTTATCATGAGCAAGAACTATCTAATATTTTAAATAAAGGATTTGTGTGCTCTTAAGATATCAGTGATGATATTGAGAGTTTGATTCATCATACTAGTGAAGGCTTTCCTGCTAAGGAAATCAAATATCAAATAAAAATTAAAAAGACTCCTATGACTGGAACTTGAAATGCAACTGATGCCTGAAATTTTCAGCAAAAGAAAGACCTAAGCGATATAAAATGTAAAACTTTTTATTAGTCATGAGACAATTAGTCATGAGACAATCTATTGAAAATAAACTCAAAGACTGTATCCTAGATAAATGGAGATCTTAAAACTTGCTCCCATTTCCCAGCAAGGAGGACAGCATTTGCCTATTCCCCCTTCCTTCATCTAGGGGAAAAAGCCTTGTGCTTGCAGCTTANTCAAAACCTGGGCAGCACCCCAGACTCCTTAAACCTCTTCATCACCCTGAGTACAGATTCCCTGAGAGTTCACTCATTCAACTTAGGGGAAGCAAGCAAGGCACAGACTCCACAGAGGGGTGTGCAAGCGAAGGCTGTATTAGAAACAATCAGGTATCCCTGGAATTAGATTACAAAAAAAAAAAAAATAAATCCAGACACAGTATCTCCCCTTTTCTTTTTTGGGGGGGATCTGATTTCTAACAGCATTCAGGATGGACATGCTGTGTACATGGTAAAAAGGTTGCCATCTAGTTCCTTACTTGCAGTTTCTGTCTCCTTTGACCACATTTTTAGTTCACCTAGTGAAGCAATGAAAGCATCTGTCATTACTGCAGTATTAAGATCACAGATTCCTCCCATTTCACTTGCTTTCCCCATTCTGAAAGAGTTTGCCATTAAAATAACCTATGCTTTCCTTTCCTTGCCTTCCTTCAGTTACACTTGGATTTCACCAAATGAGTTGTTCCCATGTGCCGTGATTCATGTTGACATGCACATTCATGTCCGTGTGCCAGTGATATGTCTGAAGTTAGAAGTACAGAATCCTAACAGAGTCAGTGTTTAATTCTAGATTTATCTTTATTCACATACACATTTTCCCTTGAAAATTTTCTTCCAACTTTCCCTGTGTGGCATTCACTGTCATATAAAACCTGATATTAGTTTGGTGTGCCTGCCTGGTTTCCTTAGAAACCTTTCTGAGTGATTTCCTGTAAAGGAAATTATTGTCCCACATTTGAGAAGGTACAGTTACAACAGAATAATGTTTTGACAGAATTATCAAAATTAAATTGCACACCTTACTTTACCACCACATCTGAATTAGCCTAATTTATATTTTCAAGGCCTAAATGCCTTCTCTTCAATTTTGAGCCACAGATCAATGTCCATCATGTTTAGAATGTCATCAGATGAAGAAAGGTCATGGCTAATCTACGCACTGAAGCATTATGTGCAGTAATTTCATTTTGTAAATCAGATTGTTTTAGAGTCTTTTTAAGTGACAAACGAGACATTTGCATCAGATTCAGGAAATGTTATTATATCATCTGCAGATTTTTCTACCAGCCTCTCTTTCAGTAGCATGTAATGCACCAAAAGTTAGGCTGTCTCAGGATTTGGTCTCCAGCACAGTGTCAAGAATCACTTGGGGATGTTAAGGCTTTGATTTTGATTTCACAATTGACAGGGTTCACTTGCGCTGACTGGTGATAGTTTGAGATTTCAGATACCGTGGGCCTTGTAAGGAATTTGGGCATGAAGCAGAACCGCTAGTTTTGCCCAGCTTGTTTGGGAGCATCTGTAGCAGATAGACAGCTGTTGCTGTACTACTGCTTTTGCTCCCAGGTGTACAGGGGTGCGTGTGCCTTGTGTCACTGTTTACTGGCACCACGGTATTCCAGCACTGTCCATAGCTGATGGTTCTTAGTTTGCTTGCTGAAACGTCCATAACATTAAAAAAGCTTGAGATACACACTTATTAGTAAAGAATATGATAAATTATATGTATTAAGATAAACAATATCATATTATCAATATTGCATAATGATATATGGTAAGTTGAATGTGGTTTGTTGCAATTGCCTACAGACATGAACTCTTCACTCAAAATAATCTGATTTGTTGTGAATCTTCCAAAATTAACAGTGATATCTAAGGCACTGCTTTCCACAAGACTAGTGTAGACATCTTTTCTCTGGGCTTTATTAAATGTATATAATGAAAAGTAATGTTCTTGGCTTTTCTGCTGCAAATTAAATGAGCTGAGCATTTCTGGTTTCAGAACCTATTGGTCATATTTAATATATAATTATTCCCTTTTATTTGCTTCCCTTCCATATTTTATTTGAAAGGAAAGCATGCTAATGGTGTGGTCTCATGTATACTTAAGCATTGGGGAGGCTGATGCTTGCTTTGGTAGTGTGTTCCTTGTGGTCAAAATATATGAGATTAAAATATAGAGTTCCATTGCCCTCTCTCTCTCTCTCTCAGTATATACTATTATTCCTTGCCTGTGATGTCCATTGTTTTTTTTTCTTTTACTTATAAAATTGTTGCTCTAAAGTTTTGTGAGCATCCTGCTGAAACCCAAGATTCCCAGCTCTGTTTAATTTAGGATTAATTGCTGGATATTATACCCATGAATGCAAAACATACAAATGTCTCTTTGTAGAAAGCTGTGTATCAGAGCAATCTCCTCCTCCCCCAAGTTTAATGGTGCATCATGAATTTTTTAACAAGTTAGGTAGCATTTTTGATGCAAGAAAAATTAATTTTGCACTGATTAAAATGTAAATTTTGCATTGAAGATAAGTAATACATAAGTATATATACTGTGATATATTAAAATGTGTATGAGTAAAAGCTTGCAAGTTAAATACTACTCATAGTAGCAGGGTGATTTAGTGAGTATAAAACCCCAAGTGAAAAGCTAGAGCTGCTGGGCAGTAAAACTTACATGGATGCAGCTTTTACTTGGTCACCGATCACTTTGCTGCTGTTTAAAAACTAGTTAGTGCTTTAGAAAAGTGTATATGAATGCTGGAAAAATATTATTATATTTCTAATGTACTGGCTGACAGAAGCCTGTTATAAAACAAATGAATATTCCATTATTCAGCTGTTGATTTGAATTTGTGAGCATAAGGCAAATCTTATGGTCAAAAATAGCTGATTGGTATCCCTTAGAATTCTCCTCCTTCAAATAAGGAGAGGATTTAAACAGATTAGTCTTAAAGCCGTTGTAACAGAAGAGGTTTTGATTTTGCTCACATGAAATTAGAGAGTTTGTACGCAAACCATATCTGCCTGTCAGGATTAAAATTCAGGCCTGTGGCAGCAATAAAGATAACTGATCTGAAGTCAGATTGGATTACGGAACCAGTACTGGTCACGGAGTTCTTGGTATTTCACTGGGAGAAACTCCCTTGATAGAAGATCCAAGTTGAGGAGACACAATGGATAACACCATTTTGATGATTCTGACCTGCTAGTATGCATATTCACAAATGCATTTGCACCTATTCAAGGCTACCTAATAATATTCAACAGGACCTGCAAATCTAAAGAGACATGTTGGAAGGCCTATAGAATATTTTGCAAAGCATATTTTTAAAAATCCAAGAATTACTCCCACTGCTTTTTTCCTTTCACCAACTGGAAAGTTTCTCAGACACATGACTTTAAGAGCAGAGCTATATAGCTTCAATAAAATGTTAAATCTCTGAAGTACCACATATTTTTATGCTGTTCGCAACATAAAATAGGAAATGCACGATTTGAGTTTGGGGATATAAAGCTTTTATTAACATTTTCTAAGACACTGTCTAAAGAATTAATCTATAAATCAGCTTTTTTGCTAGGAGTAATATGTAGATTTCAGAGTCCTTTTTGTAATGTATCTGATGTGTAGCTTACTGTCAGTAATAGTAAAGCATTTTTTCACAATAAAATAAAGGTATTGCCATTAATAAGGCATGGTCTGTTGCATTTTACTCTACTGTTGTGAACTGTGTGCTGGTCTGAACTGTAAAAGCCAAAACATTTTTGACAAACTATTAGCAATATCTTACATATGATATTCATCCTTAAAGAAGATTCCACAAAAATTACATATTACAAAGAAAATTCTTTGTAATTTTTACATCCCAATTGTAATAACTGTGGCTCCAGCTTCTCTCTCTGTTAGGTTTCATGCAGTTAACAAACCTTGTTCATTAGTTCTTTTACTGCAAAAACATGCAGGAACTAATGATTTGCTAGAAATATGCTCGCTCTTAAGTGTTACTCTTTAAACTGAGTGGGAAGGAATACACCTTGGATTTAAGAGCTTGGTGGGGAAGGCAGAGAAGAGGTTTGTTTATTACTGAAAGGAATCAGGGAAGGTGCTACACAGATAGCACTGGAGACTAAAATTTCTTTATCCAAAGAAATGGTTAAAAAGCAAAATATCGGTATAACTATCTTTTGATTACGTGTAAGTGTGTAGCTCCCTTATGCAAAGGACTATGAATCAGAATGCATCATGCATTTTAGTCTCTCTCAACTTTTTATTTTTTAAATTCTAGTAAGATTAATTTGAGGTATATCTATAAATACTGATTTTCATATTCTTCAGTTAAATGAGAAAAAATTATGAAAGTTTTTGATTCATGCCCAAAGTGATGTTTTTAGTTTTAAAACAACAGCAACAGCAACAAGAATTACCATAATTCCAATTATTCAGAATGTTTTATCTCATTTTCAAAGGATTTTAAAATATTTTCTTCTTTAAATGGAAGTATTTGTAGTGAACTGTGGTAAAATGAAAATAATTTAAAATCAGATTTTTTCAGGATGTTTTTCAATTTAATTCACTGCATGAATTTGAGAAAAGTTTCTTGAATGTTTTGCTAAATCTAGAGCTGAACTTTCTTTCTGAGAAAATAAGCCTGGCACTTTCATAAATGACATGTCTTAAGAAGTACAGTGCATGCGTAAGAGCTGAACAGGCAAAGGCAGGACTCTAGTGAAGAATCTCTGTATATTTTCATATCTCTGAAGGAATAGTGTTCAGAGTTTTACTGCTTTGGTCTGCCTGTTATGCAAAGGGGGAAAGCTAAAAAATTAATTTGCAAAATTGGGCCAGTAAGCTTTATCAGTGATAGCCGTTGATAGCCAGTGATGACCTCCTTTATAGTTGCACTTCAGTTTATTTCACATTAACACACACCAGGTTCTGAACTAAACTAGTCTTCTTAAACAAATGTGGGAAAATTGCCATGTGCAATCTGTTTCAAAACTTTTTGTATTTCCATCGACTGCTTTTGATCAGTGTAGCCAAGTCCTGTTTTTCCTGGTATAGCGCTGGGAAGGGACACCTATGATGTCGTTAGTTACTAGTCACTCTGCATTGTTTGTCTCCTAAGCGTTTGTCTGGCCTGAGAGTTGATGTCTTCCCAGAGAACTATCATGGTAGGCCACGTTGGGCTGATACTGCATCACAGTCCATTGGCCTGCTGCTATTCGTATGATGTAGTTAACAACTGCCGAATCAAAGATGCTTGCATTGTAGTGCACCTGATGTATTTCAACCTATTCAATCCGGGCTATATTTGGGTGGTTTTTTCCTAGCATGTCAGAGTAATGCTTAGGAAGATTAAAAAAAAAAAGAAAAAAAAGGCTAAGCCTTGTGAGCAGACAAACATCAGCCATTCACTGAAATGTACATAATTTTCATAGAATCTCAGAATCATGGAATGGTTCAGGCTAATCATCTAAAAGATGTCTCATGGGCAGGGACACCCTCCACTAGCCCAGGTTGCCCAAAGCTCCATCCAACCCGACCTTGAACACTGCCATGGATGGGGCAGCCACAGCTTCTCTGGGCAACCTCCAATCGCATTCAATGTGATCTATCGTACCTGGATATTTTGTTGTATATGGGTTTTTTTTGCATACTTTTTGCAGCAGGTCTGTGTAGAGTAGGAGAGGAGTCTCAGGTATGTGTGAAATCGTTGCTACTCATGGAGATGACTGCTCCTATCTAG
>VXBZ01006545.1:0-56243 GCA_013399135.1 Heliornis fulica
GTTGAACTTTAGTTTTTAGAATCGTTGTATCTATAGCATTAAAATCTGTAAGCATTTACCTGTATCTTTCAAAAATGCTTGAATTGCTGTGATAAAACAGATTAACTTTTTTTATGTAACATTATATACGTGTGATGCACTTGTGAAGTTTTCTGTAATGGTTGTCAGTATTTTTGCCTAAAATAGTCACACCTGATTATGATTTGTGTAACTTGCCCTGTTACTATCACTGAGGTGGTACTGGAGTTTGGGCCAGGACAGAAATTTCATAGTGGGTCATTAAATGGCAGTAGCATTGTTAGCACTGATTTCTCAGAACATTTAACAGTGTAAGAGACAAGTCAGCTTAGATTTTGACTGTAATTAAAACCTGTTGAGGTTCTCCCTTGTCCCTGCAGTAGTACTTAACCATGATGGCAAGAAAGTGTTAGTTTGCTCTGGGGCTGAATAAAAAAAAGGTGACAGGCTAAATTCCTGTGTTTATGGCATTTAGACTTCATTTGAAATACTGCTTAAATGCAGTTCAGACATGACTTTTTACAGCTACTACAGTAGCTGGTAAAAGAAGCCATACATTTTAACAGATATGTAATTGTGTCTAGATGAGAGTTGTAAATTATTTCTTTTTTCAGCGATAGCTTTATAAACAGACAATAAAGTTGTGCCTTGACTTGTGAATTTATGGAGTGGGTTAATACAAAGGAAATGAGCTGCTCTCTCAGCTCATTTTCTCTCTTCTTGGAAATTTTCTCTCTTCTGCTTTTGTACCCTTCCAGCTCTCCTAATTGGTGTCTGTACTATTTATTTAGAAAAACAAGAATACATGTTTATAAGATTAACAGTAATTTTATTCCTAACTGTGTACTTTCTGGATTATATTCTAGATCTTTAAACCCCTTATTTGCTGTTAAGCTAAATAAATAACATCATACTGCTGCTGTCCAGCTGTCACCATAGTATCTAACACAGGCATTTGTAGTTGGCACAAAACATTCAGATTACTTCTTTATTCAGGCATGAAGAACAATAGGTGACTGAAGACTGGAGCATGATTTACCCTGCCTTTGCAGTCATCATTTTTCCTTCTTTGCAAAATTTATCTAAAAAGGTAAATGTCAATCTCTAGAAATAACAGGACACAAAAAGCTGCCCACACTTTTAACAAGGGACTCTGACTCATTTATACGAAGCTTAGGATGTCCATGAAATTCTTCTGGCACACAGAAGCCTCATGAAATGATAGAGAATAAACTATAAAGGCTGTTTTATAGAACCAAAATATAGATCTCATTTTTTAACTTATTAAAATGTATGAGTCTATATCTTATAGGTCATATATCATGCATCTTTATTAAGTAGAGCATATTTTATATAAATCCCATCACATGATGCTTTCTATAGAAATATTGAGGAAATAGATTCAGTATAGACACAGGTTGCAGCAAGGAAAATTGCAGTTTGACATAAAGACAAAACACTTTAGTTCTCAGCCACCCCCTTTAAACACTTCTATTCACAACTCTGTGACATAAGCTGCTGAGCAACTTACTGAACTTTTTGGGTCTGGTTCAAGCAAAGCTTTGGAGCTGGTGGCCACCAGAGACCCCTTCCAGCCTAAAAATATAGGATTTGGTGACTGTAAAAACCATTAAAATTGTTAATAGCTGATTTAAATGTAGATATATATATATTTGAAAGCTGATAGGAAATGCATAATAGCTAAAGTATCCTCAAGACAATTTCTAAAATATATCTCAAATAAATTTTAGCCATGTGCTCAATAACTTCATTTAGGTTCTTTATAACGATCTGTGTCTGGTTTTCCCCCTCCCCTCATACCTATCTCCAACTGTGTCAGTAAAGTTAATGGAAAAATGGAAAGCAATTTGAGTCTAGAACAAATATATCTCTACAGCCTGAGTATATTTCATACTTTCATATATTTCTATACTTTCAGATATATTTATCATTCTTTTTTTTTTGTTATGCTGTGGTTCTAAGTATGAGATTGGAAATATGTAGTCTTTCATTTGATGATAATTTCTGAGAGAAGACTTAATTTGGACTTACGAGAAAACTGTTTCACTATCTATGCTTATTTAGTGTTCTTAATTATTTTTATCAAAAACCCTAAAAATAATAATTTGGGACAGAGAATTGCAATTAAAAGTGTAAATAATTCTGAGCTACTAATTAATATATTTATACATAAGGAAAATGTATTGGGACACAATTTTGCAAACCTTTATATAAAAGGAAACCTTATGTCTAGTCTGCACAAGTCTTGGAAGGTAAAATTACTCAACCAGCATAAATGTTCACAAGAAGAGGCTCTAAACGGATTGTAAATAACTTGCAAAGTATCTACCACACAAAAGAACTGCAGCATATCAGTGCCCACTGACCATGCAATCCATTTACTCTAAAAGTTGTACCATTCACCACAGTTACGTTGTACCATTTCATTAGGTTAAATGCAGACAATGTAGAAAACATACTAATGCTGACTTTGTGAATTGTTTGGCAATAATTGACTGTATTTAAATACCAGGCCTAATTATTCCCTAATTATTTAAGTATGTAATGGGTTATTTAATTAATAGCCCAACCCTTAGAATAACAAAATACTCTTTTACTGACTCACTGTTGAATGGTGGATTTACATCATTCACATGATTTCTAAAACTCCTTTCAGACATTCACTTTGTGAAGTCTTAGAAACCACGAACCACTTAAAACTCATCCTTTAAAAGCTGAATCACACCTCAACATATTTTAAGTGCATATATATTCTAAGATTCAGGTATCCAAACATATTTGTAGGTTTTAAAGTTGCAACCGAGTGCCTGTGAGAGCAACATAATGAACCATGTATTTCTTAGAATACTGGCCAAGGGAGCCAGGCACCTGACCAATAAAATCTTTGTATGGATCCAACTGCATCTTCAACACCTTTGAAAATCTGCTCTTTTGTCATTAATTAATGTGGTCATCAAGTAAAAATTATAGAATATTGCTTCTTTAATAGAGCTATGTGGCACTGATGCCGTCACAAACCGAGACCACTGGCATTTGCTACAAAAATTCACTGACTTTGAAACAGTAAAAATTTGCATTGCATTATATTGTCATGGTATGAAGTCAACATTAAAAAAAAATCCAAACCACCGAAAAGGTTCTTTAAAAAGAATATTGTAGCTCTGGACAAAAAAGAAGGAAGAGAGTATTTTTAGTGAAGTTTTGCTCAGTGATGGCTGAGGAATCTGCACATACACAGAAACAGATTTTGCAAGGTTGCAACACTGAACAGTTGACTCTACAACTAACTTGTCCACTTTAAAAATAAATTGAATTATGTAAGCCCATATTTCAGTTTACAATACATTGATTTGTCTCTATTTAGGTTATTCAACTGTTGAATTACAAAATCCAAGCACAAAAGAAGTTGGAGTTTTTCAGCTTGTAGTTATGACTTCCATCGTGTTGTCTCCATTAACATATAAAGATACAAACATCCCTATGTTACAATTAAACATGAATTTGCTATACTGACCTGAAATTGCTTTTCCTACACTCAGGACTTGTAATTAACGACCTTTCTATTGAAATGATTATTATTTAATTGAAGCAGAAGTACGTATTTCTCATACATTTGATAGCTACTATTTATCATTAGGCTAAGCTCAATTAGGTTTTCAAATTGTTTCTGTCATCACAAACATTTCTACACTGTATGCAATATATCTCCCTTTATCATCAGTCTGTTCCATTCTGTTACTGCACAAAAGAAAGGATTTAGTTTCCTTGAATAAAATTGTCATCTAACCTTTTGGTCTTGTAATGACTTGCTGGCTTTATTCTTCTGTATTTTTCCACAAGTGTTCTTTCATCTCTGTAATGAAGTGAAAATTTCACATGTTCATAAGCAGACCTTGCATAGCTCTGTACCTATATAAATCCTTGTTCCTAATACCTTTTGCTGGCTTCATGTTGTTTCTGCATCTCTTAGGCTGTATCTCTAGTGATACCTTTTCATGTTATTCCTTAGGCTTGCAATTCTGTGTCTCTTATTAAAGGTAATTCTTTCATTAAACTTTTTATAATGACCCATCATAAATACTAGAGGTACTTTTAAACTTGTATATATGACACTACATAGTATATGCCTGAAATGTAGCTTTGGTTTAATTTAAATCTAAGTGCTGGAGGCAGAGAATCTCTGTCTTTCATAGAATCACTTGGGTTGGAAGAGACCTTTAAGATCATCAAGTCCACCACAGCCTAGACCTGCCATGTCCACCTCTGGATCATGTCCTTCAGCACATCATCTATTCGCCTTTTATATATCTCCAGGGACGGTGACTCCACCACTTCCCTGGGCAGCCTGTTCCAATGCTTAACAACCCTTTTAGTAAAGAAATTCTTCCTGATGTCTAACCTAAATCTCCCCTGTTGCAGTTTGTAGCCATTCCCTCTCATCCAACTGCTTGTTTCTTGAGAGAAGGACCACCCCCACTTGTAGAGAGCAATAAGGTCTCCCCTCAGCCTTCTTTTATCATGACTAAAAAAGCCCCATCTCCCTCAGCTGCTCCCCGTAGGACTTGTGCTCCAGACCCTTCCCCAGCTTTGTTGTCCTGTTCTGGACATGCTCCAGCATCTCAACCTCCATCTTGTAATGAGGGGCCCAAAACTGCACACAGTACTTGAGGTGTGGCCTCACCAGAGCTGAGGATAATGGGAGAATCACATGCCTGCTCCTAGTGGTCATGCTGTTCTTGATACAGGCCAGGATGCCGTTTGCCTTCTTGACCACCTGGGCACACTGCTGGCTCATGTTCAGCCAGCTGTCATCTAACACCCCAAGTTCCTTCTCCTTCCAGGAAGCTCTCCAGCCACTCTGCCCCAAGCCTGTAGTGCTGCCTGGGGTTATGACCAAAGTGCAGGACCTGGCACTTGGCCTTGTTGAACCCCAGAAGGTTGGCCTCTGCCCATCGATACTGCCTGTCCAAGTACCTCTGCAGGGTCTGCCTGCCTTCCAGTAGATTGACACTCCCACACAATTTGGTGTCATCTGCAAACTTATTGAGAGGGCACTCGATCCCCTCATCCAGATCGTCAGCGAAGATGTTAAAACAGGTCTGGCCCCAGCACAGAGCCCTGGAGGATAATACTTATGACCTGCCGCCACCTGGATTTAACTCCACTCACCATAACTCTCTCAGCCTGGCTGTCCAGCCAGTTTTTAACGCAGCAAAGAGTGTGCCCATCTAATCCGTGAGCAGTGAGTTTGTCTAGGAGGATGCTGTAAGACGCGAGTGTCCCAGGCTTTACTGAAGTCCAGGTAGACAACACCCACAGCCTCCCCCTCATCCACCGAGCAGGTCTTTATTACTCATGTTATGGCAGAGCCTAGGGACTGCAACAAGTCCCTTTGTGGTGTTGTACATGCAGTGAAGCACATTCTGTATAGCATACAGCTTGCACAGGGCCTGGCTGTGAATGGTGACTAAAAGCACACTATGCCCTTGCTCACTCCTATGATCGACTGAAATTTTACCGACTTTCTTATCGGGGCTGCCCGACACACTGGACACACCTAACATGCTCGAGCTACCATGGCGGGTTTCATGAACCAAGTTTCGGTGGGACTGCAGCCACCCTGGCTCTCAGCGTGCACCCAACCCTGGGGAAGCGGGCTGTGTGAGGCCCCCAGCCCTAGGCGCCATCTCCCACTATAAGTGACGAGTAGCTTCCCCCAACCCGCAGGGACTTTAACCCGCGGGTTGGGCTGACCCCGCTGGGGTGGTCGGGGTCTGCCGGGCGCGTGGCAATGCCAGGGGCGGTTGCGAGAGCCCGCGCGGCCTCGAGGCCCCTTCGTCACCCAACGACCCCAGCCAACGGTCGGGCCGGCGGGAGGGGCTGAGGGGCGTTAATGCGCAGGCGCAGCGCGTGCCGCCTCAACGCTGCCTCCGCGTTCCATGACTTGCGCGTTGCTGGGTTCCCTCTGACCCGGGCTCGTCGCTTCACCATCCGGGCTCTCGGCGCCACACGGGGAAGATGGCGGTGGTGCTCCCTGCCGAGTGGATAAAGAACTGGGAGAAAGGGGGCAAGAATGAGTTGTGAGTGCGGGGTCTGGACTCGGGAAGGCGATGGGGTGCTGCGGGCCGTCGGCCTGCGGGAGGGAGAGGCGGGGGTTGGGCATCGGCGGCCGCGGGGAGGCTGGTGGGGGGGCGACGAAGAGAAGGGAGCGGGCGGGGAGGACGTTGCTCGGGGCTGCGTCCTTGCTGCCGAGGCTTAGGGACGAAACTCCCGTCGGGCGGAGGGCCCAGGCCGCCTTCTTGTCTGTCTCAGCCTCCTCTCTCGGCCGCTCACGATCTCCGAGGAAACTCGTCCCCGGCAGCTGGGCCTAGCTCTCCAAGCGCCCGTTGCCCGCGGCCCGAGCGCCCCCTTCCTGCCTCTGGGTCAGCTTTATCGGGTGTCGGGCTCCTCTTTAGCCGGCCCCCTGGGGTAATACGGAGGCTGAGGTGTTACTGCTTCGATGGCTACATGGTGTTGACTCTTCTCAGCCCCCGTGCAAACCTTTCTGCCTGTTCCGGGGTGACAAGCGCTGTGTTCTTTGATTCAGGCAAAGTGGGGTCAGCTAGTCGTTCCCGTTCACCCTACAAGGTAACCTTTGTGTGCTGAGGGCTCTGGTTGCAGCTTCCCAAATCAATCCAGGTGTGCTAGGAGCTTTCCCTTCCAGGGCCTTCTCTGTGTCTATTTTAAGCAGTTAAGCCTGCTGTGTTTCAGTGCAGGGGGTTGTGCATCAGTTTTTGATTTCATGTTGCCATGTCTGCTTGGCCGAGGGTGTCCTGCGACTAACTGTATATTTTTAAATGACCTTAATTCTTCAATACATCACTGTTTGTTTTTTTCTTATTTAACTAAAACTACAGTTTTGAATATAGGTATTTGGGAGTTCATACTAAGAAGCTAAAGATTCACTTATTTTGTTAGTTTCATTCATATATTTTTAAAAAATTTTTACAGCTATGGTACACGAAGGAAAAGGTGGGATAGAGAACAGAGGACATAGAGGCACCCTACAAAACCCAGTTATTTCCTGACTCCATTTTGTAGTTAGGGCTCCCCCAATTTAACATGTTCTGCTGTGAGTGATACAAAGCCAGCAAAAATCTCTTCTGCACCTGCATTTCCAACAAGAATAAAAGCATTAAGGAGTCCCAAAAAATGTGAGGTTTGCATTGCTTTAAGGTTATATGGGAATAGCTGAATTTTCATCCAGCATGGCAATATTTATGCACTAAGCACAGTCACCTTTTGTTGAACTTTAGTTTTTAGAATCTTTGTATCCATAGCAATGAAATGTGTAAGCATTTACCTGTATCTTTCAAAAATGCTTGAATTGCTGTGATAAAACAGATTAACTTTTTAAACGTAACATCTTGCAAGTGTGAAGAAAGTTCTTAAGATATGGGTGTCTTAAAAGATGGATAAATTGCTACTTTTAAAAGTGCTGTTGCTTTTAAATCTGAAATTGCTTTGGAAGCTTCATGCTGGGTGACAGTGGTGGAGGAGAGGAGGAATCCCTGTAGCGGGGAAGCTTGTCTGTTTCTAAGCCATCAGTGTAGTGGAGAAGTCTGTTCTTTAGGCATTTATTTTGCAACATGCAGAGCTACTGTTAATGTTGTGGAACAGTTTGTACAGTATTTAGTGTATTTTTTGCATAGGGCTAATTTGGCTGAGCTAGCCATAGGAGTGACTAAAGTAACATGACAGACCTTTGCAATCTATTGTGTGGTCTCAGACTAGAATAGATAAAGTTCTGTCCTACCATTGATAAAACATTGTATCAGGAAATCGTACACATATTTTAATGATAAAATGTTTTACAGAGTTTGAAAGTGATTATAGTAATTTTTTGAGAAACATCTCATTGGTTAACAACATTAGTTTAATGCTAGCATTTTCATGGTTTCTTTCACATACTAAAATTGCCCAGTGTTGTCACCTTCTGTGCATGTAAGCGTGTGTAATGTTAGGAAGACGTTTTTTTTAAACTGTGATATATGTATGAAATCTATTTGGACTGTTGTATGTGTAATTTCTGTGAATTAGTGATTTACTCTATGAAAATTAAAATAGTTATTTTAATTAGAACAAGAACAAAAAGAGACCTAAACCATTTGTGCCTGTATGGTAATATCTAACTATTTTTATTTGATAATTTTTAAATATTTCTTTTATTTCAGTGTGCAACTGTGTCGCAGTCTCTGTGAAAATAAAAGCCATGATAATACGGGCTTCAGAGGTAAGTTGTGTCATTTTTTGATGGTTTTTAATTACATTTTTAATAGTCTGGAAACAGTTGATAATGGTACCTCTGCATTTATCTTGTAACATTCATATACAGTGACCATTAATGCATGTTAAAGGAGAGTATCACAACTAGTAAGTCAGTGCGAACATCCACAACTGGGCTCGTTTCCAGACATCTGGGTGGGAGATTCCTTAGACATCAGTATATGGTAGTGGTGTAGTCCAGTGTTTGGTCTGTTCTGTAGGAATTGGAATTGCAGTGTATGGAATGTTATGGAGACAGGTCAGATGTACCCGTGTAACGTTCTCCACAGTGTGGGTAGCCACCTGCGGAGGCACATCTGAGGCAATGCTTATGGCTGGTTGGGATTCACCATAAGTTGAGTTGGGTACTGCGTCACATTGTCCTCTTGAATGGGCCTTCAAAGTAGAGCTATGTTTTACATAGAATTGGTGACTAAACCACTTCTGCTACATTCAAGTCTTCAGCAAGTAATGTTTTTTTGCCAAAAACTGTGGTAGATAATATTGCCCTCTCCACTTAAGAGAATAAGTCTACTTTTAATGCCGCTGCATGGTCTGCAGTCACCAAGTTACTGAGGACTTGGTTTAAGTCATTAAGATCTATAACTTTATCCCCATTGTGAATAAATACCGCTTATTTAAGCAAACCACATGATATAAGGTGTAAGCATGTAGTTTAATATTTTTAATTTACTAAAAATATAGCAATATTTTTGTGTGTTATTTTAAGACCAATTCCTTACAAGTTTATTGTAGTTGTTTTTTCAACCATCATGTTTAACGTTGCAAGTTTTTTCTCAAATGCAGTACCTCTCTTCTAAGCTTTTGTAAAAGGTTACTCTTTGGTTATGGGAGACTTACCTTAGAAAAAAAAATACTTCTTAAACATTTTTTCCTTCCAATTAAATTTTCTCTTTCCTAGGGGAGGGTTTTTGAAATCATGTCTGTGATGAGATACCGTTAAGGAAAGAGTACTAGAGTATTATTCCTAGATTTCTATATATTATATTACACATATATGTGTAGAATATGTTTAC
Source organism: Heliornis fulica (assembly GCA_013399135.1). Classification (NCBI taxonomy): domain Eukaryota; kingdom Metazoa; phylum Chordata; class Aves; order Gruiformes; family Heliornithidae; genus Heliornis; species Heliornis fulica. Next base: position 9,381 of record VXBZ01006545.1, read on the forward strand.
ATGTATTATAGTTTAAAAATGTCTTTGTTAAACCAACTGCCAAGACTCAAGTTATGTGCAGGACTGTAGTTTTCCATCCCACTTTACTAAACTCTCCAGGGAAAGTAGATCATCCCTTGTCTGTTTGTGGGAAATTTTAGATATTGATGCTCAAATTTCATTTTATCAGTAGTAATGAAATTATTCTCCTCACTCGTAAGAGAAGCATATCTTCTTTAATTGCAGGGTGTCTTATGTCTACAATATTATTGTAAACAATGCTTTAAAAGTTCAACCAAGGATTACCTAATATGTTCTTTAATCACCTGGTTTCTTTCAGCAGATACCCAACAGGCTTTGTATGGGCTTGCATACCATGTTGTCAGAGGAAACCTGAAGCATGATCAAGCCTCTAATGTTCTCGGTGAAGTCATAGTAAGTATATATTTGTAATAGTTGCATACTTCCTAAATTTTTAGTTTGTTATAAAAGCCCCAATGAGAATCAAGCAGGATAATATTCAAAAGACTTGTTTTTCCCACGTCTGAAAAGTAATTCTTGTCAAGGCCTTTTTCTTTGTTTGTGTTTGCTTGAAATATAAGTAGTGTCAGCTTTGTTTATTCCTCTCCTTTTTGTGGTGAGGAATAAATATATTCATTTTAATGTAAGTTAAAACTAATTTTTAAGGGCATATGGAAACTGAAGTTTTTAATAAATGCTGAAAATAGATTTAACTTGCTTATGTAGCGTGTCTGTAATGCCACCTACTGGTTTTTGGAAATTCTATCTTTCTTACAGTAACTGCATATCTGCCATTTTACTATTGAGATGTCTCAGGACTGCCTTTAAAGTAATGTGTTAGGTTTAGTTTTTGTTTGAAAAAGGTTTTTCTTAAAATGCTTTCCATAGAGACAATAGGGGATAAAAAGTATTTTCTGCTAAACTTTTAGGCTACCAAATGTTGATATTTCTAAAAAAAAACCAAACAACCAAAACCCCGTACTAGTTAAATACACTTTAAATTTTTCTGAAAATGATTTCTTATTCTTTGTAAGTTATTAGATTGCTGTTTAAATGTGTATAGAACTCTATCCCAAGATAACCTCTTCAGGGTTTTGAACTTCTGAGTTGGGTTTGAGAGAGGTCAGTGCTGTAGTGTACCTTGCTGTTGGGGTAGCATGTGATAGTAGTTGAACTTTAGTTACTGTAGTGGATTGTAATTTATTTGGTGCCTGAGAAAGTGGTTTACTCTGTGGGATGGTGCTGATCTTCAGACAGGGAGTTCCATTGTACTGGCAAAAGGGAGGTTGTAACAAGAGGGGTTTGTCCCTAGCCACTAGGTCTTCTCTTGGATCACATTAAAATTATTTCTTAATTCATTACATATCTATAATTAGTACAGCACTTGTTAGACATTAGTCAGTAATTGAGTCTTCTTGTTATTTATTAGTCTGAATTAGTTATTAGCATAGCTAATAATATAAACTGATATTATTAATTAATCTTTATGATGAGGTGTTGTTTTATGTAATTTCTAAGTATTTTCTAAGTGTACAAATTAGAATTTCTGCATTCACTAAGTGTGATACTTGTTCTTTTTAGGAATTTCGGGAAGACATGCCTTCCATCCTAGCTGATGTATTCTGCATATTAGGTAAGTCAACTTCCTTTAAGCATTATGACAGATTTGGAGAAGTACATGCATTTTGCCATTACTCATTGATATCTTCAAAATTAAATTTCATTAACTCTGTAAAGCATGACTTCTCTTCATAAAATGTGGTGATTCTTCCTCAGTGTATCTGTACCTCAGTTGTTAATGTCTTTTCTGTTTGTTCTGTTATAGTTTCCAGAAGTTTACCTATTAAAGGTAGTGGAAATTCATGTGCCAAGAATAAAGGAGCTAGTTTGCCAGAATGTTGGATTTTAGCTAATGGAATCAGTGGTATGGCTAAGAAGCTAGGTTTCAAACTTGCAGCAAAGAGCAGTTGACAATTTCTTACTTTTAATGGGTTTCCTTTAACACTTCTGCCCTCTACCATTATTTGTTACCATCAGCTTTTTGGGGCTTTCTTACTAATCTTGTCATCTTGCAGATAATGTGATTCAGTATAGGAGAATATTTTTTTATTTATCCATTTAATCCAGTCATCCACATTTCCCTGGACTGATTCTTTTTTTCTGCAGAATCTGGCTGAGAGGCTTGGCTGCCAGAGTCGAGCTTGATCTGGCAAGTCTGCCTCCATTGCCACCCTGCTACATCATTGCTTTTCAGTCTGGGGGCTTTCTCAGATTTTTGTTGTTGATGGGTCTATTTTTTCCACAGGTATGTGTTGGGATTTTACTGTGTGTGCTTTTTCATTTGGATTTAAAAAAAAATTTGTAATATCTGCTTTTCATTCTTTTATTGAGTTTTCTGCTTTGCCAGCTCCTTGCTACTGGTAATGGTGTGCTTTTTTAATTACCTCAGACAGGTGTGCTTCCATAGCCTGTTGTCTTCCCATAGGAGTGAATTTATGAATTCCATTCAGTAGTTGACAAGGCAAAAGAAAAGAATGGCAGTACAGAATCATAGCTAGTAAGAAGACTGCAGATTGGACAGCAATTCATATTTCTCGTGCTTGTAATTGATTCTTAAATGCTTGCCGTAAACTTTATTGCAAAAGACAGAAGGGCAAGAAAACTTATTTTTTCCTGGTTTTTGATTTCAACATTCCTCTGGTTTCTGTTTCAGCTTTAATGAGACTTGTGGATGCGTGAGAGTTGTCATGAAAATATTTTATGAATATCAAGGTGGATTAGTAGCTGGAAAGTGGCAAGAAAAGTGGAATGTTACAAACAAGTGGAATTTCATTGTGTTATCATTAGCATGCATTGAAGTAGTTATAAAAAGAGGAAACTCATATAAATTGCACAAGTAATGATTTCTTTTTTCCCTTTTATTCATCTTCTCTTATACTAGATATTGAAACAAGTTGTTTAGAAGAAAAAAGTAAGAGGGATCATTTTACCCAACTGGTGTTAGCGTGTTTGGTAAGTTGCACTTAGCGAAGGCCTTTTGATAGAAGTGTATGCCAAAATCTGACACGAAAAATAGTTTTGAAGCTTGCTTGGTTTGTTTTGTGTCTGCTTGTTTGCTTTGCTCCTTCCCCCCTTAGGAAAAGATTATTAGATTGTTTTAACAAGCTCCCAAATAATTTAAAAATGCATCTTCAAAGTATTATGGTGAAGTAACAAAGTACAGTTGTCCCTTGAATTCTCTAAAGAGTTTTGTGAGAACTTATCTTTTTCCCTGTCAGTTAAACAGAAGTTTTGCTTCTGAAGTACATTTTGAGTTGGACTTCTCCTTTATGCTACCTTGTCTATCTTTAGAAATGGCGTCCTTAACCACATGGAATAAGCTTGATTTGTAGGAAAATTCAGCATATGCAAATAAAGTCATTCTCCCACAATGAGGGAAAATGCATATAAGCTTTTTAAATATGCGGTTCTTGGTAATAATATCCCTAGGTGCTACACAGTGCATGCTTTGTAACCAGCAGTTAGGCTCTAGAGGTTGCTTCTTCAAGGGGCTCTTCTGTGTGAAATCTACCACTGTAACATTTCCATTTCAGTGATACAGTGTCTGTTTTGTCCACTTACATGTTTGAAGCAAAAAGAATTTGGTATCTTGATCTTATTACTTTTTTTGTAGTGAGAACACAAATGTAGCCTAAAGTAAATATGAGATATGATTTGATATATAAATATGGTTTACAAGTCTTTCAAATTGACAAATTTAATGTATCTTTTTGATGTTTTTTAGTACCTTGTATCTGACACTGTCCTAAAGGAACGTTTAGATCCAGAGACATTGGAGTCATTGGGACTTATCAAGCAGTCTCAACAGTTCAATCAGAAATCTGTTAAAATAAAGACAAAACTATTGTAAGTATTTGGGCAAGGGTTGTTTGGGGACTGAGTGGGGAGGGGCAGTGGTAATTAGTATTGGTAAAAGTTTTCTAACTGTGAAATGTTTCTTTAATAGAATACTTCATTTTCTTCAGGACATGTTTTTTTGCACCTTAAGTTGTCACTGACAAAAGCAACTAAGCTTTCAAACTCTTGAGGAATGTAAAATCTCTTTTAATGCCACCTATTGCTATGGCTTTTGCTACAGTGCAAATTAAACACTTAATATTTAATTTGATTCATAACAGATATGAACTTACTAAGTATAAGAAAAGAAGAAATTACTGCTTTTGCATCAGTTAAACATAGAGACTTATTTTCATAAATAAGCCAGTGTAGTTATGTTATTTTTGGCAACATAGCATGTATTTTTGTGGTTTACATTTGTCTTTTGTGTCTGCATCCAATGTTTTAGTCTCAGTCTCAAACACCACCACTCAAACATGATTAGGTCCTTAAGCATGGTCTGTTACAGAACAGTTCTCCAGCATAGTGTGTAAGAACAAGCTTTGCTGTTAAGTATATACATAATATTGCTTTTAAATGTTCTGCATTTGAAATAGAAACGCTGGATTTGTTTGGACAATGCTTCCTGCCTTGAAGGTATCATTGTACTGCATTCTGTTATCTTTGCAGTATTTGAAGTAAATTACAAGTTCTTAAAAATGTGTTTAGAATTAGCATTATGTATAATATATTTAGTATTTGTAAAAGCTTAAATAAGTTTTGCTGTAAATGTGTGTTACACAATTGTGTCCTATTTCTGTTTATTTGCAGTTATAAACAACAGAAGTTCAACTTGTTAAGAGAGGAGAACGAAGGTTATGCAAAGCTAATTGCAGAACTAGGCCAAGATTTATCTGGAAATATCACTAGTGACTTAATCCTTGAAAATATCAAATCATTAATAGGTAAGGAATGTATTGGAGTATGGGTACTGATTTTCTTATGTGGTCTTATGAAAACAGAGATTGATGTTAAATTACTGTTTGAGATCCTCTGTGGATCAAATAATGTTAAGCAGTTGTGTGGTGTGATAGTGAGATGTTGGTAGATTACCTTGGACAGATTAAAACTTTTGGAAGTTCCTGGTTTTGTGAATAAATTAGAATTGGGAATGTGTAATTGAACTTAACTTAGATACTGAGTTTACGATACAGCTTCAAACATGCATGCTGTGGTTTTGGATTCATTTCAGCAGTATTTTTTGAGGATATGCTTGTCTCAAACAGATTGAACTGTAGCATAGTAATGTTTCCTGCTATTTAAGGTACTCAGTTCAGTACATGAATATTATTTAGTTTTAAAGAAGTTGAACAAGTTACTCCTTATGAAGAGAAATGTGAAGTAGTAAATGTTCCTCGTTTAGCTAGTTCTGTTTGCAACGTGTCCATATATCCATATATGCACTCTTGCCTTGGCAAGAGTGTCACAGAGTGCAGAATGGATTAAACCCAGGAAACAGTTATAATTCCCCATGTTTTACACTTCCTTTTTGGATAAAGCGTTTTATGCAATTTATCGATGTCTGCACCGGTGCCTGTTTCATATAGTGCAGGTGCCACGCCAGAATTTGGCCTGGGACTGTCAAATCCGTGTAATGATACTACTTATTCTGGAAGAGAGCTAGAGTAGAGAATGGGTTTAGATAGTTATTGTAGTAAAAACTACATACTCTGTTTGAGGAATTTTATAACAAAACATTTTTTTTGTCTTCTGGAATTTTGGGAATTGCAGATAGACTTCCTATAAGTTGTCAATTCTTTTAAAGTAGATTCTGGTGTAGTGGAAATGGCTTTTGGGAAGGAAAGACTGATGCAGTTATGTATCTGTGTAATGGATGTGCCTGAATAAAAAATTACCAAGGCACAATGAAGAAAATACTCTAGATGTGGATTCTTTTGAGATAAGTAGTGTTTCTGTCTCAAGCACATCTTCTGAAGTTTGATGAAAAAATTTATTTAATAAAGTTACAAGTATGACTACAGCATTGACTTAAGATGTTCTACCTCCTTGCTCTTGCTCCTCTCAGAATAAAGAAATAATAATACTGGATTAACAGGACAGTGCAGCCAGGTGGATGAGGATCTAGCTCAAACCAGAACAACATTCAGAGTGTAAAATAATTTCTGGCTGGTTGATTTGTGTGACATAAATAAGTGTGCCAGCAGGCCATGCCTTTTGCTGGCACTGTGATATCACTGAGGTTGATTTTTTTTTTTTTTTTTTACTTATTAAACTTCTGCCTTAAGATGGTAATTTCTAGTTTTTCTGTAATCTGAATTGCAAGTCCGGTTTAGTGTCTGTGTAATTCAGTATTCAGCATAAGTCAGAATGTTAGATGCTGTATTTATAAATGATCCAGATCACTTTGCCATAGACAAATCCAGTCTCAATTTTAACTGAGAAGAACTCACTTTAAACACTAGTGTATTTGTGGCTTAGTTACAGAATGAAGATGAACAGTAATAACCTTAAGATTTTTCTACTCTGTTCTTTTCCGCTAGGATGTTTTAACCTTGATCCTAACAGAGTTTTGGATATTATCCTGGAAGTCTATGAATGCAGGCCTGAGTATGACGACTTCTTTGTACCACTGATAGAGTCTTATATGTACATGTGTGAACCTCAAACTCTATGCCATATCCTCGGGTTCAAATTCAAATTTTATCAGGTAATGTATTTCCATTCTTAATTTTTGGTTTTGCTAGTTGGTTCTACTCATCGTTGAACTTGGTGATAACAGATTTTTGGTTCTTTTTTTTTCCATATAGAAATATTTTTTTTAAGTTGTAAAATTCCAGTATTAATTGAAGCAATTTTGTGATTTGAGTGGAAGTCTCTAAGGCAGGCAGCTGAACACAATCTTGATACCTTCCATTTGAACTGGTGTAGTTACATGAGGACTGGCAGTAACAGAGATTGTACCTTCTCAACAAATACTTGTCCCCAGGAGTGAAGGAGTCATAGTTGATATTTGATAAAAAAATTCAAGTGCTTTTAAAAATGTATGGTGAGGAATTGGATAAAAGCATCATAAGGTATGAAGATAATTGAATGGGTATCTTTTTCTGAAAAACTGAGATTCTGTACTGCAGTTAAGTCCAGGATCTTTGGAGTATGACATACTGACAAGGGGAACTTTGGGTTAATATGTTTGATCTGAAGTAGTTTTCTTTGTGTTGCATGATTTTCTGCAGTGGTCTTTTTCTTAAATTTGCAATCTTGTCTTTTTTAGGATCCGAGTGGCGAGACACCTTCCTCCTTATACAGAGTTGCTGCTGTCCTTTTGCAACATAATCTCATAGATTTGGAAGATCTTTATGTTCATGTAAGTAACAGAGCAACCCTGCAAAATGTCAAAACTAAGAAAAATTAGAAAGGCAGATATTTTACCCTATTCTTAGAGCTTCAGATTTTGGGTGTACTTTGTGGTATATGTGCGTGTTCAGTGTCTTAAAAATTTTCCAGCGCTTTCTAATGCCACATACTCAAACATGCACTGGAATATGAAACACTTTTTTGAATTACCATGTAGCATCCTCCACATTGTTTACCTCCTGCTTCAATAGCAGTTACGAGGTAAATGCCTGAGTGTGCTTTAAATGCTTGAATAAGCTTCCTCAAGAGCTAGACCCTGTGAGTGTTTTGCTTTACAAAATAAATTTTGGGAAGAAAAATAAAAAGGTAGGTCAGGGAGATCCTAACATTCTTTTAGTTTAATAGTAAAACAGTTAAGCTCCTAACATATTTTTGAATAGGACTCTCATTCCATCTGCAAGAATTCTGAGCATTTGTTAGGTTGAAAGAGGAAAATGGAGTTAACTTGTTCAGATTTAAATCAGTCTGAGAGTCTTGTTAGCCAACCAGTATATCAATTTGGCAGATGGTGAACAGAATGTTATTGTCTTCAGAAGAATTTCATGTTGTATGCCAAATGTTAATTTCAGAATACTTGTACTTTAAGACTCTATACCCTTCCACTGAAGTCAAGGAAATGACCTCTAGTTACAGCTGCGGAGACTTTGGAATCTAGCCCTGCCATTAATTTGTAGGGCAGTTAATAGCATTAGGCCCAATCTGACTTGTCAGTAACTGTCTCCAGCTTCATAGGAGTACTTTGGCTAAATATGTGTACAGTGGAGCCAGAGTAGGAGTGCATGTCTTCAATAATTGGTGTGGAGGGAGGAATGTGTGATGATGATGCTAGTTTATTAAGGAATATTTGCAAGCTTCTAAAAGAAATGCTCAGACTTGGAGTTACAGTGACCAGTAGAGTCTCAACTCAGACCTGTGTAGATATGGGCATGTGTTCTAACAGTTCTGCATTCATTTATACTGTTAGCATTCATCATGTGATTCTCGGTCTCATTTTTAATCTACTTTCACTCCTGAAGATGAATCTCTGCCAGTCACTCTGTCTTTGCATGTTTGGGATGGCATTTTTTTCCCTTCTTTCAGTTCAGGCTTAATTTAACTTGCTATGGGAGTTTCAAGAAAATAATTACTGTGTAGGTGTTGAGTCTTAAGTGGTATATATTGTGCAGCTCCTATACAATAGCAGCTGTCAGGATTGTCATTCATATCAGGAACATTCTTCCCCTCCCCTCTGCCCTCCCTTTCCCTTAAAGCCTTTAAGAACTGTTTTCTATTTATCTGTGTATACATGCAACCATATAGAGTATGTATTGTATCCTGAAGATATGATTTACCTCTTGAAATTCCACACTGGATACTTCTTAGTGAATCTTCATAGGCTATTTGTGTTTTCAAATACGAAAAGTGTAGGTTTTCAAACATTGACTTTTTCAAGTAGGTAGGTTTCTTTCCCAAATTGGCTATGAAATAGAGGAATTTTGTGGTCTTTTCCTTGAAAGTGATGCTTAGTCTTTTTTGCTTCTGGTGTCAGTTTGGGAGAAGAGAAAACCCAGTGAAAATCTTCCCTTGTTAAAAACAATAGAAGGAAAAAAAAAGTATTCAGAGGTCATTACTGTGTGACTTGAACTTCTGTTTACCTAGAAGTAGTTCAAGTTTGAGCATGATTTTAGAATCAGATTGAAGTTTGACTTTGTCAGAAAAAGTTAATGTTCCTCACCCTGCTCATTCTTAAGTATGAGACTATGCTGAGGTTTTAGGTGTATCTCAATGTAAGATAGTTTTTAAGGAAAAAATGTTACATGTGTTTAACTGACACTGATAAATAGGAATATTAAGTTTTAAATGTTACCTCTTAAAAATAAAGGGTAATCAAAACGTGTAAAATAGCTTACCTAGTTTTCCTTGATGATGATTTTTTTTCCTTCAGATGAACAAGTGAAAATTTATGCTTTTGAATATCCTGTTCATTCTATGAACAGCAATTTTGTAAATGTTAACATCAAATACGTGTGTATTGCCACCATATAGCTACAGCTGAATGATAACTTAGAGAGGTTGATAACTTAGAGAGGTTGATAACTTAGAGAGGTTGTCCTGGTTCTGGCCGAGACAGAGCTTTTTATAGGGGCTTGATTGATGTCAGGGGTGTGGAAAACAGCCCCTGCCAACTCAGCTCACCTGTGCTGGCTGTTTGGGGAAGTCAGCCCTGTCCTGGACAGGACAAGGACAGAGGGGAAGGGCATCTTATTCAATTAATGGTTTTGAGGGAATGAAACAGTATTATTTCTCACGAGTCCTCAGTTTCAGAGTAGTCTCTTAATACAGTGTACTTCATTCCTGGGAAGAGGATTACAAGGAGTATGTTTATCTGATTAGTAATAAGTAAGGAAAACTTCTGCTTTGAGCTCAAGTGATAAAAAGTATTGGTAGATCCTGTTAATTTTCAGCCATAATGTTTGCTCTGTTTTTTAGCTCCTTCCAGGGGATAACGCCATCATTGAGGAACATAAGCGAGAGATAGTAGAAGCTAAGCAAATTGTGAGAAAACTTACCATGGTTGTCTTGTCTTCTGAAAAGACAGAGGAAAAGGAGAAGGAAAAAGAAAAAGAGGAGGAGAAAACTGAAAAGGTTTGTATGAATAGTTTCAAAGAAGATTATTTTGAACTGAACATAATTGTTATGAAAGCATTTTTGTATTTGTTTGAAACATAGACAGGTACCTGCTTCTTGGAATGCTTCTGTCTATCATGTGATTGCACTTCCATTACATTGAATGTCTGGAAAAGTATGGTTTGGGGTTTCTTCTGGTTTTCTGTGGGTTTAATGTTACTGCCTTAATAACTGATTAATTTCTTTCCTCCCTTTTTGTTCTGAAGGCTTCACTAAGTATGTCCCAGCATTCATATACTTCCGTTTTGACAACAGTGTTTTCTAGACCTGTGATAGTATAATCCTAGCTGATTTATTAAAAATAAGGACATTGGTAAGAGTTTATTCCTTATTTCTCTGAATCAGGAATTGGGAGTAAAGAATTTAGACATACGAGTGCTGGTGTAATTACCCTGCATTATAGAACGAGGTTTTAACTGAACATTTTTAATTCTGGCTGTTAACTGTGCTTTTCACTAGGTCTATATCTTTGTGTTTGTAACCATATACCCTTTAAGGTGCTACTGTCAAGTATTACTTAAGTTGCCCTAGGTCTAATTTGTTTCAGTGTGCCCAAGCCTTACTTTAAAAACAAAACTATTTGATCTCTTAGCAGCCTTTCTGTTGTCATCTTCATTTGAGTGTCTAAGACATATCAGACATCATATTTAAATCAAAAAGAGTAAAATACAAAATGCAAATAGCAAGCTTTTAAGTGGTGTACTGGAGAGAGGAAGATCCATCAATCTTGACAGCTTTTGTTCTTAATTTTCTGTATCCTCCTTGATTCATTGTATCAATCTGTTTTGCCTGCTTACTTCTATCTGTTCTCCCCCACCTTGACTCTGTGCATCTCTACGCTTCCTTCTTCCAGTTTTCTTGCCTAGCATGAAAACCTGAATTTCATTGCTTTCCCTCAGGCAGGTGATACAGTCAGTGCTCTCTGGCTTTCAACTGCAGCTACATCTGCTGCTTAAACCGATTCTTCTTTTTAGCTTTAAGTTTCTGACCTCTCTCCTGCTCATTATGTCAGTATCCTCTTTAATTATACCACATTGCTTCAGTTCACCTTCTCTGCAGTCATATGAGGCTGCCTGGTATTCTCTGAAGTGTGTATGTCACCATGTCCTCGTGGAAAACTAAATTCTACATGGGACATGGGGAGCGTGTGTATATGTGTGTGTGTGTGTATATATATCAAGTAATCTCATAAGAATTAGCTTTTTTGGCTGAGCTTCAGAATTAAGAATTTAGGAATTTTAAGCCTCAGCAGAAACAGCAAGATTTTCTGAAGGATCTCTACAGCAGACAACAAAGTCTGAGCCTGTGATGGGGAAAATGTAGAGCTGTACTTATAAACAGTTTCTGACTTGTGCACTGTTATGCAATTGTGTGCAACTCCTGTAACACAGAAACAAGCTTTTCTACATTTTTGTGTGACTAGCTGTGCAATTCATAGCAAATACACATGAAAGCTGTTGATGCTATAAATTTGACTACTTTATTCAGGATACAGTGTTAATGTACCTTTTTTTTTATATATGGTACCATAGAATAAATGCCTGGATAATGAAAATAGTGTTTGAACAATTCCTGGCTTTTCATATAAACCCACAAAGTGCTTATTTTATGTGGTTAACATTTTTTATTGTCTCATGAGTCAAATGTGAAAAATTGAGTGTTGGCAGATGCATTATCTACTTCTGCCCTTTAAGAAGCGTTTCGCATAAGTGAATAATAGGGTCAGAGGACTCAGCAGGATGATGAGATTTGACAGCAGTTCCAGACTGGCGTGCCTGTGCACCACGCATGCCTTCGCTCTGGGAGAGTGTGCTCAGAAGGGATTACCTGAAGAGAGGCCCAGCCAAGCAACATGCGTGTGTGAGCAGTGACTGTTTTGGAAATGAAGTAACATACTAACATACAAAGTCTAGAAAGTCTGTGAGTAGATACATGAATTCCAATATAGGTTGTAATCACCCCCAAAATCCCCAAATAACAAAAAAATTAGAGTTTACTGTCAAAACTTACTGGTACATTCATACTAATTGATTGTGTTATGATTTTTTTTTCTGTAATAAGATGACAATTCAAGTCATATATGGTAGAGTATGGGTTTCAAACTTCCTGTATGTGCTGCACAAGTACAGTTTTTAAACACTTCAGTGAAGGATCAGTGTACTCTTTTGTTAAAACAGTATATATTGGCTTAAAAATCCAATCCTTGGTATCAGAAAGTGACATAGTTATATGGTAATGTCGATGTGTGCGTCTCTAATTGCACGTGTATGTGTTTAATGTTTCAGAGCCTCATATTGTTCTGATAGGCATATTTATTTTTTCTGAAGGAAAGGCTAATATTTCATGGCTACATAAATTAAACATGAATATAGACTAGAGTTTGTATTGTTCTGACACTTTACTCTGCACATTATGCAGACTTTTTTCTGTTTTCAGAACTAAATAGAAAAAATAATTGCCAGTGTTTTAAAGTTTCAAAAAGGGGAAAAGAGACTTAGAATCTTCCCTCCCTTGGTGTAAACAAAATCTTAGGTTTGTTTTTGCATACAGCTAGTTTGCAGTTGCTATTCCTTACTATCAGTTGTTTATTAATAGACTCTTAACTTGGGGATCAGGGAAAAACATTTTGTTGTAATAAATTGGATCGGTACCATGCAAAAAATGCTCAAGGCATGATCTCAGTTGTATAACTCCTCTATGTTGTCATGCCTGTGTTGCAGAATGGGATATTTGGAAAACTTATTGTAGGCTTGCCCTTAAAACTAGAGTTTCCTAAAGTAGATGCTAATGTGAAGCTTAGGACAAAGGCAAACTAAGAGACTGGTCAAGGGTTTGGTTTGGTGTTCTGGGGCTTTTTTGTGGTGTTTCTGTTTTGTTTGATTTTTTTCGGTATGGTGTGGGGTTTGGTTTTTTTTCTTTGTTCATTTTTAATAATCTGCTTTTCCAGGAAAAAATCATGCTTAGTCCAGAGCAACACACAACACAAAGGGTTTTTAAATGCTTGCATTGTTGTTAAAAAATAATGAAATAAGTGGCAATACTGTGTCACTTTCAAAAGTACATGATCAGACATAGGCCAGACAAAATTATATACTTTTGAACGCTATTTTAAACTTTTTTGTTTGATCCAGATGTTAGATTCTGTGTGGATTGGTTTCTTACTGCTTTTGAATTGTGCTTACTGTCTAAATGCCTGGCTGAATTTTATGTATTTTTTTTACTACATGGTTGAAATGCTAGGGTTTTTTCTCTTCTCTGTAGATTACAACTGTATGCTGCTTAAGGAAAAGCATTGGAAAGACTTTCTGAATATTCTTTTTCATTGTTTGTTATCTTGCAGCCTCCTGATAATCAAAAGCTTGGCTTATTGGAAGCTTTATTAAAAATTGGTGATTGGCAGCATGCACAAAGTATTATGGATCAGATGCCTCCATTTTATGCGACTTCACACAAGCCTATTGCAATTGCCCTTTGCCAGCTTGTACATGTGACAATTGAACCTCTGTACCGCAGGTAAAGTAACAGTTCTGTTGCTACATAAGAGAAAACTTGGTTTATATTTTTTCACTAATAAGCCTGACTGTATTGATCCATTTCTAAAATTTACACTTGTTTCATGTGAAATATTGCAATCTTATTTTTCAGAGTTGGTGTACCTAAAGGTGCTAAAGGGTCACCAATTTCTTCTTTGCCGAACAAGCGAGCACCAAAACAAGCAGACAGCTTTGAGGACTTGAGAAAGGAAGTGTTCAACATGCTGTGCTACCTTGGGCCTCATCTCTCCCACGATCCCATCTTATTTGCAAAAGTGGTGCGCCTTGGGAAAGCTTTTATGAAAGAGGTTGGTATGATAGAACAGCTTGTCAGAATTTGGAAAGTGCAGTTTTCTCTGATCTTATAAGCTCAGGTCTAATTGTCTGTTCAAATACTGAAACATAAATAATTTCTTTAATAAAAGAGAAGTTTGGGGAACAGTTTAAGGCACCTCAGGTTTATAACCAGGAGTATTTAGTAATAACTAATTTCTCATTATGATCTTCATCTTTTAAAGCATTATGTGTATGGATATTTTTTAAAAACTGAACATATGATATATACTAATTATGTGGAAGTTTTCACATTATTACAGTGACAGTGTACACAGTGGGGAACAACAAACTAATACACTTCCAGTACTTAAAACAGGACTTTTTATTCTACCTGTTTTGTTACTTGGGAAGTAGGGGATGTTGCATGTTTTTAATTAGTAGTGTTGTTCTGCCAGTTAAAATACTGCCATTTTTTACTTTGTCAGTCACAAATTTCTGGATGCCACTGAGGATGAGTTCAGTGTGGAGATCTGAAACACATAGTAAAGCTTTGAGTCACCAACTTCAGAACTAAAATGGCCTCTTGAGATTTTGGTGTTTATCTTTACCATGCATATATGGAAAGATTGTTAGTGTGGCCTGTTGTAAAAGTTGAATTTATATTCTGAACTCCCTTCATTATACTCAGCAGCTCAGGCTGAGGCTTGTGATTTCTTTTGCTACTTTTCTGGCAACTTTTTACAATCAGGTTTTGTTACATTTTCAAGTCAACAGTAGAGGGTTTTAATTTTTTTGAAGTAATAGCTCAGAGACTTTGAAATTCATAGGTTTTGAAAAAATTATTATAACAAACACCACCCCCACCCCCTCCTCACCCCCAAATGAAAAGTCAGTGGTTTTCTTACCTACCTTTTATTTTAACTTACAACTGGGAATTTTAGAAGTTGGTTGATATAAGCGATACTGAGATTTTCAACAGTATAACTTCTTTCATTAAAAGTATTTTTTCTTTTTTTGAATTGCAACTGGCAAATATTGGAATGTTCAAAATTTATGTGCCACCTGAGGGGAAGCTCTCATGTTCAGCTGTGCTTGATGCAGAGCTGAGAACAGATGTCATTATTGGGATTGAAGACGTTTTTGTCTAACTTAACAGATTTTTGGCAAGAGAGTTTGCTCTGTTGAGGTCCCAAGGTGCAACAATAGGATGACAGAAGCTGAGCTAAGTTTGGCCTTTGTAATAAAAATATATTAACTTCAAGTGTTTCTGTCTTCCCCTACTTCCATATCTAGATATAATTTCTCAGTGTCTTCAATTCCAGAATGTCAGATTTCCCAGTGGCTAATACTCTTGCTTTATCACATGCTTATTTTTCTGCTGGCCTGTGAGAAGATTGACAGTTGAGTGACATGCTGTGTTGCACTGACAGTGCAGTTAATTTGGAAATTATAATTTCAAAGGAGTAATTAATTTCACTGCTGTCAGCAGACTATTAGGACTACTTGCAATTAAGTTTGAGTGCTGAAGGTTTGTGGGAGAGCCCATGCTTCTGTGGATATGTACAGTAAAATGGAGATTACTTGGTTACAGGAATCTAGTGCAGTTTTACTGTAAATATATGAATATAATAGTTTAATGTGTTTGACAAGAATGAGCAACATTTTAGCTATTTGCTCTAGGTTGGAACTATGAAGAAATTCGTCAGTGACAGAGTGGTTAAGGTAACATAGGGAAAGTTATTTTTAATGCACTATTGCCATCAGCATGTTCTAGTTATGAAACTACATTTAACACACAGTAGAAATACTTATAACTGGAGGTGATTTGACTGTAAGTTAACCCATACAGTAGTTTAAAAGTTAGAGTACTAACATTGCACTGCAGCTTCATGCTCGAGTGTACCTTTTAAATAATTGTGCACTTACTGGTGTGATGGCTTAATATGCTTTTCATGGTGAATGGAGTAAAAAGAGAGCAAAGTAATTTAATAATGAAGGCTAAAAACTTATGAGGGTATTGTGAAAGAAAGGTGGGGAAAACAGTATGTGGCTATTAGTAATTGGGTTGGAAGTCTTGGGGTTTTTTTAGGTAGAAGGTGAATGCTTAAGGCATTTTTTCCCCCCATCTTCAGTGAGAAAAACTAGTATTCCATATATAATAATAAGTGTCCTTTCTTTTTTAGTTATTACCTCTTTTTGAACAAAAGTGTACAAAGGGCACTATGTATGTAAGCAATGCCTTTCATCTGTGTATTTGAATTTTTCTTCAAAAATAGTTTAATGCTGACAGGTCTGGAAAACGAAACATTTAATAGATGTGTGTGGCCCTTCAGGTTTATGCTTTTGCTGCTGTAGCCGTGTTCTTTCATGTTACTGCAACAACTACTTTATGCAAGTAACTGGTATGTTATTAAGCTAATGCTCTGTTACAGTTTCAGTCTGATGGAAGCAAACAAGAAGATAAAGAGAAAATGGTGAGTTTATTTTGAAAGAAAACATATTTATGTGTGATTGTAATTGAGACAAAATGTTTAATAACTATACAAATATTTTTATATGCAGATTTGAACCAGTCACAGAGTTTTTTGTATTCCTCCTCCTTATTTTTTTTTCAATCTTGTACTTTTAGTCCATTGCTTTCTACTTCTTATTTGCTCAGAATCAGCTGGAATACCACCAGCTATTTATCCTATAAAGCCACTTTTCCTGGTGGCACCTTGTATCTTAAAGAATTTACTGGGGAAAAGCATAGAAGAACAAAAGAGAAATTAGAAGTAGAGGAGGTGTTTAATGGTACAAAGGCTCATATTTCTTCATTGGCTATTTTATTTCATACTGAATCTTCTAATACGTTTTCCAAAATTGATTTTAATGAAACCCAAGTATCACTGCAGGGAAAGTTAGTATCTTGGGTTGAGGAATTTCTGTGATTGTGTGGTTTTTGTGGGTTTTTTGTTGTTGTGGTTTTGGAGCTTTTTTTGTTTCATTGTTTGTTGTTTTGAGTGGGTTTTGTTTTTTTCCCTGACAGGGTTATTTGAATATAGAGTATGTTCTATTACATAGGTGCTGTTATACAGTTCTATTATGTGAGGTTAGGACACTGCAAACATGAACAATTGGTACTGTGCCTTTGTAACATCTATAATGCCTTCAGTTTTCAATCTCATATTTTGAAAATGGAAGTACTGGCAAGGAATCCCTTAATACATTAAAATATTTAGCAGTTGCCAGAACCTCTTTTCTCCAGTTGAACTTTGTGCAAGTCCACAATACATCCATTTTAAAATGATTTATTTGATTTAAAACCAAGGACAACTTGCTGAAGACTTCAGCATCTTTCCTCAAATACCTTACATAAGCAAATAATTTATATACTGTCAGTATCTTATCTAGTAAAAGTTTTATGACTGATATATTTTTAAGTATCTTAAATTTTTTCAGTTCTGTTTAGGAGGTCTGAATCTTGTGCCAAACAAACTTGTGTCTGCTGAGACGTGCAATTTGTGTATACCTGCATTGCACACATAGCATTGCTTCTGATGTACTCACTGGATAGGTGCATTGAGGGGTTTTTCTCTTTTATCTCAGGAGCTACTGTTCAGCTGTTTATTGAGTATTACCGATCAAGTCTTACTTCCATCTCTCTCTTTGATGGACTGCAATGCATGCATGTCTGAAGAGTTATGGGGGATGTTCAAAACTTTTCCATACCAGTACCGGTGAGTAGAATAATTTGTTTCCTTTCTTTGGAAGTGGTCTCTTGAATTGTCGGTACTAAAAATAGTTTTCCTTTATAACCTTCACAGGTACCGTCTTTATGGGCAGTGGAAGAATGAAACATACAATAGCCACCCGCTTCTTGTGAAAGTTAAAGCTCAAACCATAGACAGAGCCAAATATATCATGAAGTAAGTTCTCCAATTCCATCATTATCAACTGTGATACAATGTATTACATGTCACCAGCTGGAGAAAAAATACCTTGGCAAATATATTCCCTTTCTCATGACTCAGTAATTTCACTGATAATCCTTGTTTGTGAAGTATTTAATGTACCGTGATTAAAAACTGTCAGATGAGTAAGGATGCAGGCACATATGTCACCAGCAAGGGTATTTATTCTGTGAAAAAATATCTCCTTAGATAATTTAAACCCTTTTTCATAGATATGGTGCTGTTCTATAAAATAGCTTTGATTATGGGAGTGTCAGAGTGCAACATGCTTTCTCTAGGTATGGAGACCCTTTAATCCAAAGAGTCTCAGAGATTTGGTCACAGTTTCTACTTCTGTAAGCTTGAAAGTAGGGGGAGCAGTTTGGATTGTTCATTCTCATCCTCAAGGTTCAGAACAGTTTCAGATTTACCTCACATCTAACTTCTCTGACATCATTGTCAGGGATTTGCGTTCTCCATTTGTTGTTACCAAAAGCAAATGCTGTGGTTTTTATTGTGTAGTTAATTAGAACCTTTCTGCATAGGCAAGACAGAATAATTGTTACTGGGTAAAAGACTTTTAAAGTTGCAGCTTTGAAAACTAGAAACAATGACTCTCTTTGGCTTGCAGCATGCTAGCTTAAACCATAAAATGTTACATCCCCTCTCTTGTACAGTGGGTGTCAGTTGTGCTGGTGAGCCACAGTGCTTTCAGCTGCTGGGGTTGCTTGTGTACAGTTTATTTTTGTGTATCAACGTCATTTCATGTTATGCTCACCCCTTTGGTAGGGAATGCTGTGGAGGTAAAGCACAAATTACTACTGTTTTTCAATGAACAGAATGCAACAAATGCAAAATGATCTGTGGCTAAATTAAATTTGCAGGAGAGATGAACAGCATCACACGCTATTTTTATATGTGGGATAGGTACCTATGACAGCTTCTGAATGCAAGGTGCTCGGAGTTGGAATAGGACACAGTCCACAGTAATAGAGGGACAACTGGTTTGATTGTACTGCCTGCACAGTGTAGGATTATAAATTTCAGATTCCTAGAGAAGTAGCATTTCTATTCTTGGATTCCTTAAAAACATATCTACCAGTGAGAATTCAGTCTCTGTGACTAATAAGCTGTTTCTTCACTGGAACTAACCTGTTGTAGTCTATTTCTGGCTTGTCTATTGCAATAAAATATGTTCTCTTTTACAGGCGTTTAACTAAGGAAAATGTGAAACCCTCTGGAAGACAAATTGGAAAACTCAGCCACAGCAATCCTACAATTTTATTTGATTATGTATGTAGTTACATGTATTTCAATACTATTTCATCCTAGCAATAAATATTAAAGTATAGGCAAGGAACCTGCTGTCTTAGTGAGAGGGCAGTTCTAACTTCATTATTAGGCACTATTGATGCAAATTATAAAATACACTAATTTTCTAGTAGTGCATAGGTCTGAGATATTAAATATAACTATAGCTCTTGAATAACCACAACTGCACAGAAGATTACTCCTACAAACAGATGTAAAGTGTTTGAGATACCTGTACTTCTGAGACCCATTTCAGCTATGTGATTCTCAGGTTATGCAGAATGCGAGTTCAAGTTAGGTTGCTCTGGGCAGTTATATATGTATACAATAAATGTATATCGGGTTCATTTAGAGGAAAACAAAGTTTTGAAGTCTGAAATGCACTTACAAAATTGAGGAGGATTTGTAAGATTGATTGGTGCTGTAGGGTGCTGGAGAAGTGTAAAAGTATACTGATGGACTTCTGCACTATTGACAAATGTGACTTGTGATTATTGTAAATGTATGTGATATTTACCAGTTTTTAGATTTTTCTTGAAGACATTAATGCTGTAGTGCACACATACACACACATGTGGTGTACCAAAAACATCATTCTAAAATTTGATTAATTACAGTGTACTTGTGTTTTTTTGTGAGCTAAGTTAATTTTAAAAATATTATTTATTAATATATGTAGCAAAAGAAAATAATCATATAGATTTGGTTTTCATGTTAGAGGCATGTTTCCCTGATCTCTAGGCTACTAGATAAACTAATGAGATTGCTTATTCATTTGAAAGTGTTTTAGGACCTTTGGAAAATTAGTTTCAAAGGATGTCTTCTGTAGGTTTTGAAGACAAAAGTTATTAAATGGTTTTGATTTAGTATATTAAAGAAAAGGAATAATGTCCCTGTTCAGCTGAATGTCTTTTGTAACTTTCAGATTTTATCACAAATACAAAAATATGACAACTTAATAACTCCAGTTGTTGACTCACTGAAATACCTCACTTCGCTGAACTATGATGTCTTGGCATGTATCCTTTTATGTAAATCAATACACCTACTTACTGATCAAGTTGCAGTTGCAGCCAGATTAAATCTGTTGTCTGTGAGTAAACATCTTCTATTTTTTTCTATTCTTGGTGCTTCTTGGTAGAAACTTCAGAGTTTGCAAATGCTTTTTGCACTCTCAGTGAGTTAGAACCCTCTCTCTTTGTTCTTTCACACCATGAAAATTATGCTTTATTTTAATGCTTTTACTACTTTCACTCTGTTCTTGAATGTATAGTGATCCTGTAAATAGTGAGGTGAATACTGTTTCTCAAGTTAACATTTCTTTAATAGTTTTTATACCATTAACTGTGTTAGTAGATCCTCAGTGTTGTGCTTGCTATACTTGCAAATCATTTTCATGTATTACAAATTGTGGAGCTGAAAAAAAAACAGGTCTGAGTCACTTTTGTTTTTTACAAACTGAGGAAAAATATTCTCTTTAACTCCACTGAAGACTGTATCATTGAAGCTCTGGCTAACCCTGAGAAGGAGAGAATGAAGCATGACGACACTACAATCTCAAGCTGGCTGCAGAGTTAGTATTCCCACTGTATTTTCTTACATCAGTGTTTAAAACACTTCACCTTCCATATGACATATCACATTGTTGATAATTATGAACATTGTTTTCCTTGAACCTATCAGCTAATTTCTAAACAAAACAGAGAGCTGGCAAGTTTAATCAATAATCTTTGAATTACAAAACCACATATATTGCTAACACTCTATATGTAGTTTGTTAATGCTTGTGTAAGTATCTCCCGAGGTAGTCACAGCTGTTCTCCTTGCTTTAGGTCTGGCCAGCTTTTGTGGCGCGGTTTTCCGAAAATACCCGATTGAACTTGCTGGTCTACTTCAATATGTGGCCAACCAGCTGAAAGCTGGGAAAAGGCAAGTATTGCACAACTAATCTGTAGGAACTCAATTACTATAATGTAGCATTTGGATGTTTGATAATGAGTGCTCCACGTTAGTAACTACTTTAGTGGTAAAACTCCATTCATAATACCAGGAAGATTAAGAAGTTTAAATAGCAGAAAGAATTATGTCCTCCTTAGTACGTTATTTTTCCCTCTTACTGTATAGCTGTGACATTATTTTTGAAGTACTGCTTTTTCATCTGTAACTCATTTTAATTCAATTTTATTAACAACTAGCCAGATGGAAAAACCCCTGCTGGCCTGTAATAGTGTTAGAGAAATTGCTGTACCTTGTTTAAAAAATAAGTATCTGTGATAGGAAAGGGTGTGATTGTTACAGTTTTAGGTTTTTTTCTTTTCAATAATGTGTCTCTGCAGGGATGACTCTTAATATTTTTAATATTATTTTAAATAACTTGTCCAATTTAATGGCAGTCGAATGGCTTCTTGATTTGTCACTGTGAACTCAAATTTTTAAGCAAGGCTTGCAATCTGAATCTTCTTTTTCATTTAGTCCTTCCCCTGTCATCACATAGTGTTATTGTTTCATTTATTTAATTTTAATGTTATTTTTATCACATAGGTGAGTATCAACTTTTTTCTGTTATGAATCCCCATATGGTTACTGAAAGACAGCTTACCAGTGGAGATAACAGAGCACGCTATTTTAGGGTCTGTGTGTTGAGAAGTCTAGTTTTCTCCCTTCCCTGCAATGTAGACACTCAGTCTCATGTGCTTCCCTGTCCACAATTTGTATTGTATTCTGATGATGGTTCAAGCACATTGAGCTACAGAGGAAGGGTAAGTAATGTTTCTTGTCTTTCCTCAGGATTAAGTATTAAGAATTGAAAGTATTTTGAGGAAAAAACAATAATTTTCAATATTCAGTGTAGTATTGAGGATTGTAGAAATAAATTGGATTTACCACTGTGGCCAGTTCCATATGAATAGATTATCAGTGTTTGGAGTATGTGTTGGTTTTGCATAGTTTCTAGACAGAAAACATACTTACGGTTGGAATAACAAACCAATATGAACACCATAAATTATTTAAAAATAAAATTTTGTTGTGGAGGGAGTGAGTCAACACTTTTTATAACTAGGTCACAGATTTTAGAAGGTACTGGAAAATATTACTGACTTGAATGATCATGATAAAATTTACTTCTCTTGAGAAGTTATTGTTCTTACAGAACTCAGAGCAGGAAATGGAGCCTAGTCTCTGGATGGAATATTTAAGTATTTTTGTATATTCTGTGTTTTAGGTAGAACACATTTCCTATGTTCCAAATGCCCTCTCCAGGGTAATTTGCCAGTAAATTTCTAAGCTTGTGTACTATTTTAGAAAATTTTAATAAAATGTAAAATATTCCATGTTCACCAGAGAACTGTATAGATACAGTATGAAGCATGTAAAACAGCAAAGGGAGCAATACATTTTGTGATAGATTTGTGAATACCTAGAGGTTAATAGCACCACACTTATGTTTTTTCAAAATTAAATTGTTCTGAAGAGGTTCTGAAATCCAGCTGTTGAATGACTGCATTGCTTTTAAGTACCAACTTTTTACTTCCAATAAGGAAATCATTGTGCCCTCAGCATGCTAGTGTTTTCTTCAGAGAATTCAAATGTTATTTAATGTGTATCATAGTATTGCTTTGTACTTTGTATTAAATGTCATAGTTTCCATTTCTTAACCAATTGTCTTGGTTTTGCTCCACGCTTCTGTTTCTTGTGCAGCTTTGATTTGCTTATTTTAAAAGAGGTAGTACAGAAAATGGCAGGGATTGAGATTACTGAAGAAATTACAGTGGAACAATTGGAAGCCATGACTGGTGGAGAACAACTAAAAGCTGAGGTGTGTTCATTATAAGCTTAATTAATAGCTATTGCTTATTAATGGTGGTTCTAAAGACTGTGATTCATGAAGTCTGGCAGCATAGCTGAGAAAGGTGTTACCGTTGTCTTCAGAGAGCTTCCCACTCCTTGCAGACAGGCAGCCAAGACAATGTATACATGAGCCTTAATTGTTGTGCTTCACAGCCTCTCATATTAACACAGCCTTCATTATCCAGTGTTATATGACAGACCTGCAAATTATAGCAGGCACTGAGCTTTTACATTGTTCAGTCCTTCTGTGTTAGCCCTGCCATGGCGTCAAAGACCTCATTGAGTCTGACCTAGACACACTTCTCCAGGGAACTGAATACCTATAATCGGAACTAAAATGTGAAATTCCTGTATTGAACAGAGACTTTGGTCAGAAGACCTGTGTCTAAAATGCAGTGGCATAATGCCTGAACTGAAATGTTCCTCTTGCAATACTGTGTAAAAGACTAATAGTTGCAAGATGAGTTATATTCTGATTTTACTGAACCCACTTTGCAGTACAGGATCCAGAGAAAGACTTTTTTTGTTGGCCAGGAAACTGTATTGTTGTTAATTCATCAGTATTTCAGCTGTCAGCAGCACGTATACTTTGTGATATGCTGTTTCCATTGGGTAATGTAATGTTTTCTGTACTATTTAGGGTGGATACTTCGGCCAAATCAGGAATACAAAAAAATCTTCTCAGAGATTGAAAGATGCATTGTTGGACCATGATCTTGCCCTTCCACTGTGCCTGCTTATGGCTCAACAGAGAAATGGTGTGATCTTTCAAGAGGGAGGGGAAAAACATCTGAAGCTGGTGGGAAAACTATATGATCAGGCAAGTAAAACCACTTGTGTTTTTAAGAACCCCTCCTTTCCTTTGGTAACTTCTAGTGTATCAGCACATAAGTAAGAATGTATAAGGATTTTCAAAATTAGATGTGGTGATCTCGTTATGAAAATATGTGGGTGTCTTGAATATGTATTATATAGAACAAGTGACTTGAGTGAAAAATTTAAACATTTTTTGGAAAAAGTTAAGATCTTATTTCTGAAGTCAGCTATTGTGTTTTTCAGGTCTTTGTTAAAGGAACTTCTTTAGGAAGCAGCTTGAATTCTTAACGAAGAAGCCTTAGGCAGTAGGAAGTAGTTTAATTTCATTCTGGTAGAGCAGAATGCACTTACAGTTATGCTGGTTTTGTAGGGCTTTTTTTACCTTTAGTGCAGATAGACTTGAGTCAGCACAGAGTGACAAAACTATGTGGCATGGAAAATTCAGCATCTCTTCATGAGAAAATTCTTGCTGTACTATGCGATATTAACCTCTTCTAAAAAGGAAAAAATAGTGTTCAAGCTCTCCCTAACTTGACTTTTGAACAAAATAAGCCTGTTTGTTAACTTTATATATCTTTCACTTGTAGTGCCATGACACCCTGGTACAATTTGGTGGATTTTTAGCATCCAATCTAAGCACAGAGGATTACATTAAGCGAGTGCCTTCTATTGACGTTCTCTGTAATGAGTTTCACACACCTCATGATGCTGCGTTTTTCCTCTCGAGACCCATGTATGCTCACCATATTTCAGTAAGTAGAACTCTTCTGTTTGCTTGCCATTAGTGCTACTTTATTACATGTTATCAAGACATGCATTAGGTGCCTCCTAAAGTTGAAGTTTGGTAAATAAATTTTGAGAATGCTTTATGAGTTGAGATTTAATGAGAAGCTGTGGGCTGGAACAGGCTATCCTTTATCTTAATAGAAAATATAGCCCATCTGTGAACTTTCACACAACTCTCAGAAGTTGTAGCTAATGAAGTAATTTCTTGGATGATTTGGGTGATTAGTAGGAATTCTCTTCTTTCCTGTGCCCCCAAAATGTGTGAGTTGTGCTGTAGATGTTTTAGATGGATTTTTGCTGTGGAGGGAAAATTGCAGCTGCCAAAAGGTGTGGTATCTCAGAAAGTGGCAGAAATAAATTTGTCCCTGCTTTTAAAATGTTAAGAAGCAAGAACAGTTTTTACTTGGTGTAGTATAATGTCTTACTACTACAACAGGTAGCAGCATCAGTCACGGAACATAAATCAACCCTGTAGGGACAGATGCTAAAAGGTCTTCATGGTGTTCTTCAGTGCTTTATGTCTATAAATGATACTTTACATGCATAAGTGTTTGTTATACAGTAAGGTTTTTGAGAAAAGTTAAATTATATTATTCATATACAAAGATTACAATTTTTATTTTGTTTTTAATTTGCAGTCAAAGTATGATGAACTGAAAAAAGCTGAGAAGGGAAATAAACAGCAGCACAAAGTTCACAAATACATTACATCATGTGAGCTGGTGATGGCTCCTGTTCATGATGCTGTGATTTCTCTGCACCTTCCCAAAGTTTGGGATGACATCAGTCCTCAGTTTTATGCTACATTCTGGTCTCTGACGATGTATGACCTTGCCGTCCCACACAGTAGCTATGACCGAGAAGTCAATAAACTTAAAGTCCAGATGAAAGCCATAGATGACAATCAGGAAATGGTATGTTTATAATTTTATGGTCCAGGTTAAACTGTCTAAACTTGAAATATATATTTTTGTGAAAACTTATATTACAGTCATTAGAGCTAGGAGGTTTTGTCACCTGAGTTGTCTGTTCTGATTTGTCACATTCACACAATTTGGACTGACTCTTCTTTTATAATTCCAGTTTTAAAAGTACCAGTAACTTCACTAAGTGAAACTTTACTGTAAAAGCTGTGTTTCAGAAAGCAATCTTTGACACCTGTACCTGTGGTTTAGCTGTTCACTTTTGTCTTGAGTCCACCAGCATTCATAAAATGAGCTGTTTACTAAAGCAGAACATTGTTTAGGGAAATAGAAAGCTTTTCAAGTATTCTTTAGTGTTGTCAGGAATTTAGCTGGTCTACCTATAGCAAATAATATACTTATGATTGAATTGCATTGACATTTTATAGCCTCCAAATAAAAAGAAAAAAGAAAAAGAACGTTGCACAGCTCTTCAGGACAAGCTCCTTGAAGAAGAGAAAAAGCAGCTGGAGCATGTGCAGAGGGTTCTACAGAGACTGAAACTAGAGAAAGATAACTGGCTTTTGGCAAGTAAGTGTGTACAGTGGTTGGTAGTTTACTGAGGGTGTTGCTCTGTTTAAATTGCTACTTTGTTGATTGGAAAAAGTGGATTGTAACAGAGAAAGTTCAGTCTTCCATTTCTGTGGAAACTGAGCTGAATGCTCCACCTGGAAGGGAGAAGACAAGTGTTCCAGAGAAATAGCAGATGATGTACCTTTTCACTAATATGCAGGATTCAAGCAGTTGGACAAGTTTACCAAAGTTTTTCCTGAGCTTGTTTTCCCCACATTGTGCAGTAGAAAAACTTTCCTACTAAGTTAAAAAGGTTTGCTACAATCACCCACCCCTCATCCAAGCTTATTTTGACTTTTTCTGAGCAGTGCCAAAGATATGTCTGGAATCCA
The DNA here is from genome assembly GCA_013399135.1 of Heliornis fulica. Lineage (NCBI taxonomy): Eukaryota > Metazoa > Chordata > Aves > Gruiformes > Heliornithidae > Heliornis > Heliornis fulica. The sequence continues at coordinate 35,729 of VXBZ01006545.1, forward strand.
AGCAGCCTGATGTACAAACTCAGTAATGTGGATGTGTGGTGCTGAACTTCTTGGGAAGAGAGTATCTGAGTAGTAACACATTAACTTTCTTTTTCTCTCAACTTCTTTGTTTTTTGAAGAGTCTACCAAAAATGAGACCATCACAAAATTTTTGCAGTTATGCATATTTCCTCGATGTATTTTTTCGGCAATTGATGCAGTGTATTGTGCGCACTTTGTGGAGCTGGTGCATCAGCAGAAAACACCCAACTTCTCCACACTTCTCTGCTATGACAGAGTAAGTAGCTAGAACTGTGTTTGTGTGTGTGTAGTGAATTGCTGGCACAAGTATGCAAAACTAATATCCTCCTTGATTCACAAGAGGTAAACATTATGACCTATGTTTAAATCTGAAATCTGTGCCAATCAAAAGTTCCCTTCTGTACTTCAGAATCCAGTTCTCACATAGAGCTTCAGGAGTTTATTTTCAAGAAATGTTGATTTTGGTTTATCCTAGTAATTAGAATTTCAGAGCAAATCCATTAGCAGTAATAGGAGTTGAACCCAGGTTTTGCAGCCTTACAGGGGTCTGCATTTCTACAGACTCAATCTCACCCTTCTGTTCTAGCCGTGTGTGCCCTGCTGCTGTAGAATCAGCTTCCTTACACTTGTCCCCTGCAAGACCCTTCTGGTCCTGGTGAATGGTGCTACAGACAGTGGACTCATTTGGGTCACTGCTGAGACATGGACAGGGACTCCCATGCTGACATGGGTAGTACTATCGATAGCAGTAGCATACAGGCTTCCTGGGTCAAACACAATAGTTGGTGACACTTGTTCAGTTGTTCTCACAGCCATTCTTTTTCTCCTGTGGAGTGAAAAAACATAAAGTAGGTGGAAGAATCTGGCAGGATGTATTCAGCTCCAAAGACTGAGAAGTCAAATTATTAAGTTAGTGTGTCATCTGTACCGTTACAACAAGTTTGACTTTGAGCTTTGATTAAAAGGATGTGTATTAAAAGGCTGTATTGTAAAAAATGATGGTGGTTTTCATGGGATCATTAAGATTGTACTAAGCTTGAAGGGTAAGGAAGTCCTGAAAACAGAATATTTTGAAATATCCATATTTAGAAACCAGTGTAACTGTGGTTTAGGTAAGAGAAATTTTACCTTCTTGTTGGTTCATGTTCCTTTTGTAACTTTTACTGCTATTCACAGGTTTTCTCCGATATCATATATACAGTTGCAAGTTGCACTGAAAATGAAGCTAGTAGATATGGCAGGTTTTTATGCTGTATGCTGGAGACTGTGACTAGATGGCACAGTGACAGAGTCATATATGAAAAGGTATGTGAAACCATTAAAATGTGTTTGCTTATGAGAATATATGATGACCTCTTGTGTAATTCAGCCTGATAAAAATGGATTTAGTGGAATTGTTAGATTTAAAAACACTATGAATTTTTCTGAAGGTGTAATCTTAGAGTTGATTTTCTGTAATTCATGTAGCTTGAATAGAAATAATTTTGTATAGTGCTGTTTTGGGTTTGCATGGCAAGGTTTTGATAGTGGAGGGTTGGAGGGAGGCTGCAGCGGTGACCTCTTGAAGAAGCAACTAGAAGCTTCCCCACATCTGATGAGACAATGCCAGACTGCTCAAGCTGGACCCACCACTGAGCAAGGCAAAGCCAATATATGATGGTGGTAGTGCCCCTGTGATAACACATTTAAGAAGGAAAAAAACAAAAACCCAAGACACAGCTTTTGCAGCCAGATAAAGGAGTGAGAAGGTGGGGGAAACTTTGCAGACACCAAGGTCAGTGCAGAAGGAGGGGCAGGAGGTGTGCCAGGCACCAGAGTAGAGATTCTCCTGCAGCACCTGGAGAAGCATGGTGAGGCAGGACTGTCTGCTGTGAGAAGGGACCCCACACTGGAGCAAGGGGGAGTTCTCCCCCCTGAGGAGGAAGGAACAGCCAAGACATTGTGTAAGATCTGACTGCAACTCCCATTCACCATCCCGCTGTGCCACTGGCAAAGGAGTTAGTAGGGAAATTGTGAATAAAGTTTAGCCTGAAAGAAGAGATGTGTGGAGAGAATTTGGTTTTATTTCTCATCATCCTACTCTGTTTTGATTGGTAATGAGCTATGTGCTTTATGTTGCTTTGATTCTGGTTTGCTTATGAAGGTGAATGCTGAATGATCTCTCCCTGTCCTTATCTCGGCCCATGAGCTTTCATTACATTTTTCTTTCCCTGCCCAGGTGAAGGGGGCAGTGACAGAGTGACTTTGGTGGGCACCTGGCCTCCAGCCAGGGTCAGCCCACCATAAGTGTAAAAATAGAGGCTTAAAATCTTACATTTCTGAAATTTCTCATGGCCTGTTTAGAAGATAATTTAGGGAGCATATAGAAACTCTCACAATGCTTGTAAAAGCTAGATAAATTGCAAATGCTCTTTCATTTAACCCAGAAATAAGATTTCAACGTAAATAAGCTTTTACAAAAAAGTATGTTTGTCTTGTATAGTGTGATTGTGTCTTAGCCTCTGACAGAATCAATGAAAAAGTGCTTCAGCATATTAACTTTTGCAGAATTACTGTTTTTATGATTCCTGAAAAATATTTTTTCTTTTTATGTACATGTAGGAATGTGGCAACTATCCAGGCTTCTTAACTATATTACGGGCAACCGGATTTGATGGTGGAAATAAAGCTGATCAATTGGATTATGAGAATTTTAGACATGTGGTACACAAATGGCATTATAAACTAACTAAGGTAAATAAAGATGATGAAAATTTTAGGGTTTAGGAAGCTCTCATAAAAAAAAACCCCAACTTCATTATATTTAAATTTGGTTTTTTAGGCTTCTGTGCACTGCCTTGAAACTGGTGAATATACTCATATCAGAAACATCCTGATTGTGCTGACCAAAATCCTTCCTTGGTATCCAAAAGTGCTGAACTTGGGCCAAGCCTTGGAAAGAAGAGTACATAAGATATGTCAGGAAGAGAAAGAGAAGAGACCTGATCTATATGCATTGGCTATGGGGTAACAACACCTTACTTTAAGAAAGTGGTTACTAAAAGTGGATCGTGAAAGGCTTCTAAAGACTCTGAACTGTTACAGTCCTAACATTTGATTTTTACCTTATCACAGAAGAATTTGCGATCCTGCATCTCAGGGCTGACAGTGTGAATGAAAACTTTCATTTTGTACTGGATGATCACTAATTTCCTTGACAAGACTCTAGTAAAACTCTTTTAATAGTAAAGATTTACCCTCACAAGAGCTTAGCTTAATTTTAGAGACATAGTATAGCAGCATGTAGGTAGAAGAGTAAAATGAAGAAAACCGAAGGGCTCTTGATGTAAGACTGCTTAGATTATAGATGTTTATGTGATTCTGAAATGCTAAACTAATGCTTGATTATGTTTTACATCGTTACACTGAATGCAGAATCATCCCTATATGTCTGAGGGGCAGTTTGTCTGTACCAGTTTTATGTTTTGTCAGCAAGCTGCTGCTTCTGTGTGTTTTTGGCAGGTGTTGCGCGATGGTGGTGAAGAGTGCGTGGAGTTAGGGCTGCTTCTGTGTTTAGTGGTTGGTTTGTTGAGTGGTTTTTTTTTCCTTTCTTTTGAGCTCATCGATAAAGGGGGAAGAAACTGCATATTGGTTGGGGGAAAACTATGAAATAAGTAGCAGATGAACTGTTAGATTAGATCCTCATTTAAAATTCACGCCATGTTGTGCTTTTTTTGTGCATTTTTAACAATCTGTGCGACTTGCAGCTATTCTGGGCAGTTGAAAAGTAGGAAGCCTTTCATGATACCTGAAAATGAGTTCCACCACAAGGACCCACCTGCCAGGAATGCTGTAGCTGCAACAGTACAAAATGGGCCAGGTGGTGCTGGGATGCCTACGTCTCTCACAATAAATACAGTTAGACTGGAAGAAGGCACTCCTGAGGAGACTGGTAAGTAAACACATTATTATAATTTTTTTTTTAAATAGACTTACTTCTGAAATTGCAGGCTACTCTCAAAATTTAGCTCATTAAACTGAAAGGAAAAAAAATGATGCTAAGTAGGGTCGGTGTTCTTTACTTGTAGTTTATTTTGGGATAGGGTGTTCTGCATTTAATGACCTGTTTTTATCTGTGTCCTGACCTTCAGCTGGGATAGAGTTAAATTTCACAAGAAGCTGGGAGGGGACACAAATAGGACAGTTGGCCTAAACAAGGCACAGGCAATGTCAGGTCCAGTATATAAGGTGGGAGGTGGATGGCAAGGAGGGAATGCTGCTCAGAAATGGTGTAGGCATTGAGTTTTGGACATATTTTCCTACCTCTTTGCTGTCCCTTATCCCAAAGTATGAGTTTTACCTCTTCCTTCTGGTTCCCCTCCTCAGCCCACCACATGGTGCTTAGCTGCTGGCTGGGGATAAATCACAGCAGGCTGTTAGCTACACATCTCGCATAAAAATGTTTAGGCACTTGTTTTGTTTTTAAACAATAGGATGTATATTAACATGTTGAAATAATGCTGTTGTTTCTCAACAGATAAATTAAAGGAGAAGTCTCAGGGTGTGGTGAAGGTTATTAATAAAGCTGTCAACGCTACACCGAAGGTGACAACAAGCAATGGAAATAGCGCTTCTAATAGGTGAGAGAAGCTACTCCTTGACATGCACTATTTTATTCCTTCCAAACCATAGAATTGTACTCAAAACTGACTTTCCTTTCAGCCTCAATACAAATCTATTCTGTTTCTTCAGAGATTAGTGAATTAGATTATTTCTTCCAAATTATACAGCTTTATTGATCTGACACTTGTTAAAATGCATTCTGTTATAGCTAAATAGAGATAAACCAGATGAGAATATTTGCTTGTTGCGAATCTGATAGTGACTGCTACAGGAGGTTCTGTCAAACTGTTAGTAGTGAAACTTCTGTGATAAAACTAGAGCTGGATTTGGATGTTTGCTAATTAGTCTCTTTATTTTTGATGTAGCAAAATTATTAAGGATAAAGATGATAAAGAAAAAAGTGGGAAGGAAAAAGATAAAGAAAAAAAAGACAAGACTCCAACCACCGCTCCAGAGATGAAGGCACTTGGGAAGGATGGGAAAGATAAACCGAAGGAAGAACGGGCAAACAAAGATGATAAAGCAAGAGAGATCAAGGAGAAAACACCTAAATCTGAAAAGGAGAAGGAAAAAGTGAAGAAAGAAGAAAAATCTTCAAAAGAAGAAAAATCCAAGACAGTTGTTACCATCATTGATTCCAAGTCAGCTGCAGAAAAGGAGAGAGAAAAGGAGCCGTCCAGAGAAAGAGATGTAGCGAAGGAAATGAAATCCAAGGAAAATGCTAAAGGAGGAGAAAAGATGCCAGTAGCTGGGTCCTTGAAGTCACCTGTTCCCCGATCAGAAACATCAGAATCTGAAAGGGGTATGTTGCATATTTAATTTCAGTTCCTGCATAGAAAAATAGGATGCGTCACTGTAAAATCACTGAATATAAAAAAGGCTAGATATGGTGACACAGCATTGCTGCGTAATCGCTAACATTTGGGCATCGTTCTGTGAATCTGTGATTGGCTTTTAAATACAGTTAGTTCCTAATGTAGGTGGTCAGGATATCTCCAAAAGGCCAGCTGTATGAATGTGTCAACTTCAGTGTCATCAGTGAAGAGGGCCGAGGCATGCTGGTAGCTGTAGATAGCTTAAGAGAAACAAAATTTGTTTTGTAGTAGAACTTAAAATTCTAGCCTGAATTATTTTGGTACTTCAGAAAACACTATTATTAGATTTCTGTCTTTTAAATGTGTTTTAATAATGCTGCTGTTCTTTTCTTTCCTCAGAACAAAAACGCCGCAAACTTGATACACATTCTTCTCCATCACATTCCTCAACAGTAAAGGTTAGTATAGCCTGAGGAAGGCAGCACCCATGTTAGGCTCACAAGTTTGGGATGCCAATGTTCGACTTCCTTCAAGTTTTGTGCCAAGTATACACTGGAACCACTGGAGGTTTTATGTTGCATTACAAAATGCATTCCTTTTCTTTATTGGCGGACTGTCTTTTTTCTATAAAAATTTTTTTAATTAACCAAAATAATGCTTCAAGGACCTAGCACAAATTTTGTAAATAGTGCTTGGAAATGGCAAGAGAATTTTTACACAGAAGTGCCTCATTGTTTTAAGCAGTCAGTTTTTTTGGAGTGCAATGGTAGCTACAAGCAAATGAGTCTTTGGAGCAGATTGGAGCATATTTTTCTGCACTTCTATTGAAGAATCTATAGCACTGAAGATTCCTGGATGATACGGGATGTACGATACCTCTGAATTCATCAGGCTTCTTGATGAGCATCATACCGATATGTGCCTTCTAAGGAGGAGTCTTGAAAGGAGTTCCATTTTAAAGTCTCCTTGGTGATCAGTTCTCCTGTAGTTGTGTATATTCAGTGCGCATGCAGCTTCTGTTGTACCTTCCCTTCGAGGTTTGTTTATTTCCAATGGGTTCCCACCATGTTGAGCCCTGCGTTACGATAAAACGAGATGTGGCAACCAAGCCTACTACCCAGCAAAGAGAAACCCCAAGCACTCAAGCGCAGCACAAAACCATGGGCGTAGCCTACTTGAAGACTCAGGGTAGCCATTCCTTGCTCCATATTATTTTATTTCTAAACCATCTATGTTCATGGAATCTTTGAATTTGCAGTACGTTGAACATTTCAAACTGTAAGTTACTAATACTTCATCAAGAGCACTGTGATGGATTATATGGGCCTTTAAACTTCACCATCTTACCAACTTTAGAACAAGCTTTTCTTCTTTTCTGTTTTTTCGGGGCATCTTTTTTCTATGTAAGATTTACTTGAAAGATTTTGGCTAATTTTAGAAAACTCCCAATAGCTGTTACTTTGAGGAAGCAGGTGACATTTAACCGCTCAAAATGACAACGTTTTTCTTGCCTTTTTTATAAGTGGCAATGGTCATTCTGGAGTGACTTCTACCACATTTAAATGAAAGTGGAGAAGATACAGGTTTAACGTTTTAAACCTGTTTCACCTGTGATTCAGCTATATTTAGAGTTAAGACGTTTTTCTTTATATTTTGTCTTGGTGGGAGATTGTTTTTTCACTGTTTCATGAAGAATTAGATATAAAAATATTTTGTAGTTTACGTAATTGGGTCTAGAGAATAGATATGTCTGTCTCTTTTTTTTTCTTTTCTTTTTAAAAAATATTTCAGTTGCTAGCTTTATTCAGTGCACAGTATTAACATGAGATTTATTCCAGAAGGAGTAGCTGCTTTTTGTTTCAAGGGTACGGCCATGCTTCCCAAAGTTCCTCTGGTTTCTGAAAACTATTCCAGCTTACGTGTCATCTCCGTTCATTTTCTACAGGACAACTTCAACGAACTCAAGGACTCTTCAGCAAAGGTTTGAATCTTTTAGACAACACCACAGTTTACTTTTGTGCTTTGTTTTAGAGAACTTAACTTTTGGACTTAATGGCAAACCCCATCAGGAAATCCAAATTCCATTTCTGTAAAATGCTAGTGTAGTAATGGGTATTTTACAGTCTGTGGTACAGAATTTCTGCATAGGAGAAAGGGATAATTATATGGAAGCAACATAACAAAAATCCCCTGAATTTACCCTTCTGTCATTATTGTTAATGAGGTTTTATGAGTCACTCTTTTCTGATAGTCTTGAAAATGTGTAAATTTATATAAATGATTTAAGCCATTTCTTTTTCTGAAGAAGTAATAGAATAGTTAAAATAGCTCTTAAAATAGTTTGGATTTTTTTATACACCAATTAAATAATTACTTTAAAAAAACAAACAAAAAAAAACAACTCCAGAGCTAACGTCCCAAGTATCAGTACTCTTACCCTTACTGCTCTTGTATTTGTGCTATAGTACTATCCTACTAAGCATCACAGACAACTTAATGATCATCTTTTGTGCTTTTGCTTCCTGTAAACACACTTCAGATCTCATGAGAATGTATGCTAAGGAATGTTTTCAAGAATGCATAGAAACATAGAATACCAGGTTGGAAAGGACCTCATGGATCATCGTGGTCCAACCTTTCTTGGCAAAAGCATGGTCTACACAAGATGGCTCAGCACCCCATCCAGCTGGATTGTAAAAGTGTGGTGTTGGGGAATCCAGCACTTCCCTGCGGAGACTGTTCCACTGGCTGATCACTCTCATTGTGAAAAACTTTCCTCTTGTGTCCAGTTGCAATCTCCCCAGGAGTTACCTGTACCCATCACACCTTGTCTTTTCCATGGGATTCCTTGTAAACAGGGAGTCTCTGTCTTCTTTGTGGTCACCCTTTAAATACTGAAACATGGTGATAATGTCTCCCCTAAACCTTTTTCCCCAAAGGCTGAACAAACCCAGTTCCCTCAGCCTTTTGTCACATGTCAGGCTTCCCAGTCCTTCCACCATCCTGGTGGCCATTCTCTGGACCCTCTCCAGCCTGTCCCCATGTGTTTTGTAGAGCAAGGACCAAAACAGAACACAACACGGTATTCCAGGTGTGGGCTGTCAAGGGCCTATTAGAATGGGATAGGAGTTGAATGACACTAAATTACTGTATTTTAGACAGATTGCAGCTAATCTGTTGCTTTTTTACAGTTCAACCACTTGGATAGTAACAGTCACAAATGCTGTAAGCTTGCTAAAATGTTAGGGAATATGGCTGGTAGGAAATATCAAATCTTCAAAAGTTGCTGTTAAGGCTTTTGATTGCACAGTATTAATGTCTAACTAAATAGCACAGATGTTTATCACTTGGCAAGTGCTGACCCTATGAGTTTTCTGGATAATTTATGAGTTTATCCAGGATTACTTATATTCACTAAATTTAAAAATGCATAATGGATTATCACTTCCTGTTCTGTATTTACACTGTTGTTTTGCTTAAAGCTCTCTTTACATAAAGTGTTCAGAGCACTTTATGTGTTGCAATTCCAAATAGCTCTGATTTTTATAATGGATGCTTGCTGATGTTTTTTTCTTAACTGAATCTTTTTAGTACCAAGCCTACCTATTTTTAGGGAGAGTATATGTAGAGAAACATCCTTTTATTGCTACTGTTAATGAAATTATAGTGTCTATAGATCAAATCCATACATTATTTAGAAATCATTGTCATGGTCACAGAATGTCAGCAGTTGGAAGGGACCTCGAAAGATCATCCTGTCCAACCCCCCTGCCCGAGTAGGATCACCTAGATTAAATCACATAAGAACGTGTCCAGACTGGTCTTGAATGTCTCCAGAGAAGGAGACTCCACAACCTCCCTGGGCAGCCTGTTCTAGTGCTCTGTCACCCTCACGGTATATATTTAAGGCTTTTTTGAAAATCAGAAAACTCTAGTATTTGTTTCATATCTGTGATATATGGTAGTTATATAATCTTGCTTTTCCCCACTTTACTGTATTTGACTGGTTAATTAATTGAAACTTTCCTCAAGTTCTCATTAGTTAAGCTAAATTTGCATTGAAAACTATTTCTTTAACTTCTTGACATATTGATGTGTGGGCTGTTTGTAATTAAGTAATGGATAAACAGGGTTTTTATTCTTATCAATTTGAAAAGCTTTAGAATTAACTATAGTGTGTTTGTTGAGACTGGAAGTGTATTGCAGTTGTGTGACATGCATGGATCTGTTGTTTGGGAATCCAACCCTTTCCTTCCTCTTCTGAAGGCTGTTCTCTATTCTCACGTAATGAACTCGGTTTCATTCCTTAGTGCTGTTGTGATAGACTTAAGGCACCTCTTGGCAGTGTTCCCTGTCTGTGGTTAAGGCACGTTCAGTGCTCGTTACTGCCATGTACTCCTTTGGGGACAGGATGGGATGTTCAGCAGCCTGTTAGATTTAGAAGTTCAGCTTCCACTGAAAGTTAGTGGAAGTCTAGTGGTGGTGTATGCTTACAGGCTGTCTTTAATCCTGACTTTGCCAGGTTTCTAGGGCCAGACCACTGAAATGTTCCTTTACAATTCAGGTTATAAAATAATGGGGTCAGATTGAGTTAGGTTTGTGTTTATTCATGCTTTGGCCTGTACCTAGGCTACACAACATACACTAGGGCACAGAATTTGGTATGGTTTCAGGTAATAGCATTTCTAGAAGCAAGATGATAGTGTGATGAGCTAAGTCCAGTGTCAGAGGGGTGAGTGGGGTACAGTTTACAAAAACTGCTTTGGGATGGACAAAGAACAGTAGAATCTATCATGAGCAACTGTGTAAACTTAAGAACTGGAATAGGGGAAAGCAGTGTGTACTTTGTCACATGGAAATCATTCATACCTGGGAGACAACTGAATGGGGCTGCATAGAAAAATCATGTTTGCAAGTCACTGCTAAAAGATGGTAGCAAAATAGGGAGCAAGGATAAATGTATTTCTGGAATAGCAATGTAGGAAATGGAATGAGAGGAGTGAGGGGAAAAAGACCAGAAAGAAAAGTACCTTGTTAAAGGAATATTGAAGATTCAGTCTCTGGTGTAGAAGAAAAGTAAAATTCTGATTAAATAAAACAAGAAAGAGACCTACCATTGTCAGTATGACTTTTAACATAAAACCAGTAACATCAAGTTTTGGTAAGTTAAATGCTTAGTGGAACTGGAGGAGAAGATTCATTGAGTTAAAAGCATAAAATTATTTGAAACAATATTGGTTTGGTTCAAGGGGCTTCTAGATTGTTCTAAATTAATCTTCCGCTTACCTTTCTTTGGTGTCTTACTCCTGTTAAGTAAGATGTGCTTCTAAAAAGAAATAATACAAAGAATGTTTTAATTAAAGATACTACTTTTTCCCAAATAGCTTATGGATCTTGGGGAAAGCTTAAAGTATAATGATTTAAATTTGTAAGCTGTTGTAACTTAAATATATAAAATACCAAGGAAAGTTTCACAATCGGTTAGAGGGCAGAGTGGAATAATCATCTTAAACACATTCCAGAGCAAAATGAATGCTTTTCTCTGTTTGGTGCTTTTATAATTTAAAGTTTAGGCTTAAAGTGGAGCTTTGCATTACTTTAGATGAAAAAAGCACATTATTCAAAATATTGGTTTAAACTCTTTGAATTAAAATAGTTCTTTAAAATTAATTAAATCTGTTTAAGCACCTGATTCCATTCACTCATTCCAGACAAAATTGCAAGAGTTAGTCCAGGAATCTGAATATTCTGTTTCACTAGTACTGCTCTCTGATTTGTTTTGATGTGCCAGACAATACTGGTAAGCATTGCTGAGTGTATTTAAGAGAAGTGTTTTGGTTAACAGAAAGTGTACATTAATTTCCTGTATTGAGGGGAAAAAAGCTTTAGGCTAAATTATAGATTACAAGTTTGAAAGTGTTTTCAGTCACTTCTTTCTGCTAGTGAAGTATTAATGTTTAATGCTGTACTTAAAGCTAGATCTGTTCTGTTAGATTAAGATTGTATTTACACATCTAGGAATACATATTAATATTTGGTGATATTGCCTTAATTTAACAGCACTACATTAACCACACCACTCCAGCACTGTCCAAGAGTAAGGAGAGAGAAGTGGAGAAGAAAGATTTGGACAAGTCAAGGGAAAGATCCAGAGAGAGAGAGAAGAAAGATGAAAAGGACAGGAAAGATCGAAAAAGGGTTGGTGACATTTTTATGAACTAGTTTAGAAAGTTGTGTTATACTTGGAAATCTTTCTGTTCAAAATCTGTGATGTAAGAATTGTTTCTGCAGTCTCCCCAAGCAGAAATGATCCATGTCAGGGTGGTTTTTCTTCTGTTACTGTCTCAAAAGTCAGTTTACAGTAATGTATTCAAAACGTGATGCTTTCCAAACTGATCTCAGGAAACTTTACCCAGCATGTTGTAGCTAAACAACAGTTAACAACTCAGTTACACTTCAAGTATTCAAAAATTAGTTCTTCAAAGTAACGTTATAAGCAGATGCTACTTCAGGGGTATGTTTCATCTGCTAACATCTACCTAATTGTATTTGGTGCCAGGATCATTCAAACAGTGACCGAGAGGTACCACAGGATTCAAGTAAACGACGCAAAGAGGAAAACGGGACAAGTATGTATTTTATTTTGTGTGTGTGTGTGGGGGGGGTGTAGTGGACTTTCACATGGTGTGTATTACAACTTTCTGTTGTGTTTTTAGCTGGTTCTTCGAAGCATAGTAAAAGTGAAAGTCCTTCTGATTCCCCTCGCTTAAATGAAAAGGAGAAGGAGAAGAACAAATCCAAATCTTCAGGAAAAGAGAAAGGTGATTCAATTAAGGCAGAAAAGATGGAGAAGAGCTCCTCTGGTAGCAAAAAGGTAAAATAAGCTGTGCTCATTTTGTTCTTTTGATTTTGTTGATGTTGACTAAGCATGCTGTTCATTTTTTCCCAAATTTTATTGCTGCTTATAGCCTAAATTAAAAAGATACACTGTGAATGTGTAGGAAAATACTTCTGGAAATTCTGGCATCTCGTGGCTCTAAATATTTCAGCAGTCACTTCTGGCAGGGTAAATTGGAATAATAGATCATTTTGTCACTAGCCAGAAAAATTCAGAATTTACACTTGAGGTTTTGAATAATCTAGAACATTTGCAGACTTGTTTGGTAGTAAATATGTGAAAACAGGGTTAATTTACATACTAAACTAGAATCATAATCTCCTGAGTTGGAAGGGACCCATAAGAATGTTGTAGTCATATTTGTAAGCCATGAAACAATTGTTCCCAGTTGTTGTAACTCTTCAGCAATAGCAGCTATTGTAGAACTTGAAGGCAGCATAATCTCAAAAATCACCAAAGCTGATTACTGTCATTCTGACTTTTTTTAGCTGTTGCCAGCTAAACTTTACATATGTATAAACACTGTAATCAGACTGCACAATGTATGTTATAATAAACTACTTCCATATCTGTGTGTTTTTAAAGGAGTCAAGGCATGATAAAGAAAAAACAGAAAAGAAAGAAAAACGAGACAGTACTGGAGGGAAAGAAGAAAAGAAACAATATCCTTTTACACATTAACATTTCAGAAAAAGACAGAAAATTATCTTGCTTTTATTGTACCTAGTAAAATGTGCGCTTTTATTTCCCTTAACGTTGAATCTACTCATAAATCTTCAGACAAGCACAGATAATGAAGATTGTTTCAGTCAAGGTAAAAATGTTTGTTATTTACTATCACTTGATATCTCTTCTGTCTCAGTTTGACTCGCAAAGGATGTATAAACTAAAAAGCTTGAATGTGAAAGGGCTGACATTACCCAGGGTGGGCTGTTTCTGGCTTGGTTTACTCTATCCCAGGGACAAAAATGTTGCACATCACACACACCCTCCAGCCCAGTGTTCAGTGTTTTTTCCAAGAAAGGTTGCCATCCAAACCAAAAGTGAATTCACTCTGGTAGTCATCAGACCTGATAATCTTTAAGAATATTTTGCTGAGTATATTGGAAACTCAAGGTTTGTATCCTCATTTTATCTTTAAGAAAAGCACTAGCTTTTAAATCAAACTGCTGTGTATTGTAGAAAGTTAATTTGCTATCTCTGCTTAGTCTTTGATCAGATTTGAGGAGGAAGAAGTCAAAGGAAAACTTTCTCATAAAGCCATTGACTATGTGTAGAAATAAAAACTTCAGAGTGTGTGGAGTTACCCTTATTCAGGCTGTAGCTTTTAGAAAAATAAGTTCTTTGAAGCCAGCAGTGTTGTGAATTTCTTTTCAGACCTATGCAGTTATGTAGAGGATTAAATTTAATTTTAGGAATATGAGGGTGGGTTTCTTCTCATTGCATCTAGCCATTTTAAGTGTCTCACAATGGTTCATTTTCAGCTGTTTGTGAAGGAAAGCACTTCACTGAAGTGAAAATTAGTTTGGGTAGGACACAGAGGCACACGGCACCAATCCTTCTACAGAAAGCAATAGTCAATTTTACATTTAAAAATGTGTCTATATGTTGGATAAACATGAAAATAACTGATGATCTCCAACAGAGACCAAAGAATATGGCTTCTTTTTCTGTTCAAAAAAATATGCTTTCTTACAACTGTTCTCTCTATAGAATCAATGCATTGTCTCTGTTAAAATATTTTTTTAGATTCTGTGAGCACTCAGAGTGAAAATATGGAAGGTGACATTATATTGCAAAACTTACTGCAGACATCTGTTGGCCACAAACTCTCAACATAACATGGCTTTTAGGTGTCAGAAAAACTGTGACATAGTCCCAAGCTTTTCTTCTGCCTCTAAAACAAGAGAGACAAATTCTGCAAGGTGTAAATGCTTTGCTGCTGGCAATTCTTTTCTAAGAGCCCTAAGGATCATAGGGTGGCTTTTATAATGCTTTGAGGAGTGTTTTGATGAGGGTTCAGCAAAATAAACAACAGAATTTGAATTCTGAAGTCTTATCATCACCTGAAACTACCTTCTGGAAAAAGTCTCTGTGTGTGGATTGTGGCCTCCAAGACCGAAATGGGGATTATTGGAAAAAGTCTCTGGAGAGTTTCATTTGGTGACACTGCTCGTCAGGCAGTGAAGCTGGGAGTGAACATGTGGTGAGAGGTTTTGGATGACAAAGCTAATAGGCTCCTTGGAGGGTGTTGGTAGGAAAAAGGCTAGGCTTTGGTTACTGCTTCCTAGTACTATTTTTTTGTTGTTGTTTTTGTTTATCTTCTTGTAACAGAATAGAAAATGCTTCTGTGAAATGGTCCCAAACTGAAAATTATGATCTTTCTTTGGAAGGAGTTTAGTGAAAGTTTGTTGACTTTTTGTCCTTCATAGCTGTTGTTGTCTGATCACTGTGGATGGATTCTGGGGGGATGTGGGGGTGTCCTGTTTCTTTAGATGTTGGGGAAAAAAGGCAGTCTTGGTAGATGAAGTTCACTGCTGAGGACTTTGAGCTACTTTAGGTATAAAAGTTTTATCTTGACCAGCAATTCAATATAAAATGAGGATTGTCATCAATTAAAAAAGCAAACTGTGTTTGTTAGCAAAGTCATGCATGATCTAATCAAACAAAGGCTTAGGTGAATATCAGTTGTACAGTAACATTCACATCCAGCTATGTACTGGGCTAAACTGGAGCACCTGGCTATCCCAGTGTTTGCATAGTGACATAGGACAAAATGCTTTTTTGTAGCAGCATGGTTGTTCAATCTAATCCTGTGTTCCTCTTAAATCTCTTATTCTTCCTAATCTACAGTGTCTTATTGACTGCACTTCCTTCTCACCTCATTTGGAGATAGTAACGTTTAGAGGGGTTTGTATGACTAAGGAGGTTTTGATACCTTCACAAGTGACTTCTTGTTCCTTGTTTGTATCTTCAAATTAGTGTTTTACTACTTTCAGTGCAGCCCTCATGTTAATGCAGTGCTTGCTATGGATTAGTTAGGGAATGACTGACTGAAAATTGTTTTCTGATTCCCCCTCATTTTTGAATTGTGAGTAAAATGCAAAGGTGGGAGCTCAGTGTCCATTTGAACAGCATGTAATTCCCATTATCTATGCTTTCATTGCAGGTCACATTGAAATGGGAAGATACCCAGCTGTGACCAGAAATGTATTTTCCAGAGTATAGATTGCACAGAAATTTGTGAATGAAGAGGACCCATCTGCATCTCCTTAAATTATTCAGTTCTCTGTTTTATTTCCCCATGCTGAGGATAAAATTGTTGAGTTGTACATTACTGTATTTTAACTTGTTGCTTAGTTTCTTACACATTTATTTTCAGTACCTGGCTGAAAGTGTTACCTATTCCATATTTTAGCACAATGTGCTGCAAACACACAGTTGCCATAGTGCAAATGAGGTTTCATGTGTACAGAGTTCCACTTTAGATTGTTGAAAATACTGCCTGAGTTTAGTCATTCTTTCGATCTGAAATGCATTATTTTAGATGTTTGAAAACCACAAATAAACGGTTATTGAACCTTTTTTTTTTGTATTTACCTCATTTAAACTCAGTTTTTATTTATTACTTGGCCTGTTTTTAATATCGGTGACTAAAAACAAAAAGTCAAGTGGGAGCACTGTTTTCATGCAATGCTTAGGGGTTATTTGTATATTGTGTACAACGTTGACTTGTTTAAAGAAACAAGAAAATAAACCCTGCCCCTTCCATCCCACCCTAAACCTGTGCTCAGTTGTCCCTTGCCACACCTTTTGTTTGTCATGTTGTTTTTAGATTGATTGGAAATGCTCTCTTCAAAACTGAAATAAATTGTTTCAATTACAGCTACAGGAGCTTTGTATTGCTGAACTTTAGTCTGAAAAGTTTCACAATGACATTTTTAAAAAAGAAAAAAAAAAGAATTTTTTTATCTGCTGAATTCTACCAGTGTAACCTTTTTTCTAAATAAACAATAGTTTTCTCAATGGGTCGTAAATCATTCTCTGTGTGGTCACTTTATTCCTTTATGTCTTGTTATGAAAATCTGGTGCCGGTTGGAGCTGTGGGAGGGGTGTGTTCTGTCCTTCCATGTGAGCCCTTGGCACCCGCTTCTGGATTAGATGCAGGGGGTCAGTGCTGACCACAAAGTGATTGTCTTCAGTCACAGTGAGCACTGGTGCGTGTGCTCACTGGAGAAGGTGGGTGTGAAAATACCTGTTTGTTTGGAGAAGGGGAGAGTGATGTCTTGTCTAGAGATGTGCTCAGTGATGGAAAAGGTGTAGCTGGGAGCTGAGCTCTCTTGGCCTGGGTACAGCAGGTGAAATGCCCATGACGAGTTCCCCACGATCAAAGGAGAAGCAGCCTGGAGGGAGAGAGAAGACTTCCCCTTATGATGCCATTTACATACCAAATAGGTTGAATTGGAATATCAGACTGTGCCAGGTAATTCCTTAACTTCTGTGGTTACTGTATCTTCCTCTTCAAATTCTGCTCATCCACTTGGTGAGGATCTGTTTTCTTCTCAAAATTGCTGCCATGAAACTGTAGGGCTGTGGAGAAGAGGATCTGATCCCAGGGGGAGGCATTTCACAATATTCAGGCCAAAGTATTAGCGGAACTGTAACACCTTCCAGCCTTGGTTCTCAGGCAGCGCCAGAAGACCATGAGCTGAGGTAGTGAGAGCTGCCAGCTGCTGCCCAAAGCCTGGAGTGAAGTTTTCTTGATTAGCTTTTTCTTTCCCATGTTTTCTAAATTATTTTTCCTTTAGTTCAAAAAATTATTTTAAAAGATGAAATTGTGCAAGTAGGGACCAGTTTCTTGGTGGAGATGTGGGGTCAAAGTAGCCTGAAAGACGTAAGTGCTGCAATTTTGGTAACAAAGATTTCTTGCAGGTACAACTTCCCCCAGCAGTGTAAGACATTCCAGTCCCTGCAGTGCCAGAGTTGCTACATGAAGGAGTGAGTGTGTTCTCATTTCTTGGGGTCTCTAACAGAAAGGATGATCATGTTGTTCAAGGTTGGGCTTTCAGGTTGACAAGCAGAAAGCTCACTCTGCCAGTTGGGGTGCTGGGCTCTGTGGAGCACTGTGGTTCTGGCAGCAATCATTCCCGTACACACTTTCCACTGGCCATGTCTTTCTGGAATGAGGTCCATGGGTGCTTATCAGTGCCACTGAGATCAGTCAGGTTTATGGGGAGAGATTGGTCATTACTAACCAGGATTGGGAAATGGGATTTGCTTAAGGGGAAGTATCTGTGAACCCCATCAGAGCAAGCTGATGTTCAGTGATTGCTCTGGGAAACATGCTTAACAGATTTAAATGGCTAATATTCTGTCCTGTGAACTTCTAAAGTAAAAGTGCACAAGGAAGTAAGGGTGATGTTAAAAGCTTGCCCTTTTTAAAATCTGCTTGTTGAAAGCAGATTTCAGGGCCGTGGGCTGTGTTCAAACAGTGCTATTTTGCCCTGTACAGTGTCATGTCAGTATTCCATCACAGAATTACTAGGCTGGAAAAGACCATTAGATAGAGTCCGACTGTACCTGGCCTCCCCTAAACCATACCCCTGAGCACCTCATCTACCCATCTGTTAAATACACCCAGGGATGGGGACCCCACCACCTCCCTGGGCAGCCTGTTCCACACCCCACAGAAAGAATTGCTTCCTGACAACTGAACCTGCCCTGGCACAGCTTGAGGCCATTCCCCCTTGTCCTATCACCTGTCACTTTGCTGAAGAATCATTGGTTTGTTCTGCAGACCCTTCACCAACCTGGTTGCCCTCCTCTGCTTCTTCCCATCCTGCTCTCTCACATCAAGAAAAATATCTGAGGAGCACATACTGAATTTCTGCAGGTCATCTCTTTGCTGAGGAACTCTGGTGACAGCCTATCTGTAGGTGAGGAGCACACCAAGCTGTGGTAGGCCTTGTGGTTTGGCCCAGAGTCGGGGGCTCGGAGCGCTCCATCGGTGTGTGTTTACAGTGTGCCTATAAGGACTGCTTTTAAATATGAAATGTGAAAGGTGCAGCCTGTGCTGAAATGAGAGCACTGAGCCTAATAAAACTTCAAAAATAAACCTTTAACTGGTAGTAAAAACAATGGCTGGTTCACGAAATATGTGAGAAATAATGGAAAATAACTGCAAAATAACAATTGTTTTTTTTCTTCCTAGAATGTTTCTCTGCTTAAGAAAACCTCTAACGTGCCTCTGCCTGAAGCGCCGAGCCTGAGTGTTTGCTGAGGTGCCGGGGAGCCGAGCGTGCGGCTGGTGACACTGACTGGCGATGACGGGACAGCGACGAGCTGGAGCTTGTGCCTACCTAATGTTGCTGCCCTGTAAGTAGGGGAAACTGGATGGGGTTTCACTTGCAGAAGAAGAGCTTGGTGGACAGCTACTGTTTTATTCCCAGGGGTGTTTACAAATAGATTGAGCATTAACAGAAGCTGACTGTGAGTAAAACCCCCAGCCTTTTTGTGTCCTTTATCAGTGCTGTTAAATGCTGAGGATGCCTTATCTCAAATATTGTGAGGGTTTGGTTTTGGTGGTTTTGTTGTTTAGGTTTGGTATTTTTTTTAATATAAAAAATAGAGAAAAATCAGAGAAATGTTAAGCATCCCTGGTGACCTGTGAAGTTTAGGTTGTGTCCTCAGTGGTTTGGGACAGAGGGATGTAATCCTGGTGGCTGTAGTTGTACTGAATATAGGGAAATTGTAGTGCTTAGAGTGAAAGTCTTCTGATTGGCTTTGCCCTTATTAATTAGAGGGTATTTCCATACACATCAGTGATTACAAACCCTGTCCTGCAGCACAAGAGAGATGCAGACAAATGGGGAATGGAACTGGGTAAGAAAGTTACCGAGAGGTGAGGAAGAATTGCTAAGAAGGAGAGTAACCCAGCTAAATACTGGGATGTTTTTAGTTTATTAGAGCAGTTTAAAATGAAATGCTTCCATCAAAATCACTGTAGGCCTTGGGATTTACTGGAGTGCTAAAGACTCTGGGGGGCTGCCAGGGCACTGAGCTTTCACAGGAATGCTGGTGATGCTGACCCTGTCACTGGTGAAGTAGGCACAGAGATACACCACTGGTGACCTGCAGTGGTCAGAGAGATGCTATGGAACTCTGAAAGTGCTGGGGGGACTTGGGTGTGTGTCTTTGTTTCTAAGAAAACTTTCTAAAAGCAAGCTGGTCCCACTTCTCTGTGTGGGGGTCTGTGAGGGTTCAGCCACATGTGTGGAGACATCAGAGAAGGTTTAGGGATGTGTGGCGACGGGTGCTTAGTATTTAGAGTAGAGCTCATGGTGGGGGGCATGGGGTGGGGAGTATAGGGGTGTGTGCAGAGATCAGGAGTGGAAATGGGGTGTTGTTGAGTCCCAGGGGGCTGGGGAAAGCAGGGCGAAGGGGGATGCATGTCCTCAAAGCAGCTGTGAGCAGCACCACCATGCCCATTGACCCCATCGCCTGAATTGGACAGGACTGGGGGGAAGGACAGACAGGACTGGGTGGGGTACTGGGGGGTAGACCCCAGGGTGAACCCTTCTGTGGCCCAGGCCCACAGTGCCAGGGCAGACCAGTGCAAAGGACTGGTTAATTAAGCCCTGTTTGTGGTGTGCCCCTCTGAAGTGATACTGTAATCGCGCTGTGCGATCCGCAGCACCAGGCAGAGGTCACAGCTTCAGCTGCTTCCTAATAAGCTATTTTGCCTGAATATGGCAGCCTTTCCTTGTTTAAAGGGCAGGGGAATATTAAATAAATACCATTTATATTTATTTGCCTCAGATCAAACTTTGGCTCTTACATTAATTTTGTAGGTTTTTCTGGTAATTAGTCAGCTCAGCCCAGATTCGGAACTCAAATCCAATATTTGTTGAAAAGCTTCAAGCGATATTAGAACCTGTTCCCTGAGCACACGGCAAACANTGTTGCTCCGAACAACAGCAGCCAGCAGAGGACCATGGCCTGCAGCAAAGCCTCGGAGCTTCGAGGGGGGAAAGTTTCTTGTGCTTCGAAGTAGACAGACACCATTAACACTCATTACCACGTTCTCGCTGGTAAATGCGAACAGGCTCCTACACCGGGGAAACGGTCACGGGTGGAGCTGGTCAGTCTGAGACTCTCCTCCCCTCCCCGGCTTTCTGGC
>VXBZ01006545.1:56567-206072 GCA_013399135.1 Heliornis fulica
TCTGCAGCAGGGATGAGACCCCTGTCACCCCCCCAAGACTTGTGGCCTTCACCCCCAACCCACTGTGCAGCACCTTGTCAGGGCACAGGCTCTCTCCTTCCCACCCCCCGGGCTGCAGCTCTGCTTTTATATTCCCTTAATCAATTCCTTGCCTTATAACTTGGATTTCCCTACTCATTACAGCGTATCAAGCATCTGCCGTGCGCTCATTAATTGGTCAATTACTTTATTTATATGCTAAATGTTATCGAAAGCACCAGTCATTACCAGCATCATTGCAGTGGTTTGTGGTGTGTCTATTTTTTTTTTATAAGCTCTATGTGCCTCACCCCTCCCCTTGCCATCAAGCCCAGAGTGCTTGCAAGGACCCCATTAACCCTTTATGGGCCAGGTGGCATCTCAGCCCCATGCCTCAGCCCTGGGCAGCCCTCAGGGGTTGTGCAGTTCTCCACTCTTAGGAAGCAGCTCTGGAACCACTCACCACATCTCCCTTGGTTTCAACTTTTTTTTGCTGCTGCCTCCAGCTCCTCACTGCTCTTTTCACATAGCCTAAACCTAGAATTAAGTAGGAAAGACCTGAGACTCGCCTGTAACTGCTGGGGCAGGCCAGCTGCCTGTGCTCATCCTGGTACGGCTCCTCAGTGGCTGCAGCGTGTCAGCCTCTCCGTACTGGTTCTGCCTGCTTGCTTGCAGGTGCCAACAGCTTCGGCTCCAGTTGGAGAGGATGTGCTGCTGGAAAGCCTCTGGCTGCTCTTCCTTGGCTCTGCTCCAGTCTTCCACATGCTCCAGTGCCTCCCTGCTCACCTTCCCTGCTCCACCTGCTCTTCTGGTTGCAAGTTGCTGTGGAGTGAGTGTTTGTCCCCTGCTCTTCTATAAGTCCTACAATGCCAGAGCCATCATAAAGAATTTAGGACTAATACTTTAATGCTAGAAACTGCAAGAAATAAATACTTGGGCTGTGCATGAAGGTTTTGTAATCCAGTCCTTTGTGTCAGCCCATGGAGGCACCACTCAGCCCATCAGTCTGTGTGTGCTACGGCGTCCAGCAAAACCCAGGGTTGCTGGTGCTTCCAGTGCACTCTACCAACTATGTGAGGCAGCAAGCAGGCATGGAAAGCCAGGAGCTGGGAAGGGGTAAAGGCTTTGCCCTTACTGCCTGTAAGGTGTGTATGACTGGTCCTTTGCCTGGACCACTCTGGCTACCATCACGGTGCCTGGCTGCTCCTCACCTCAGGGTGCCGCCGCCAGAGCCCACGTCTGGAGAAGTGGGAAGCATTTGTGTCAATGTTGGGATCTCAGTAATTGAGACTGATGAAATAAAGGCAAGACAACCCAAGCACGAAGCCAGAGCAAGGTGTTGGTGTTGGGGGCTCCTGAGCTGGGTGAGTGGCTGTCCTGACCCTGTCAGCCCGTTCTGTAGTGCCAGCCTGGGCCTTTCTCGCAGACCCGGTGCGACAGGGGCAGCAAGTGCAGCCCAGCAGCATGCTGGGCCACAGGCACCACTGCCCCGTGGGCACTGTCCTGCTGGATACCAAGTTTAGCTGCATTATGTTCTGAGTTAGTATACCCCCAAATTTATTATATCCATGAAAATATTATCTCTGTACTTAAATCCACTAGTTTAATTGAATTGAGCTATCATTATCCAGAGCTTGTTTATGTATTGCTGCCTGCAAAATAATTTTCCACACTGAGGTGGTGACTATGAGCACCACAGACATTTTGTAATCTAATTTTAATAACCATGACTTATTATTGTTTTAACAACCATAATAATAATTTCTTTTAAATGTTACATTGCCCTGCACAAAACTGTGGAAGGAAAACTATATAATAATAATACAGCTGGGGTTGTGTTCCAGCTTATTTTTTTTTATTTTATTTTGTTGCCAGCAGCTCTTTGCTCTGAGCAGGAGCAGCTTAGGGGTGTCACTGTCCAGGTGGATGCGTGACAGCTCGTCCTGCTGTAGGTTTGGGGCTTGGGGTTTCAGGGCTGGACTTGAACACTGCTGAAGTCCTTTCACTCCCACTCATGGCTCAGGAATCACTCTGATTTTTTTTTTCCTTGTGCTATGCCCCCAAAAAGTCTGGAGACAAAGTCCCTTAGGGGCCTGCTGTTGCACTTGCCTTGCTGCCTCTGAGTCCATCGCCAAGGCCAGGTTTACTCCCTACCCCAACACATGCCGTCCCTGCCACCCTGAGGCATGGCAGGACCCACTTCCGTGCCTCATCCTCAGGGCCACGGCCCTGTGTGGGGCTAGCCTCATTCCCATCTGACCAACTGGGCTCTACTGGTGCTGCTGATTCACCCTGGCCCTAATTGCTTTGATCAGCATGATTTATTAGCAAAGCCTTTTTGTAGGCTCTGGTGTGGGGCAGGCCTGACAGCCTGGCATGGCAGCTGGCTCACAGCCTCCCAAGCGGGGGGGAGCAGGCCAGGCCTGCTCTCTAGAAAACAACCTGCCCACGTTGTGGGGAAATGAAGGCTAAAGGACAGAACATGGGGGTTTTTCTCCAGTCTTCCTGCATTCGTTGTTTGGCACTTTACATAAATAATCTAATTTCTGCTGGGCTCCCCCAAGCCAAGGTGTGGGGTGCATGTCCCTGCCACCTGTGTTGGAGGGGCTGGCCCCACACACAGAGCACCCCTGCTCTTCTCAGCTCTAAAACAACCCACAGCCTTCAATCTCGGAGGATGGTTAGGATCAAATGATTTCTGCTCCCTGCTCTTATTCCTGACCTTGTTTTGCTGTTGCTGAGGACAAATGGGGGGTTCCACCTGCCTCCCATCACTGCGCTCATGTATAAGCTCCCTGTAGGGAGTGGGGCTGGCTCAGCAGCCCTGTTGCCAGGACCCACTGCCGGGCACAGCCCTGGGGAAGGTACCAACACAATGGCCACGCACACCCTTCCCTGCAGCCAGAGGCAGGAGGTACACCCCATGCAGCTCATCCGGTTGGGTTTCAGGGTGTGCTTTGGCCAGCAAGTACCAAGCTGGCTGCTCAGGAGCAACACTGCCTGCATAGGACCTCCCTCACTGATGGACTTTTTCAGTCTGGGGCAGCTCTCCCCTGCTCCTACCCCCCCAGTCCCCGCAGGGTGCCCTTGGGACCCAGACAGAATCAACCAGCTTCACTCATCAAGAAAAAAATCAGTCTGCTTGCAAGGTACCAAACTAGAAATCTGCATTTCCCAGCAGCATCCTGGGCTCAGGGTTGTGGGAGAAGCACCAGTAGCACCTCTGATGGCACCCAACCTAGATCCCTGTGAGCATCGCACGTAGATACAGAGGGCAGCAGTAGAGAGGGTCTTGCTCCCCTCCAGTGAAAAGATCAGTGGGCTCTTTTTTTTTTCTTTACAGTTTTATTTACAAAATGTATTAAAACTCTTTGTACAACACCTCATTAAAATGAGGCTCAGTAATTGATGCCCACACATGCAGTTTATGCTTTTACAGCCATTAGTTTGCTTGGCAAGTTTTTCTGCTCACTGAAGTGCAGTTTCAACGACCAAAAATAGGAACTTAAATTACAAGGAAAAAAAAAAAAGAAAAAAAAAAAAAAAAAAAAAAGAAAAAAAAAAAAAAGAGAAAAAGGAAACAATCCCCAAACCCCAAAAGCAAAACAAATGAAAAAATTGTACTGAAACAAATCATCGTGAGACTACTGCCAAACTTCCGATAGCTTGAAGTTGGTAGCCGGAATTGGTAAGCACTCAACACGTTTTGTTTTAGCTTTACATGCAAGTTTAAAAAATATTGAACCATTTACCAAACTCCCTTCACTGGTGTGAAGCCTCCACTCTTAAAAATTGATTTGATAAACATACATCTTTTATACAGCTTTTAAGAAAAATGTTTGTTTTAAATACAACTCATAACCGCACAGCTTTAGCTCGCCCTTGCTGGGGACGTGATCACGTTCAGAAGTTGAAAAAAAAGTAAATCACAGTTTCATGAAAAGAAAACAAACCTTTTTTTTAAGATCTTGTTAAAAACTTGAACAATAAATTATTCTCCTATGAGCTTTTAAAATTATTTTATAATACATTTTGTTGGAAATACTTAATTTTAACAAGACTTTCCCCCCATAGAATCTTTTTCGTCTTTTTTTTTTATTTTTTTATAACCTATGAAAAGTTCAAATCTATCATCAGCAAACTAAATGCCTAAGGGTCAGACTGGTTTAAATGAGCTTCTTTTCCGTTGTATGTTACTGATGAAATAAAACTCTATAGTAAACTACAGAAAATACATATTGTCGATTAGAGGTAATTAGTATGCAGATATTCCATTGAACATTTCCCATGTGATTGACAATATGTTTAAAGGGTTTGGTGTTTTTTTTTTTTGTCTTTTGCTTTTTTTTGCCTTTTTTTTTTCCTTTAAGATGAAGTTTAGTAGTTTCCAGGCAGAGGCTCAAGGCTGAAACGCTGCTGCTAAGACGTTGGATGTGAGTAATAGTGAGCCCCTACCCGTAGCAGCGTCGGCCGGAGCGCGGTGTCCTCGTTACAGAGAGGGCAAGGACGGGAGCATCCTCTCGCCAGTAGCCATGAAACAAGAGTTGGCAGGAGCTGATATAATATAACAGTACTAGCAGGAGTCATGTTAGATCGCTTAATATTACTCTGGAACTGCAGCTCTAATTCTGAGTTACTATCCTCTTTCCTTACTTCTGTTTTAAAACGACCATTACGGAGAAGCATTAGCTGAGCACAGCGCTACTTGTGGGAGCACTGGGGTGAAGCCGAAGCAGGCCTGGGAAGAACTACCCTGCGCTTCTCTTGCTTCATTGCTTGATATTAAACAGTGAATTAAAATGCAAATGCACAGCAAGAAAAGATATATGGTCTGAACCTAAACACAAGTAGCTTTTCATTTTTTTTCTCTTTTTTCTTTTAAAAGCCACCCAATGTCACTTTATTAAAGCACCTGTAGGTATGGCTGATGATAGGAAAAAAAAAAAAGGTATACAGTATTTTCTGCCTGCATTTTAACTAGAAATTAATTAACTGATCTGTAAGCAAGACATGCAGTTCCACAAATTACTTTCTTTTGGATGTACAGATTCACAGTCATTGACCTTAACTGGTTTTAATGCACAGAATCTTCTCTTCAGGTCTTACACCTCTTACCACGTTACAGAACTGCTCAAATTAGCTGGAGAGTTTAAAGTGGCTCAGGAAAAAAAAAAACCCAAGATAAACCACACCACTGGTAAGTAAATACTGAAACATCTTGACATCAGCTCATACAAGCAGTGACAGGCCAGTCCATGTTCGCACGCAGCAGATTTCTGAGGCTTTGTGTCAGGAGGAGTTTCATAACTTGATACAATTGGGGTGGCTGATGAAACTGGCTGAGGTTTGCTCTCAGGACACAAGTTCATTTACTGTGCAGTGGTATCAAAGAATGGCTTTTGTTGCACTGATTTTTTTACAAGATTTTTTTTTTCACATACTCATATCTTGTTACCAGTCCTTTCCTTCTCTTTTTTTATTTTTTCTTTTCATTTTTCTACTTGCTCTTTTTCTTTTCTCTTTTCTTTTTTTTCTTTTCTTTTTTCTTTTTTTCCCCTTTTTTTCTTTTCCTGTTCTTTTCTTTCATTTTATTTTTTAATTTTCTTTTCTCCCCCCCCTTTTTTTCTTCTTCCTTTTTTCCTCTTCTTTCTTCCTCTTCTTTTATCCTTTAATTTTTCTCCCCCCCTCCCTCTTTCTTTTTTCTTTTACTTTTTTTCTTTCAAGCAAAGCAAGAATATTTCAGTGATGGTTTGCATTGTTGTGAGTCTCAGAGTCTTCCATAAGGCACTGAAGGAAAAAAATATCAGTTTTTCCTATTAAAAGTACATTGCACCATCATCAATACGTGTCATGCCTGACACCTCGGAGAGAGTACGACTGGGCTCAGGTGGTCCGAATCTGTGAAGTAGCCACATTCTTTGCTGCTTCTCCTCTTGCGTGCTGTCAGGGCGAGGATCTATAATAGAACCAGAAAGATTTCATCACTGCCCAGCAGCCAGGGGCAGGGAAGCTCAGCCTGGGGAGAGGCACAGTCTCTGGCTGATGGGCTAACCAGGCTTTTCCACGGCTGCTTTTCAGCATTTCAACTCTACTTTTCACGCTTTAGAAATCATGATTTCTAGTGCAGAGGGCTTTTTGGTGTTTTTATCTACTGTAGATGGTTTTTGAGGCTTCTTAAAAGCACTTACCTTACCAAAGAGTAAAAAAAGAAAGGGGAAGAGGTCACTAGCAAAGGAGGTTTAAATGCTGATTACAGTAAATTAACAAAACTCTGCTGTATGTACTGAGCTACCACAATGCTGGAGAGAGGAGTTACTCACTCCAGCATGAAGCCAGCTACCATGGTGTGTAATACAGGCTGGTACCCAGCTCACTTCTGGTCAGGGAAGAAATTTAAATCACTTAAACTCCGAGACTGCCACCAGATGATGTCTCAAGAGCACACACCAAAATATCACACACAGCTTAAAAAACCCCCAACAAACCAGAAAGCAAGCAAACCCAGAGGCCTTCAGTTCCCGGCCCGCAGCCGTACCCCTAGATTTTCACACTTTCTGTGCCGTACACGTTGTAGCCTTCTCTGTACGTAGCGTAATTCTGGGTGTTGGTGGCGGGAGCAGGTTTGAAGTTCTGCGTGTTCTTGGTGAGTTTCATTCGCTTGGACTCAGCCCGAGACTTGTAGCAGAACTCGATCAGAGCCACCATCATGGCCAGCCCGAGGCCTCCGACAAGGATATAGAAAACCCCGGCAACATTGCTCAGGCTCAGAGCGCTCGTCTTGTCCTAAGAGAAACAAGCCACGCTGTTAGTTCAGCTGTGAGGAGCAGACAGACAGAAAGACAACAGGCTACTTTGCACTTAGTTGGAGTACCTACACTCATGGCACTCACTGTCCCACTGATGGGTCAGTGCTGTCCCCCCATCCCCGTGACTGCTCCGTCTCACACCCTTTGGCGGGCAAAACCCTGGCTTACTCCAAGGTGGTGAGAGTTTGCTTTTTTGGCCACTGTTTTCTCAGGGCCTTTGGTGTCCTGGGGCATCTCTGGTGGCAAAGGCACCTTGGGAAAGCTCTGCCAGGGAGAGCAGTGGCTGTGTAAAACAGCCATTTACAAAAGGGCATTATAAAACTAGAAAAACCCAAACCCCTGCACACTTGGTTCTGGTGAATGTCAATAAAATTGTTGAGATGCTGCTAAGCTCATCTAACTTATTTTTTCAACAGTTAGGAAAAAAAAAAAACCAACCACCACCAACCTTAGGAAGATGGTCAGCTACTTTAAGGTCAAGCAGCAGAGCCCTGAACTAAACTAACACCTTTGGTGACTGAGGGAGAGTGACTTTCTGAATGAAACCAGGCAATGTAACACACAAGAAATGCTGGCCATGGTTTACCTGCCTTCAGTACATGTCAGATGGGGGAAAAGGCTTGCAAGTTCAAAGTCCTGCCATCAGAGCAGGTAAAGCTGCAACCCTTTTGCTGCTGCACAGGCCGTCTGGCTGCGGGCAGGGATTGATGTCAGTAGGCACGGCCTGTGGGTGGGCTGCCACCCGTGGGTGGGCTGCCACAGCATGGCACACCAGCCCAGCCACACAGGCAAGGCTCCTGCCTGGGGCAGACACCAGCTGGCAGAGGCGGGTGTGTGAGTACCTCCAGGAATGGCAAAACTCTGTATGGTCAGAACAAAACGTGCTCTAGCTTGTAAGTGTGTGTGCATTTCACAAGCAGTCTGGGCAAGGTGCAGCTGTAGCAAACAACCTGCCATTGAAACTGAAGACACTACTCATTTACACCTCTTCTCAATTATGTTTTCCTTCTGCAGCTGCTGTGCCTTCATATGCCCCATGATCCTAAATTTATCTGCTACAGCAGCTATAGGGGCTATGCCCAAAGCTAATTCCAGTCCAGCTGAAACCAATGATGACTTATTATTGGTGTCGATGGAACCTGAAATTGCCCTCCAACACTGAGAGGGTGCTTCCAAATTACAGTTTTCTGTTTGAATGATTATAGAGAGCACTTCCAAAGGCACCAGGGGAGTTAGGCACTCGACTGCAACTGGTTTCAGCTGGAGCTGGATTTCTCCTCCTCTTGGTGCCTTTGAAAACGTCCTTTGCTCCTCCAAGCCCAGTGCTCCTGAGTGTTTTTCTCCTAAATCTCTCTGTAAGTATTAAAAAACTCCCACCCCTCTGTTTTTTATTTTAACTGAATGGTGTAGTTAAGTATTTCCTCCCATTTAAGTGTGTGGCTACTGGGTCAATCCCCCTGTACTGCGGGGCTGGCATCTCCACTGGGATCTATGGTGGTCCTGTGCCAGGAGCTGCCTGAGGCTGGCTGGCCCTGCCGCATGGCTGGTGTGGGACAGGGCAGTACAGCAGCAAAAAGGTTCAAAGCAGAAGTAAAAACAATATACAATGTTTACATAATGAGCTACCAATAGTATTTCTAGATATTTTTATAGATCAAACCAATTTTAAACTGAATTGGGAAATAGGGCAGGAAGGGCATTTTTCCCTTCTCACCGGTCTGTCCTGAAATCGTCTGCCCCTAGCAAGCATGGGACTGTTTCCCAAACTGACATGTAAAGAATCAAAGTCACAATTTTTAAACAAAAATGTGCTTTTTCAATAAAACTCAAAATAAAAAAGATGCTGGCCTGAGTAATACACATGACTGTGCTGAAACTTGCACAATGAAATGAAGACACCAGCTCTGGGGGCTTCTCTTTCCATGTTTTTCTAGCAAAGTACTCAAATAGTAAAGCATACTTACAACTACAGTCTGTTACTGCATAAGAGAGAAACTCTGGCAATTTCAGAGACTTAATTATTTTTTTCTATTCTTTTCTTTCAACCTTCAAAATGTAAATATCAACTTTTGAAAGTCATTCTTTGTATAAACAAACAGTGGGTCAAAATGTGATTGCTAATCAGTACAAAAAGACCTTCAGCGACTGACCTTACTTCCGGAGTCCTTGGCTCCACATTCACCCTTATCGTACCACCATTTGTTTTTCAGCTTGTCTAAGATGCCTTGTTCACTGAGTTTCAATACTGCAAGGTTTACAGGAGTTCTTCACGTGGGAAATAACATAAATAACATTATATTATGTTATTTTATGTTATTCAATCTTTAAACTACTTTAAAACTATACAAAGCGATAAAGCAGGGTTCCTGGCCACAAAGTATTTACACTGCAGGCAACTGGATCATCCCCTTAAGTTAACGCTAGAGCAACTCTATATTACCAGGTCCTGCCCATATCGCTTTGAGTAATCGGCACTCACTGTTAAATGAAGGCAGCACAACAAAACAAGTCCAATTTCCCACTTTTATAGGACCACAGACGCTCGCAGTAGCTTTACGGACTACGGTGGCTTGGATCTCGCAGGACCCCTGGTATCGCACTAACAGACAGCAAGTCCCACCAACGAGCAGCAGGTAAAGCAGCGCTTGTGGCTCCAGGCCCCACATCTGGGGGTGGAGTGTGTTTGTGTGTGTGTGTGTGTCTGCAAAGGGAGGAACCTCAGGGTGGATGGTACTGAGGGAGTTTTTGCCCACACGGTGGCTGGTCCCCTGCCAGTGGTGGTTTCTCCAGCCCCCACTGCAGGGGCCACACTCGGAGGTACCGCACGGGTATCTGCTCACCCTGGAGCTGCAGCAGAAAATAAGCAAGTGCAGACCTTTATGAAACAAATGACTGAACAGAGGATGCCAGCTGGAAGTGCCCAGGGTGGGAAATGCTGGCAGGATGAAGGGCGCTGCTGACTCTGGTGCTAAGAGCCTGCAAGCCTGAGGGACCTGAACTCATCCATCCCTTCCCTGGGGGAAAGCAGCACCTGAGGAGCCTTCAGTTGGGTCTGTCATTTCCATTTCCTCCTGGTGTTCTTCCTGCCCATTGTCAAGCGACAGGCTCCCTGTATTAGGGACATCTTCAGTTCCTGCTCCTGCATGAACAGCTTTGATCCCCGCTCTGCAGCCATGGGAGCAGCCCATAGGCAGGAAAGGGATGGCTTCTTAGTCCTTACCCTCCGTGATGCTGTGCCACTTTGCGTGGGGTAACTCCAGGTAGATGCATGAATGGCTGCCCTGCAACACCTGCCATCAGTGGAGGAGACGCAGCAGCTCAGCCCACATCCACCCTGGAGCCAGCCTCACCTCTTGCTCTCCCTGCTCCCTGCTTACCCCCCTACTCTGGCCCAAAACACATAAAGACATTCAGGAGAAAGAGTACCACAACCTATACCAAACACTTCAGTTACAAACTTAATTACATGGTGGCACTTTGGGAAATTCCCACAGCCCTTGAGTAGCCAGAGTGGCCGAGCCCCGCCGTGCCCAGGAAGCAGCAACTGGAGAAGAAAAGCCCTGTTCCCTAATCTGCTGAGAAGCTGCCTCCAGGATGGCCATGAGACCTGTTAGCAACTGATGCTGCCATGTGTGGCCCTCGGAGGTGCTCGGTGCCCTTCATGAGGATCGCAGGTGTCAGTGCCCCGCTGGAGCTCAGCAGCCCATGGAGCAGGACACAGGCAGGTTGTGGGTGCCCGTGAGGGGAACAGGCATGTTTAAGAGCTCCTGAGCTGAATGCCCCATGGGGTGCATTAGCATGACCCAGCATGGCGTTATGGAGGCCCCAGGGCACAAGCCGGGAAAAGCCATCAAGGTGTGGAGAAGTGCTGGTGCCTGGCCCAGTTGCAGCGATGCCGGCACTGCCTACACCGACAGAGCTTCCCAGCTGGCCAGGCAGTGGCAGCACCACTCCTCCTGGTCTGCCCAGCTTCGGTTTGACTCCAGCCAAGATTTTATTTTCGTAAAATGGCTATTTTTAAGCAGCAGCTGTAATCTAATTAGGTATCAATCAGGGAAGGCTGCTTGGACGCAGCCGGACGCAGCCGCACGAGACAGACGTGTTTGCCGGCTCGCTGTGGCAGCAGGCACGCAGCCCCTCCACCAGGAGCCCACAGCATCGTAAAAGGCCAGCTGTAGTGCAGCTACACTTACATCCACCTACAGGTAGGGCTATAAAACATCAACGGGATCAACACACGCTCCACAGACACCACAAACACCCCATGGCTTTACCCCACGGGGCACAGCCAGGTGCTGGCCAAGCCACCTCGCTGGACCCTTCCGGGCTGACGAGACCCCCCATGACACTTGGGCGAACACGCCACAGGAAGCTGTGCATGATCGCAGCGCAAGGCCCGGAGGCCGAGTGCCTTTACCGGCCCATGCCAAGCCCCAGCAGAAAGAGCGGTGTGGATTACTGCTTAGGGAACAGCGCTCTCACTTTAAATTTCATTTAAAAACCATCCAATTTGGAGAGATTTTATGCAATACATCTCTCTGCTTTGAGAAGCATTGTGCAGCTGAGAATACACAAACAATAGGGAGAAGGTTATAAACACCTTTTCTCCTACCCGCATATTTTATTGTGCAAATTTTCCCCTCCCCCCAGTCCTATTCCAAACACTATTTTTAATTTGCATGCCTTTATAAAACCCATATGGAGTACAGAGAATTTGCATAACATCCAATACATTATAGATTAGCTTTCACAACATTATACAGTATTGGGAAATGAGGAGGCTTAACATGCTAATTAGGGTGCTTTATTTTTTTTTAAAGCCAAGATTGCAGTTAATTGCGCACACGCAACTGCCAAGAAAAAAAAGTTAAAAGTAGTAAACTAAAATTATCTTAACTAAACAGATGGGAATTTGCCTAAACTGGGGCTTTCACTATAGTTTGTCACAGCCCCATTTGTCAGGTGAGGTGCTGCACTACCTCAGCAAAGGTAAGGACAAAGGCGACTTGCTTGCTCTGTCTGTCCCGGCAAGAGGAACAGAGCCAGACAGACAGACAAGTGCTGAAGAGCCACCACATGCTTCAGTCCCACCTGAACCCTTTGCTGTGCTGGAAGGGTCCTGTGCTGGGGGCTGTGAGCCATCCTGCCTGGGATGGGGCAGCTGGTACTAGACAGGCTGCTCGTGCAAGAAGGGACTGGGGAGGAAGGACCGATGTGGAGCTGGCACGTGTCCTCCCCTGCTGTAGCCTGTCCTGTCCCCCCCACATACAAGTGATCTGGGGGTTTGCCCAAGCGAGCTCCTTTGGCTCCACTATCTACTGGCCAGAACACCAGGGTGAACAGCACTAATCTGTGCTTCACAGATGGAGCATGAAATGCAGCTTGTTCGATCAAAGTCCTAAGGAACAATTTTGTCTGCTTCTTAGAAATTAATCCCAAGACCTCCTAATGTGTGAGCTGCTCCCTCGTGCAGAAGGATTTGAGTGACCTGATGGTGGGAGATGCCTCTGCAGCCCCTGCTCTGGCTCTTCACCCATGGGGGTGAAATGCAAGCTGGTGTGGGATGGATCCTTCAGTTCCCAAATTCCCAAGCAAACATACTGAAAAGTGAGCCTGGCTGCCGGTGTGTTTTCTGATCGCTCATCCCTGAGTAGCGCTTGGGCCCTTCTCGGTGTTACGGTCAGAGCCAGGCATGGCTTTGGCTGATGTCCAGATGGAGGTGGAGCAGGGCATGTCTGCACCGTGGCACAGCTCTCACTGTGTGCTCAGCAGCGCCCACTGAACTGACCCCTCCACACCACACCTCAGCTTGGCACAGCCCATCTTGTAAAGGGCCCTTGGGCAATGCCAGCACCTTACCCACACCCACAGCTCACGGCCACCCAGCTGCCAAGTGCTTTGCTTGCAGAGGGAAGAGTATGGCTCTTCTGTTGGCTCTAGACAGGGGGGTTTCATAGCTCCCTCTGGCACTGTTAGTCTAAGAGGGTTTTTTTTTTTTTTCAATCACCTTAGAGGCAGAGGGCTGGGGACACTCAATACCTTGCCCCATCCCATGGGCAGGCTGTGTCCCAGCTGCCAGGCAGACCACCCCAAAAACAGCTCAGAGCACCATTTCCTCAGTTTCTGGTGTTCTCTCTCAAAAGAATTCCAGCTCCTTGTGTTTTTCCTGGGATAATTTTGTGCTTTACAGCTGTTATTTTAATTAGGTTGCTGTTGTTGGCTGTACAGGATATCTTATGAGGTCCTTGGCCCTTTCCCTGGTGGCTTCAGCTGTTTTTCCTTTGCCTTTAATTTATGATGGGATTCTTTTTCATCTCCCCCGTGTGGTTTCCAGCCCAGCTCTCTAGTACTTTCGTTGCTTTTATCAAAGTAAAATGTTCAGAGGTTTGAGAGCTTGTGCTCTCTTGTTGTGCTCAAGAAAACGAGCTGAGGCAATTATGATCGGGATGTCAGTGTTTCAGATGTCATAAGATGGTGTTTCTGGGCAGAAACTTGCAGTGTTTTTCTTCCTCAATGCAATGAAAGGATTTTTTTTGTTGTTTGCTTGCTTGTGATTTACATCCCAATGTATTAGGTTTGGCTGATCCAGGCTAAGCCATGTTGAGGTTAGATCTGTCAGGCAGCTTTAACAAACCCTGCTAAGTCTATTTTTCCTGACATCTACAAATGACAGAAGACTTGAGTCTAGAGAATCATGGGATCACAGACTGGTTTGGGTTGAAATGGACCTCAGAGGTCATGTAGTCCCATCCCCACTAGCCCAGGGTGTCCAAAGCCCCATCCAACCTTGTCTTGAACATTCCCAGGTATCCAGGGGCAGCGGATCACAGACTGGTTTGGGTTGAAATGGACCTCAGAGGTCATGTAGTCCCATCCCCACTAGCCCAGGGTGTCCAAAGCCCCATCCAACCTTGTCTTGAACATTCCCAGGTATCCAGGGGCAGCCACAGCTTCTCTGAGCAACCTGTGCCAGGGCCTCACCACCCTCACAGGGAAGAATTTCTTCCTAACATCTAAACTAAATCTTCCCTCCTTCAGTTTAAGGCCATTCCCCCTTGTCCTGTCACTCCCTGCCCTTGTAACCAGCCCCTCTTCAGCTTTCCTGTAGCCTCTTTAGGTACTGGAAGGTGCTGAAAGGTCTCCCTGGAGCCTTCTCTTCTTGAGGCTGAACAAGCCCAACTCTCTCAGCCTGTCTTTATAGGAGAGGTGCTCCAGCCCTCTGAGCATCCTTGTGGCCATCTCTGGACTCACTGCAACAGCTCCACGTCCTTCTTATGTTGGGGGCCCAGTATTGCAGCTGGGGTCTCACAAGAGTGGAGCAGTCCCCGTCCTCGACGTGCTGGTCACGGTGCTTGTGATACAGCCCAGGTCACAGCTGGTTTTCTGGGCTGCAAGTGCACACTGCTGGGTCATGCTGAGGAATGGTACCAGGTGCCTCATACTGAATAGCACTGCCCCCAAAAGCCCACTGAGCCATTTGCTATGGTTAAGAGAGGCATGGTGTTAAGAAGATTGGTGCCCATCTATTCTCACAGGCTTAACATCATCAGTCTGCTGCAAACATGGTTTTACACCTGGGACCAAGGTGGGGTTTTTCAGTGCTCCAGCAGCCCAGATTCTCTGCTCCCCTGTTAGAAGATCCTGCTCGGGCTCTCGCAGCATTACTGTCCTGTCTTCAGCCATCAGCTACTGCTGGAAAACGAGGGGTACCTGTCTTTTTCCAAGTGGCACCTCTTCCCTTTGCCTCATGGCTCTGGGGTCTCCTCTTTGTTATTTTCAGCCCCTCTTGGCTTGGAACACAAGTCCCAAAAGTCCTGCTGTGGCCTTTGGTGCTGGTGGCCCCTGGTGACAGGACGACGCTGACAGAGTGAACTGAGTTTTGAAAAATGATGTGCACTCACTCATTAAAATCTCACCCCTGAAGTAGGGCCCCAAAGCTTCGGGTTTGCTTTAAAAATCTGGTACACCTCTTTCTCCAAATTCAGAAATTGCTACAGCCCTTCTTTGTCCTGAAGGTGATCTTGCATAATATACAACAGCCCTTCCAGACTGAGTATGCTCCCCACGCTGATGCATGAGATCATCCCTCAGAAGAAAGAGCTGCTATATGCTCTTTGTAGAACATCTATTATGTCTCTACTTAATTATTATCTATCTTCCATCCTCACCATTAATATGGAAAAGAGGGAACACGATGACGCGGAGTCCATCTGCTCTCTCTTCTGACTTCTCCTCAAGACACCTTCACCACGTCTGAGGGTCTTCTTGCCCTGCATGCTCTCACCACAGCACCAGTTTCAGGTGAGTTGCAGTAGTTTTTATCTCCATGGAAAAACTGGCAACATTATGACACTTCTTTCTGGCCAGAACAGGTTTGAAGTGAAGGAAAAGTAAAGTAATCATCAAATAAATAGTTCTTTATCAGTCCCAGACATGAGAAGGTGTAACTTCTGCCCTTCTCAAATGATAAGTCATAACTGGTTTTTAAAATATATAAAGAAAATAACCTGAAAACAGATGTGTTTATCTAGTGCCATCACTCTAGCTACTATCAGCTTAAGAGACCCAGCAGGCTGAAGTTTTACATGCAGCAAAACCACCAGCTGGCCACGTTGTTCTTCTAGCAATCTAATTCCAGTTACTGGCTGTCGAGTTTACGTGTGGTTCTGCCCACAGGACCCTTCCCCTGACCAACCTGAACTGCACAGAAGAGCCTGAGCAGCTTCTTGGAAAAGTGCAGTTCAGTTATGAAAAGACCATCCAGACCTTGGCAGGAAAGGGACGTTTTCAACGAATGAGTGATGGACTGTACTGATACCAGTGGTTCTGCAGCCCAGTGTTTGGTTGGGTTGGTCCTCAGAAGTTGCAGCAGGCAATACAGAGAAGAGCTGGTGACTGCTACAGCTGAACTTTAGGAGAAAAAGTCACTTTGGGACTTGAAAAACCTCACCCAATAACCCACAGCCTTTTGTCGGATGTGTGCAACCAGCATTTGAGTGGCATAAAGTCTTGGCAACATCATAGTTATGTTTATTACTTGCAATCAATAAAGATTTAAGTGGTGATTGGAACAGCTTTGGATAATTCACATCCCATTCTATGCTCTAATGGATGTAATATAAATGTTATACCCAAAAATGATCACTGCCAAGGAGAACAACACAGCAGACAGCACACTGTTCCCTCGAACCAAACGCACCATTGCTCAGAATTCATTTAGAAGTTTTAGACGCAATCTTTCTGAAGAGGAGGCTGCAAAGAAAAGGTGCAGCAAGTCAAGGCTCTTTGGAGCACTAATTAATTAAAGGACTTCCTCACAGCTGGATGGTGTGGGCAGTGCATGGGTTGTGCTGAAGAGTCTCCCAGGAGATGGGGTTGCCCAAGGGCACCTTTTGCCACCTGGGTTTTACAAAGTGCAGGTGTTCCTCCAACCACCATCAGCCGGTTTTTGATGTTCTTTGCAATGTTGGGTGTACAGCGTGGCTTTTCCTCAGCACTGTTGATTGCAGTGTCTTGAGAATCCAAATATAGCTTTTTTTTTTTTTTTGCACAGCTGAGGGTGAAGAAATCACCCATGAGCCTGAAGGAAGACCAAAATGTCATCAGCAATGAGAGCTCCTCTCTGGTCTGGAAAATGTCCTTTCTCCTCCCATGCCTGGAGCCGAGGTTCAGGATGGCAGAGAACAAGCTGCAGAAGAGCTGATCAGCACCTCAGCCCAGGGAGGGATGCCTGCCTGGCTCAGGGGGATGCCAACCACTGGGCAAGAGCTCCAACCACTGCATCTCCACTGTTCTGATGAGCAGTCCCCACACCGGAGGGTTCAGTGGCTTCTGCAGTGCCACGCAGGCAGGACGTCTGCCTCCCCCGCAGCACTGGGGAGGGATGTGTGCCATCTCACCCAGGGACAGAGAGTCCACTAAGGGGTGAAGCTAAGAAATTTAAGGCTGGTGGCAACAAGAGTCTCCTCACAAGGCAGATGGATGCTGGCTCCAAACGTGTGGTAAACACATCCAACAGGAGCCCCATCCATTGTACGTAGGTCTGGCTAGGATGCTGAAGACACAAGTCCCTGATGTGCTTAATACCGCCTCTGCCACGATGTGAAGTCCTGTGTGGTCATTCACACGCCTCTTTTCACCATTTCTTCCCCCTCAGTAAAACATCAGATGCCAAATGACTCCCGCTGGAGAAGCGCTGTGGCGATGTGGGCACGTGTCACTCGGGGTGAGGTATTTACAGCAAGGCTGTCTGTGTCCTGGCACTGGCTGTGCGGGTACACCGGTGAGGTGAAATCACAGCGCCAGAGGAGGCACCCCTGGGCTCCGGCTGTGTCCCACCGCAGGCCGCAGAGCAGCTCTGGGTCTAGCCTGACCGCTGGCTAGGCCAAGGTCATTGCTCAGTTGTGGCATCAGAGCAACAAAAAGTCACAGGAGGTTTCTGGCAAATCTGCCCCTCTGAAGATTGCAAGGTGAACGCGGCACGACGTCCTCCCTCGAGTCAGCCCTGCCCAGTGCAGTCAGACCAAGAGCTGCATCCCCCCGCAAAGGGTCTTCACCCTCCTGTCTGCATCCTGGGGATGTGGAGGAGGTGAAAGTCTATGGTGGTACCAGGGTGTACCCTATAAAGTGGGTTTTGACTTGTTTTATTTCTAATCCCTGTGATTTTTTCCAAATCCCTTTAATTTGGAAATCTGACATATTTAGAGCGCTCTCGCTTCTGCAGCAGTAATTTTTCTCGTTTTTCTCTTGCTGCTTATGACTGAAGCTGTCCTTGCAGGCTGGAGCATCCGAGGGTTTGCTGATGTCAGCACAACCCAACCAGCCACGTGGTAACCTCAAAGAGCTTGGACATCAAATATCTGGGCTTCTAAAATCTACCCTGTACTGTTAGAGGAAAGGCAACTGGCCCAAGATGCAAAGGAGTAAGCATGTTCTTAACTCCAAATGTTTCCTAAAGTCCTCTGGGGGAAAACTACTGAAAACACTGAATTAATCGCTCCTGTTGGGATCACTGGCAAACCTCCACTAACCTCAGGGAAGCAGTGTGTGAAGCTCATTGCAGACGTGTGGGAAGTGTCACCTTTATCATGCTCTGAGGGGTAAATAGCTGAAGGGGACAGGGAGGACAACCCCAAATGACTACACCATTGCTCTGCACTGAGACTTCAATCCCAGGCACCCAGCTCTGCAGAGAAACCCCTCGAAGCCACAATCCCCGAGCCGGCCTGTGCGGGCTCACAATGGCACAGGGCTCTGACAAATGCAGAAATCAAGCCTGGGCACTCTGCTTAATTTGACAGGATACCATACAAATCTCACTAACAACCATCTCGGTATCATTAAAATATAAAGATAGAAGCAATCCAGGAAGAGATACCAAATCCAGCGTTATTCTCTAGAGGGCATCGCTCGAGGTTAAAGACCCATCTAAATCAAATAAGGCACTTTATTCCCTCAAGCTCTATAAATCCCAGCCTGATCTGTAACTACCGAATGGACTTTTTGTCAGATCCTGTTACTGAAATAACTTCTGACTGGATACAAAACCTGTGGGTGAATAAATTGTCCAAGTGCTCTGCGCCTCCCAAGATCAGATCTATCTGCCTGTCATAATCTACCAGTTCAGCAATGGCTCCTTGTTTTGCTGTGTGCCCATGCTGGAGGGATGGGGTCAATTCTGGATGGAAATGAGCTCACTGTTAAAACCTGCTCTTTGTCTCAAGTCTAGAGCTACCTGTCGCTTCAAGCAGAAGTGAACAAAGCCTTGAAAATAGGGGAAGAAAACCCTAAGGCTGCTCACTATTCCTGTTTGTCCTCTTCTGTCCCAAGAAGTGATCTTCTGCATTTCACACTGAACAGTCAATATGCATGGAAAAAGCACCAGGTGCCTTCTTTGAGCAGTGAACACTCTGCTGCTCTTCGCTTCCGCTTCAGACCCACACCATCTTTTCTCTGCCCTGTGCTGCCAGCAGCCACATGTCTGTGATATTTGTGGGATTGAAGTGCTTTATGGGTGGGCAGAGGAAGGGATAAAAGTGAAAGCCATCTATTTTGAAAAGACAAAGAGCTTTCAAAATGAGAAGATTGAAACTTGGTGCCTCAAGGCCCATATATCCATCCCTGAGCCGCCTAAGGAATACACTGCACGCTGATGGCTGGGGTACTGCTTGGAGGCATCGGACACAGCAATAATTCTCCTGGCAGAAGGATGATATTTTTCCTCAAAAACAAAGCCAGAAGTGGTGCCCATTGCTCAGGGTCTCAAGGCCCCAGGTCCCGGTGAGCAGCACCTCGGGACTGCAGCTCCCCGTCTGCCATCCCCGGCCACGGGTTGAGCCAGCCCCTCCTTCAGGGGGGTCACTGCATTTTGCCTCGTTTGTGACTTTTGGTACTGAATGGTGCCATGGGAAGACAAAAATCTGATCTATGGAACAGCACACAAGGTAGATTGTAAAAGGCTTGTGCTGTGATACTACCAGGGACCGCGGGAGACGGAGAGGGGCTGCAAGGACTGCTTCTCTTCAGAGGGCACCAGTGACCCCTGCCACCAGTGGCCAGGTTGGATGAGCACGGGCTTTCAGTCCCACTCTGATGCCACATGCCTGCAAACCAGAGGCTTTGCAAGGTGCTGAACACGGGTATTACAACAGCCATTTGATCGCTGTGCAAACAAACAATCAGGATGGGGTTTTAGTCACTGCTGTTTAGTAGCTGCAACAGTTCTCTGTAACAGAACCTGTTCCAGTCTTCATTCCTGTGTTTTCCCATAAATAGTGTTCTGTTGGTTAGCTCAAGGATTCTTGCCTCTTTTTTAGTGGCATGTTGGAGCAACTGCCACATCCTTGTGGAGTGTGAAGGTTTCCCCTTACAGTACCTAGGCATGTGTCTTAAATTCAGGTGTTGTAACTGACGCTGTATTCGCTGCGGGGGGAAGCAGAGGCACGATGGCACTGTAACACATACACACGCCTGGATACACCCCCACGGAGCCAGAGGTGTTCACCCCTCCCTGGCAGGGTTCAAGGCCAGGTTGGATGAGGATTTGGGCAACCTGGGTAAGTGGGGGGTGTCCCTGCCCATGGCAGGGGCGTGGGGCTGGATGGGCTTGTAGGTCCCTTCCAACCCAAACCAGTCTGTGAGTTACCAACTGAGATGGCAAGTTCCACTGCTCTCTGTCGAGAGTCTGCAGCCTGTGTTTGGCAGCAGCAGCTGTCTCCAGTAAAGTATATTTATATGTTTCATAAATGTAGCTCAAACAAATTAAAGTCTGTACTAACAGGACCATAATTTAATAGAGGTGCCAAGTGCTAATGCAATAACACATGCCTATTGGATTAGGAAATGCAAGCTGTAACAAGCCACGGTAGTTCATTTACAGCAGTGCCCACAAACTGAGGTACAGGTGTGGCGAGGGGGTGGGAGGAAGAGCTACAAGAAAAGGGAGGCAGAGGAAGGGGGGGCAGATGTTCAAACCTACAACATCTGAAACAGCAACGTGGATCTCTCTGTTGTTGCCCAGATCCTTTCTAACCTGGATGTGTAGGAGCAAGAGACTCAACTTACCTTGTGTGCGGGCTATCCCCTCACCTTCTCTTTCTCTTGCCTCTAGACACATCCTTTTTTCCCCCCGTCTTCTACGATTTATTTTCCTCTTGGGATGGCTTCTTCTGCGACTCCTGCTCTCGGGCTCCTCAGCAGGCTGCAGGTAGGTGCTGCTTAGTCCAAAGGCTACGCAAGACATTCAAAGAACAGCTACGTTGCTTGTACAAAGCTAGAGGTGTCCAACCCATGACTACAGCGCCGGCAAGCGCAGAGCAATCCACCAGAGCAGCGCAAGGGCCTGTGAGCTCAATGCTGAAACGTTAGAATAACTTTGAAGAAGAAGAAGAAAGGCATTTACTTTTCCCTTTGCATGTTAAGTGACAGCAGTTACTATTAAAGAGAAAACAGCCAAGCACAGACCCCCAGGGAGATGTTCAAAGGAAGAGCCCTGCTCCTGCTCCCCACTTCCAGATGCTGGTTTTTGCTTTTCCAGTCCCAAGGAGCTCAGCCTCGGCTTTTCCCATACAGACACTTACTACAGTGCAGGGTAAATGACGCATGCAGCAATTCACGGACAGTAAGTGTTAAGTACCGCAGGTATTATCAAAAGGACTGAGTGAGTCACAAGTCTAAGATGTCTTGTGGCCACAAAGGCAGGACTAGTGTCACTGCACGCAGCCCAGCTCTGCCTTGGGCAGCACTGCACAGGTGTGTTTCCTTGCACACTCAGGTCCAGGTTAGTCAAGTCCCTGTGATGATAAAGGTGACAAAGGCAAAACAAATGATGCCCAAGTCTTAGATGCCAGCCGTGACTCCACTGGCTCCTTCCCAGCCTGGGCAACACACTAACCCCAAATTCTCATTCTGCATCTCTAAGGAAAATACACTCAAACAGTCTGCACAACAGCACAGGCATTTCTGCAAGCCAGAGCAGGCTCTCTGCCCCTCCTGGCAATGCTCTGAGCGAGATGCTCCAATGAACTCCAAGAGCATTAAGACTCCATTATTGGTGCAAACTATATTCAGTAATTTTTCTTAATATTCTGTAAAGGAGTAGCTGTCAATTAAACAAACATTCTGGTGTCTTCCTTTAAAAGTATTATTTTGCTTTGTCTCCAATTCGCACAATGCAATGAGTCTACTCTACTTTGCTAGCTTTGAGCATGAATTAGCTCTGTGCTACTACCACTGGCTCTCATCAGCCATTTTATCTTTTTCCAGCTCATAACCCAGGCCTATAGAATGGGTAGCAAGTAAATTCATGCTGATGAACATAATTTCAATCAAATTGCTCAAATAAATTGTGCTGCATCTTTTTAAGGCAGCCATTTCCCCAAACGTTCTCATTAAAGCACAATGTGTTTAGCAATGGTGCTCTTAAGGTGTCAGGTACCATCTAAAATAATGCAGAACAGATTTCTTGCAAAAATATGCCACTTAAAAAAAAAGAAGTCACAAATGCTAATGGTTGTGCTGAAAATGTATCAAAGCAAAATATCACAGAGAAATGGGGGAACAAATCCCATCTGCTAATGGCCACACTCACAGCTCAGAAGGGCTTGGGAACGCGATGCTCTACGGAGCATGGCTCTGAGGGCACAGCTCAACTAGCACGCCGGAAAAGTAATCCTATGATAAAAAGAAACAACTGAAAAGTGAAAGAGTATTACATTGCGTGTCATTTCACAGATGTAGTCCAAAAGAGATATCAGCCTAAAAAGGAATTATATTAAAGAAATTACAGCAAATAATTAGCAAGGAATCTCGGCGTGTTGGTGAGATGCTGCGTTCAAACAACCTCCTTCTGTGTTGGCTGTCATTAAGTGTTACCGTGAAGGCATAAGAACACAAGAAATGTATCAACAGCAGAACTATAGGAATTTATCTCAGCAGAAAATTGTTCCTATGCAACTGAATAATTAGTTTCACTTAAGTCACTCAGACTGCTACTGCTGTCTGCATCCCCTTTTGTCTCTTTCTTGTTAAATTTCTATTCAGCCATCACTCAGCTCTGAGATGATAGGACTGTATAATAAAAAAAATAATTAGTTTCCAAACTCGTAATATACTGTAACATATTTCCCAGAATATGTTTTTTTTGCAACTGCTATTTTGCCTTCTCTCACGATGGAGAATGCAGCTCACATGTGTAAGAGGAGTTGAAGACAGTGTGATTTTGCCATGAATCCAAGGGATGAAGCTAAATTCACGCTCGTTTAGGAGAGCTAAGTGAACAGATTTTGATGCACGTACCAGAACGTCTGCACCAGCCGAGTCAGCCCACACAGACTGACATGCAGCACAGACAAATTACATATGGATGGAGCACATTCCCCTTCAGACTTCTTAAATAAGGACCACTACCGAAATGGGTTATTGCCCTTCACCAGGGCAGTACGGGCAGCATCCAAGATACTGTTGGGCAGTCTGGTACCTGCTGCTCCACGCCAGCGCTGGCATACACTGGTAGCACTGAAATGAGACA
Organism: Heliornis fulica; assembly: GCA_013399135.1. NCBI lineage: Eukaryota > Metazoa > Chordata > Aves > Gruiformes > Heliornithidae > Heliornis > Heliornis fulica. The sequence goes on from VXBZ01006545.1 coordinate 79,419, forward strand.
TATGTCAGCTGAGGCCGTTAAACAATCCCAATAAAACAGCGCTGTCTCTTTAGGCTTAAATTCTGAGTGGATCCCAGGAGCACGGGGCACTCACAGGACTACACTTAAGAGATGGTGTAACCAATCAGATTAAACAAACCTGAAGTCAGTTGAATACCTTTTCTTTTTCCCTTGCTGTTAAGACTCAAAATCCTTGTGAAATTTGAAGTCCCTGTTTCATTTCCCAAAGGTGATGAAGATACGATAACAAGAGGTGAACTCACAACTCAGAATCATTCATCTCCACATTCATCTCCAAGCACAGGTGAACCACACGCTAAACTGCAGGGAGGATGAGCATGGGAGGGCACTTTCTGGGTCACCAGGTCCTGTGCGGTACAATGATGGGCGCTGGCATGAGCAAACAGGCTGTGTGTACTTACCTCTGGCTTTCAGCATGAGATACAGTATCAGACTGCACAGAGGAATTCAGCTTAAGAAACCACACCGTCAGTCCGCAAGGCCTCACAGCTACACATGGCTTGTTGGAGTAGGTAGGAAGCGGCTGATTACAAACTCGGGGCAGCGATTTCCCAAGCCTGGGTCTCTACTGGGGAAGCTGAGAGGCTGTCTGTCAGCTCAGCCGGTAGAGAGAGCTGCACCGAGTCAGTAATGGTCCCTGTGCCGCCCTGCGTGACGCGTGACGGGGTGCAAGGCCTGCGCCTCCACCTGAGGCACCTTCATCACCCCGGCCTGATTCCCCCAGATACCACCTCCTTGAAAGGAAAAGGGAAAAAAACAGAACAGCTTTGAAGCAACTCCTCTGACATACTCTGAAAATCACAGAATCATAGATGAAGCCGTGTTCATATAAACAATCAACCAGAGAGATGGGATGAGATGGTGGGGGCAGCTCTGGCTGCTGGTGGGAGGAAGGAGAGGAGGAAAGAAGCCAGCAAGACCGTCAGGGCCATAGTGACTGGAGGGCAGCACCTGTCCTCGCCTTCCCTGAGAGCGCGGCAGGGCTGGGGCACAGCCTGAACTCGGTGTTAAGGGCATCTGCCCATCTGCTGCAGCGCCGCAGCATCGCAGCCCGCAGCACTCTGCCTACAAAACACTACCTCAGAAGCAAGGACACTTTGGGACAAAAAAGGCCTTTGATTTACAATTGGTCTGGGAACAACAAGTAACCCCTTCCTCACCTCCCCTAGCTTAGTCTTCTGCAGGAGGTCTTCTCTGACCCACCTCTCCTCCTTGGGGACTTGTGCCGGCCGAGCCGTGCCCCGGAGACCCGAGGCTCGTCAGTAGTTCAAACAAACAAGCAGCCCTTCACCAGCGTGTTAGAACAAACTGTGGGCAGACAGTGCTTTGTGATTTACGGATTAGAGCAGCAAAGCACTCGTCACCGCATCTCCCACACCTATCCATGGTGTGTCAGCACTCCTCAACTCCCCTAACACTCACCGACCAGCACCAAGGGCTCGCTAACGGACGGTGGCCCTCTGTGTGGAAGGTCTTTCAGCAAGCAAGAACCGAAGGATGGCCCTACCCTAATCATGACCTTTTAAAAAATCCTTTTTACTTTCCTTAATTTCATTCAATTCAATGAACTCAAAGCAACGAAGTTCATTGAAACTGGTTTGTACAAAGAGTTTCCTTTCAGGAAAGCATTAGACAACGTGGTGCTGGATCCCAGGGGAATATTAAACATTTAATACACTTCAAGTATAATGTTGTATCAAAAATGTTGCATGAAGAATGAGCAGCAGAGCTAAAAAGCATAAAAAGCTCGTGCTCATCCGCAGGCTGCTGCAGAGCCGTGTGGACATCCAGCTATTGAGCAAAGCTGAATCTGAGAGCGCTTCCGTCCTTTATTACTGCGCGGTGGATTTTGCTAACATCAGAGATGGGGAGCTGAGCCATCTCCTACACAGCTAACTGTAAGCAACTCTCATTAACAGAATGCAGCAGTAATTTGCAGTAATTGTCCGAAACTGCAGTTTACTGAAAATACTGTTATTATTGATTTCGGACCATTTTTATAAGAGAGATTAGGAGTCATAGTTCCCTAAGGAACTAGTTTTACTAGCTGTAGGAGCGTGTCACTCTGGAAATTAATCTCAGCACTTTTCAGCACAATAATGTATTTTAAATTAATTTTCTGGGCAATTCCTTTACCCAAAGTAACCAGTGGCACCCAGGCTTCCCCAGCAACAGACTGCAGAAATGACCAGTGTTAGAGGGTAAGGCTGGCGACAGGGAACCACACCAGTTAACTCTTGCTGAACACTAAAGCAACCTGGAGACTCTTGCTGCTGGTAAGTCTGGGGGAAGCCTTGACTCAGCAGAAGGCAGTGACAGCCAGGGTTTGAATCCACGTCTGCGTCACACGGCGCAGCACACGGAGACCGGTGCCCCTGCACAGGTCTCTGCAGAAGACTGGTCCGTGGCCTACAAAAGGTGACACTGGATATTCTAGGCAAAACTGCCAAAGCCTCTTTCTTTGAGATTCTTTTCCAGTTCAGTGCATCAATACACCTCCCTGCCACAAACATATCTGTTTCAGCTTCGCCTACTGCAAGCTCTAGCTCCTGAAATGCTGCCGCTGTTGCCAGTATTTTACCCTTCCTGGATGACTACCAGCTCTGTGTTTCGTCACATCTCTCCTATGATCATTGCTTTGCTCTCAAGTCTTGACCCCACACTGCAGTGAGATTAGCAGCCACCCTTTCCTTCCCTGAGCCACCCAAGGAGCTTGTCTCCAGAGACCAGGCTTCCTGCCAAGGGCTCTGGTGGCACCAGTGCAGGCCAATAAAGCAGCATGAGCCAACACTGGTTCGTATTCCTTCCAAAAGAAGAAAGCAGAAGAAGGGAGCATTCTCACCTCCAAGTCTGTGCCGACACAGCAGATCCTGGCAAACCCAGCCCCTGAAACCCCACTCTGCATCACAGCTGAACCGTGGAAAAGGACCGAAGCCTTGTCCTCGGCAGCCAGATGTGACCACCGGTTTCTTGGACACTTACAAGTATGGTTTGCTCTGCACAGGTCCCACCAATGATGGACTTTCTATCTGTTAGTTAAATAAGGTTTCCAAGCTTGACCAAGCCTGCTGACGATATCTGAAGACCGTTTCTTTGAACGAGCTACTGGGCAACCAAATGGCTTTTTTTTTTTTCCCCACCACAATTATTCAAATTATTTCAATCTGTGTTCTGGTTCTTTTTTGAGTAATTTTTTTTTGGTTTTTGCTTTTCCTTGAGAAGTGAAATAACAGCCTTGCCGATTACTCTTTGCTAAGGTACCCGATTGTGGTGACATTGAGGCTGACCTTGGAGTCACCTCCCCCGCTGCCGCACTCTCCTTTGTCGTACCACCATTTGTTTTTCAATTTGTCCAAGAGGCCTTGCTCATTCAGTTTTAATACTGCCAGGTTAACAGCATTTCTTGAAACGATAAAACATAACTTGTAAGAAAAAATGCACAAATGCTTAGGAAATCGTAACGTATAAAAAAAGGAGCACAAGAGGACAAATTGGCTAAAATTTCACAGAACGTGGAGCTATCAAAATGTCTGTACAGCAAATACAGGGTTAAATATTGTAAGGTGGCATGGAGGATAACATTTGCTCAAAACTGAAGTGTGCGGGATGGGGAAATCGTCTTTGAGAAAAAAGGTAACAAGAACACCACATCATGCAGTTAACATTCGTCACATATGGCAGGTTAACTCGGCTTTTACCATTTAAATTGAAAAAGCCATTGAACTGTAAAATTAAAACAGCAACAAACAATCAGAAAGGACAACACGAAGAGAACACTAAAAAAATGGATGCATTAAATAAACGAAACCATAATTTACCGTCTTATTTAACTCCATGGAATATTGAAGATTTTAAACTTTAAAGTTACCTCAAAATCCACAAGAAAGAAAATGACAACACAATACATCAGGGTAGGTGGAATACTATAACAACATGGATATTGTTATATTATTCCACCCACCTTAATGCTGAGCCTTTGGGGGTTGCTACACCATAGCCCTTGGAATCCAGGTTGCCGCCAACTTTCATGGTGTCGCAGGGCTTGCGCTGCTCGATGTACTCGTTCATCGTGGACTCCAGCAGGAAGGCAAACTTGCCCTTCGACTTCCGCACCCGCGCCACCCCGTCTGCCGTCGTTTTGGTGAACACCGAGGGCTCGGCCGACTTCATGTACGACCACATTTTCTCGTAGACGGCTATTTTTGACCTCTGGGAGAGACAAAAAGAGGGAAATGAAGAACAGTGTTGGCAAAGGGCACAACTTCGGTCGTCTCAGAGGTAAAATTACAACCCTGTAACTGACTAAGGCCAACAAATAAAAAAGTCAGGGGAGCTCGGAGAAAGACACATTGCCCCCTGAGCAATGGCCAAGCCACATAATGGCTGGGGCGGGGGAAATGCATCTCAGGCATTTATTCTACTAATTGCCGTGTAATTGGCAGCCTGGCAGTCAGAATGAAGAACGGTGTGTGCCCGTCCCAGCGCCTCCGCTCCTGCTCCGCCGGGGGTTAATCAGCCTGTGCGCTGCTCTGCCGTTGAACCAAAGGGAGGATGGTGAATCCCAGCTCATCCATCATGGCCAACAGATACAGAAGAAGCCTCCCCTCTTTGCACAGATCCTCAGCACTGGTTTCTGTGTTAACTCACAGCTGTCACGGCTAGGAAACATCGACATTTGCTTATTACAAGTTCCCAGCAAGGCAGGAGTCTGCTCTTCACTCTGATGATGGCAGGTCTACGATACAGGAGACCAGGACAGCTCTAGTGGCTTCAAACAGTGATGCTCATAGGAGGGATATTACAAAATTACTAATTACAAAATCCTTTATGAATCGATAGCCAAAACTTCAAAATTCAGTTTCACATTTTCCTAAAGGACAGCAAACACAAATATTGTCAATAACCTGAAAATCCTGCCCGTTAACTGCCTGCCATGCATATTTTTTTTTTCCTCCTGTTTTCCTTGTTTTGAGACCAAGCCAATCCTAACAGCCTCTACCTCAGCACACAGGTTTTGTAAACCTGGAAATGTTGAGAAATGCTTTACCTCCCCTTCTCTCTCTTCCCTACCAGTAACATTTAAACCACCCTCAGATCTTAAAGCCACCTCCAGACTCTTAAGCATCCATATCCAGGACTGCCAGTTAAACCTTCCCGCTTGGTCGGCAGAAGGCAGTAATGCCGACTGCACTTCTCTGGAGTCGAGAAATCCAGAGGATTTATGTAAGGCTTTTGGTCCAAGCTGTGGGCATCTCGAATTTATGCCTCCTACTCCCTGCCAGTTTCCTGTCCATGGCTTCCCTTGCAGAACGGGAATCAGGCTGGCAGTGGCTAAATGTAGTTCAAACTTAACAAACTTTGTGGCAGGAGACTGTTAATGTCCATCAGCTTGATGATCGAGACACGTTTCCTCCTCAGTCAGGACAATTTAATGTGTTTTGAATAATGTAATGCTTAACAACCAGCCTCCAAACGTTTCACGGGGAGAGAGCCCTGCCTGCACTGTTCTTCAGATTAACGTGCTCAGCTCGTGTCGCTATGACTGATGGAGAGCAGCACAGGGGGGCAAGAACTTATTTTAATTATCCTTCCTGATGAGCTGAAAAACAACGGAAAATGCAGACCAATTAAAATCAGCCCGATCGACAATAGGAAATCAGCGAGACAACAATACAGTGCAGCTTCATTAGGAGCTGGCTGGGAGGTGGGTGAGAAAAACAAGCAAGAGGGATTTCAACTGAGAGCATTTACTGGCTAGGGATGGGCTGCATGGCTTCGGTGGTCCAGTGTCAGAGTGGAGAAGTGGTGGGACGAAGGGGGACTCAAACAGGGCCTGAACTGGTCCTCACATGAGTAGAAGGAGGAATCCAGGTCTTTGCCCTGCAACGGCAAACAGGGACGAATCCAAAATGAGGACAGTGGCTTTAAGCCATGGGGGAAGCCTGGCAGCCCCCTGCCAGCCCTGATGTCTGGGTATGGAGAGGGCAGCGGCGAGCCCCAGCTGACAGTGGGATGGTGGGTCCTGCACAAGGACAGTCATCCCACTGGGGCTCTCAGGCAGGCAGCCAGGGCAGCACCTCCAACACACTGCTCCATCACTGGATGCCTGAGGTGCACACTTATCTCTCTGAGCACACTGACCTGGATGTCCAACAACCCCCTCGACACACAAGGGCACTTTCACACCTCCTTCCCTGCCGGGTGCTGCCAAAGGCACAGCACTGCTCCCAGGAGGTGGCAGCTGCGACCGGCTCAGTGGCTGCAGGCAGCAGAGCAGGCAGAGCATGCCACTGCTCAAGGCACTGCCCAAGGCTGACCTGGCTGCTCTTCTCCTGCAGCTCCCTCAGGGAGGAAGGTCACAGCCACAGCCTTTACCAGGAAGGTAAAAACCACAGCTTTACTCTTTCTACCTCTCAACAAGCTGAAGCGGTGAGCCTTCAAAAACTGTGCGTGCTCTACGTCTGCTTCTGCTTGTCTTGCTCTCAGAGGGTGCCCTCAGTTACACAGACAGAACAGAATTTCTTTTCATCTTCTAACCCACACCAGAGTATCTGTCTTTAATAAGTTCTTTCATACTCTTTCCAGCTGGCCTGACTACCTAAAAGCAATTGCCAATACATCTGTGCATTGTTAATAATAACAGTTATCTGATGAGTGCCAACAGCCCGCTCAGGGCTGCCAATGGTCCAACAAAGCACGTTCCCTGCTCCAAGGGCAAAGGGTGAGTATCGTCATTCATCCTTCACAAAAACCCAAATCCACACTTCAAAGCCAGATCTCTTTTATAACCAACAGCCCAAGCTTTATAGTTTTCTCCCTTCATGTAACCGTTTTGGATGACGTGGTTAATAACAACTGGTACATTTCTCCATGATCACTGTCTGCCTCTTCCACCAAGTGGGATGTTCATAACACCTTGTTATAACCAAATTACCCAGAGGGCTACAGCAGTATGACCTAGTAGACATAGACCAAAACACAACCTAGAAACGAACACAGCAGGTGTTCATGTAACGTAACTGGGAAAGGTTAAAACAAAACGCATCAGGCACATGTTGGTTTTGGAGCAGCCAGAGCCTGGCTGGGGGAGGCTGGGTGAGGACCCATGGGTGTCCTGGGAGTAGGGACCAAGGAGGTGATTGGTGTCCTGCTCGGTTAGCAGTGCTCTTTGCCCTCCATTCACAGTGAAGACAAAATGATGATTTCTGATGAATCTTCTTAGACAGACAGTGCCACTGGAAGAACTGTGAAACCTGCAAACCCATTCAGAAATGCTCAAGGGTGTTTCCTGCCCCAGGGACCACAACTCCCACCTGCTCCATGAGATGAAATGAAAAACAGTATTTTAGGCCAGCCAGTCTCACCTCTGGGCCTGGCAAGATTATGGAGCAGGTCCTCCAGGAAACTCTGCTCTGGCACATGGAAAATAAGGAGACTGGTGACAGCCAACATGGCTTCAGTAAGGGCAAATTGTGCCTGACGAGTCTGATGGCCTTCTACAACAGGTTTATGGCACTGATGGAAAAAGGAAGAGTGACAGAAGTCATCTACCCAGACTTTTGCTAAGTATCTGACAGTGTCCCACACAACATCCTCGTCTCTTGTTTGGTGTGGTCACACAACTATAGGCTGGACAGAGAATGGGTTAGGAGCAGCCCTGAGCTGAAGAACAATCTACAATTTTACGATTTTTTGAGTAACTATTTTCCTTTATTCAATTGCCTAAAAAATCCCCCAAAGACTGCAGAAGACTTTAAGAAAGTGAAAATTCCTTTCCCTTCTAACTATAAAGCTGCCAGTCCTGTGCTGGAAGAACATTTCCACCCATCTGTCCCCCCTGCTGACGTTCACGCCACCCCTCCCAGCCCCCACGAGCGACCGTGTGCCTCCCCAGGAGTCTGACACCTGCGAGAGTGGACAGACAGCAGGAGCAACCATAGAGAAAGGTAAGATCTGAGAGATCTGCACTGCTGCCAGAGTTCAGCGGCGGTAAAACATTTTCCCTCTCATTAAAGTGTTACTTTTAAAGAGATATTTAGAAAAAAAAAAACTTAAAAGCAAAGATTTAAACCAATTCAAAGCCTGTAACTGCAGTAACTCCCTATGCTCTACAACTTCTATTTCAGTTCTTTGATACTGCTCTCAAGAAGTCCGTCACACACATTTTCTCGGGATTTCAAGGGGATATTATTATCAATTTTTTCTTAAAAGCAACATTTTCAGTGTTTCATCTAGGCCTTGGGACACATTAAAGAGTCTTTTCATTATCGCAGCCTTACTGCAGATATAAATAGAGCTGGCCTTTGCTTCATCAATAGTTCTGGGTTTTTTTTTCTTTATTCAGAGATGTTAATGCAGAAGTATGAGCCACACACACCTCGGCACAACAGTGCTGGCAGCTGCCCTTGCTGTCAGCAGAGCCAGCAGCTCTCATGCCGAGGGGTCACTTCACTCGGCCCATTAATAACCGGTACCCAAATTGTTGTTTCTGGATACTAATGCATTCAACTGAAAATAAGGTGCCAATTCCATCAGTCCACAGTTTTAACACCGTCTTTCACTCTGGTTCTCCTAGTTTTGACGTGGGGTTGGTTCCAGTACTGAAATGAAGACTCAAACCCACGGTGTGCCGCAGCATCACAAAGTGAGCTGGACGGCGCTGGGTGTGTGCGGCAGGAAGGAGGCAGGTTACCTGTTGGTCACCGTTACTGCTTCCATCCACTCAACAACAACAACAACAAAGGCCCAGCACCCACAAACCTGGCACCAGCTGAGCGGGACCGGATGTCTTCACTCCCACACCCCCCAGATCGCCTAGAGGCACACCACAAAACCCAGCACATCTCCAACACTTCCCTGACAGTGGGTAAACTCAGCTCTAAAACCTGTCTGTGACTGACGCCTTCTCCCACTGACCGGATTACCTTTCCCGCTCTGCAGACATCCGTCTCACACTTCTGCTACAAGTGACACCGCGTCACCTCCTCCACTGCAGAGTAGTGGTGAAGCAGTGAGATATAAAAACCAGCACTTACAGTTACAGCGTGTTACAGGGATGCCCTTTGTCTATTTTAGAATACTTTGCCCTTTCCACCACCTTCTCCACAACCTGCAGGTCTTTTCAAAATGCTGCCTCACACACCCCGCTGGGAAGTTTTATTAAAATGACCAAAATGGTCCTTCATTTCTTACAACAGGCACTGGAAAATTATTTCCTAGCAGTCAAGTTAAAAATGTTCTTTTACAGGTAATTATTGTCAATCATAATACCATGAGCCAAATTCACCCAAGTGAATTCTACTTTTTAAATTCCTTTATATATTCCCCCTTTTCTACTCTGTACGATTTAAATATTAGATTATACTGACGCTAAGTTTTTCACCTCTGTCTTCAAAACCAAGTGATTTATCAAGCTTATAAAAAAAAAGTGAGGAAAGATAATGGTTCCCCCATGAGTTCAGTAGCTGGGCTCTGAGTAAGAACTGGGAATGTTTCATTCTGGGCACCATCAGTGTCAGAAACAGCACAGGCACACGGGAGAGGGAGAAGAGCCAGCGGGAAGGCAGCTACAGCTGTCTCAGGGCTGGGTCCAGGCTACTCTAAGTTCAATACACACTGGAGCAAATGGGAGTGAGATGGAAATGCAGAAATGCAAAGTGGACAGAGCATCCTGACCACGGCACACACACGAAGGTAGGCAGAGACATCGTGAAAGCACCTCAGTGGCAGCATTAACACGCTCCTCTGCAACACCAGCCCTGTGACCACTTTATAGCTCTTTAACAAGGGAAATTTATAGCCCTAAGCCAGACAGATGTTGCTGATACAAAACACAAAGGTCCATACTAAAAACAGTGCAGGTATTTAATCTGAATAATACATGCTGCCTTTATCTAGATGCACGCCTCACCGATATGAACTGAGGTAGTTAAGTGTGAACCTTAGCTTCATTACCATCACTCATTGCTTTTCTTCCACGTGTGCAATTAGCTCTTCTACAGCAGCTAATGAATCCAGTAGCTTATGAACCATTAAAAAGCAAGTTACTAAGCAGGAGTGAAAAATGCCAGAGGACTGTCTTCATGCCACCGCTGCTGCCGGGCTTGGGGAGCACTTCCACTGTCAGCTGCAGGCAATTGCTCTCCTGAACTTTCTGTATGGCAAACTGCAGCGGAGCGGCTACCGCTGCCAAGGTCATTTGGATAAGGGCTTCATTTGATTCCTTTCTACTCCCTGCAAGCCTGAGGTCAACTCATCCCTGCCCCAGGGGAGGAGCAAAGGACCCCAGCCCAATGCCAGCTCTGAGGCACGTGGAGGCTGGCCTAAGGATGCTACATTAATAACAGGAACATGCAAAATATTATTAGTTAAGTCTCTCTGCCTGGGATTCCCAAGCTCTTTACTGAGAAGGAAGAAATAGGTCTCGCAAAGGCCAGAGGGCACCATTAGTCCCCTTTCTACATGCAGATTGCAAGCAGGGATGTCATTTACTCAAGGTCATAGGGCAAAGTCTAATAGATCAATGTCACAGCTTTTAGCCACATATAACTTGTGATGCCAGCAATTTACTTACCTATGTGGACAGCAAAATCAATCCTGCCATTACATGAACCTCTTGTTTTTATTACATTCTCAGCAGAATAAAGTAGGTCAGATGCCATGAGCACATATGGGGCGTTTCTCCTTTAGCTAGGCCAACCCCAAATCTACCAAACTAACCATGGTTTAGGAATTTGTGGGATGACAGGGATAAGTGAGGTTCAAGAATGCCTATGTAAACTAGTCTGTGTCCTTGTAGGAACACACAGATCTTTGACAACATAGGCATCAATGTGAAAGAAAGGGTGAACTGGAGAATAACAACATTTCAGTCAAGTTTGTGATGGGAGACACTGTCTCCCATCACAAACTTGTTGATTTGTTGGTCAGGTTAATGGGGATGTAACTTCCACTTCAGAAATAGCATTTTTCTTTCCAAACTGCAGCAAGCGATGGTCAGAGAGCTGAGGGTCAGGCCCACAAACTCTGCTTTTCTGTAGGACCCCCAGAAGCCAAGCTGAGACAACCCTTGCACAGGGGCTGTGAGGGTAGTGACTGTCTTTCGGAGACACTAGCACTGTCCATGCCCTGATCGAAGCAGGGATAGGAGTCCATCCATCCGGAGCTGGGATGGGAGTCCATCTGGATCTGGGATGGGAGTCCATCTGGATCTGGGATGGGAGTCCGTCCAGAGCTGGTGGCTGGCAACACTGCACAACAGGAGAGCAGCCTGCAGATACTTCCCCAGGCTTCAGGAGTGCTACAGGTTTCCCACACCTGACACACAGAGTGGCCTGCTTACAAAAGAAAACCTATCTTATAAACATTGTATTTGAGGAGGTTTCGGGTGGATCATGATCACTCTGACAATGTGAGCACTGGCTGCAGGCAGGTAACGTGCTGTAGCTGCTTTCACAGTCTGTTTTATCGGTGTGAGCTCCGCTCATATGAACAGACGAGCAAAGAATCACTCTGGCTGTAACTAGACGTTGCTGACATGTCAAGTAACAGTCTGAGTAGTGGAATGTAAATCAAGATTTTAAGATGTCCTTTCCTGGCACAACGCTGAACTTCAGACAACGCCTACATTCATCTCCTCACTTCACCATCCATTCCTCCTCGCTGCAGTGCTGATGGGGAAATGAAAATGGAAGTCTTTACCAAGGGGTGAGGTGTCTGTAAATCCTCTGGTGATTCACAGCCAGAGCCAGCGCTCAGCTGGGGCTCACCCCCATGGAGTGTAGTGTGAGACCACGCTGGGAGACGACGGGCTGGGTGGCATCACCAGGATCGGTACAGCTGTCCCCTCTGTCTGTCTGTCTGTCTTGGGAGCAGGAGGCAGCACACGCCCGAGCCGGCTGGAGATGGGGGTGACGTCAGCTTACAGCCTAAGGGTCATCTTTCCATATTTAATGGAGCAGTCTTGCCTGGGCAAGCGAGCAGTGCTCCAGCCCTGCTCTGGATTTGGCCCGTCATAATTTAACAGAGAGCGGCGTTTCCAGCACACGATCTGAACGCTGTCAGCTCTAATGAGTTTTCAGCTCCAGACAGAACCGGCCGATACACAGGCAGTGATGGAGAAATCCCAGCGGACAGCAAGGGGGATGTTTCATATCCACATCATTAGGGTTTCTAAACCTCCACGTATTTTCTAATTATGCAAAAGTAGCAGTGCTGTGGGTAATTTATCAGCACCCGTGTATTTTAAATGAATCCCTAACAAGCATGTATTAATGTGACACAGCAGCATTACATAAAGCAGGAGAGACTTGAAAAACCGGGGTCCTGGCTGTCTTGAGCAATGTCATTACCATTATCATAGAGCTGCTCTCCAAAAAGTAGAGCATTCAAACAGCAGTGATTTTGACCCGAGGCGGCTCCGCTTGCCTCTGTGGTGCAGACATAGTTAGGGCATTAACCCACTGCTCGCTGCGGCGCTGGGCTTCACCGTGGTCGGCCCCGCACGCGTGGGTGACCCAAGGGAAGCAGGCAGCTCCGTAGCGCGGCCAGCAGCCTTGATCCTACAGAGACCGGCTCCTGAGCGGCACCGAGACAAGGGAGCCAGAAAGCCTGGACCGCAGACACACGTCGAGCTGAGTGACAGACAAATGCCATCTGGTACTGAAGATAAAGGAGGGGATTATTCAAATGTTTAAGTGTTGACCAAAAGCTTCACTGAATCCTGCCTTGTCTGCTGAAATTAGCAAAATGGTTCAGCAACCTTAACCCTGGTCCCATCCTAACGTTTCCTTCCCAAGGAGTGGATGATGGATGAGCTGTTAATTTTAGTTCCCGTAAGGATACATTTTCCCCTCCAATCCATAGGCTTAAAGACATTAGATCACTTCACAGGAAACCATTTCTTTTGTAATTATGTCACATCTGATTACCTTCTGTCTTTAAAACTGCCTGACAGCCATGTGGCAGAAAGAAGGCTCATCAGATCACGACCTGACCATCTATCAGTCATGCAACGGGGAGGCTGTGGTCTCCCTCTGCACACATACATTCACCTTTTAATATCTGTGCAACCCCCATCTATATCAAACAGGGAGAGGGGATATATAGGTGAATAAGTTTTTCACACTTTCAATGTTAAAAACCTGTAATTTTCCTGAATAATCGCTACCAGGTTGTCTATGAAAGATCTGGACAGCCCGCACTCGAAGCTATCACTTTTCTGTGATGTTCTGTGCTTTGAACAACCACACCTCAATATTTTTGTCAGGCATTTTTTATGAGGACTCTGTTATTTTGCTCAATGTCAAGAACACAGAAAACGTAAAACTGTTAATCACAGTTTTATCCAAAGGCAAAAGCAAAGCATTTGTATAAATGCCACGATAGAAACAAGTCCTTCATCTTCACTAGCAAAATAAATTTTGAAATTAAAAATCAAAGAGTTTAACTACAGATGAAACCCTTAGTGGTGCCTGCACAGAGTTCATTATGGTGTTTTTAATAGGCTCTAATGACAATCTCGGTAGCATTTGATTGCACAGAAAGCATAAATATCGCATGGCAGATATTCGTTCGTAATTCAAGGCTTTTCCTTACCTAAACCTCTTGCTTGTAGAATTTATTTCCCTTACCTCTTGTCTTCACACAGCATTATCACCAGAAAAACTCAATGAGCTCTTTATCTCATAACTGGGTGCAATATGCCAGTGCTTCAGAGCACATTAGGGTTGTTATTTCTCCCTCTCCTCAATGGGCCTGGGATGAGGCTGTATTCCTGCCTGGCTGCCTGCCTGTGGGACCAGCCTTGTCTGGTACAGCCTGCCCTGACCCAGGGCCCCATGAGGGACCTAACAGGGAGACCTCTCCACATCCAGCAGCTGTTTATTAGATAAATGTTTATATTCTTCTTTGTTACAGAAAATAAACTGGAGGGGTGTTGTCTTTTAAACAATTTTTTAAAACATTTTTTTTTTTTAATATATCAGCTTTAGTTTTACCAGCTAAACAAGGTGTACTTAACGTTTTTTTCAAAAGATACTTCACCAGCCCCCTTACCATACTTACACACTTTCTGGTACCTGTTTCCATGTCAAAGCACCTTTCCTCAGCATGGGCAACCACAGCTGCAGGCAAAACCACAAAGCCTCTGGCCAGGGCATCCTGTGCTTTTCTATCTGCTCCTGCTGAACTATTCGAGTTGATGAAACCAAGAGCAGAGGAAAAGGGGGACCATCTTAAGAGCTATCCTTAAAATGAGTTCCTTTGTCCTAAGGAGTGTAGTTTGATACTGTATTTCATGTATGTATGAAGTCCAGAAAGGCCCCACATCTGAACCTGTTTTGGAAAGAAAACTTATAAAGAAAACTAGAAGAGGAATCTCAAGTCCTTCTCAGGAATCATTCCTTAAGAGGAAAACACCACTGCAGTGTATGGGCAAGCTACCTGTGTGAAATGAGAAGTGAGGCCTTCATACTGGAGGCACAAGGAGACAAGTGCTGAATCCTCAGTGTCCTCAAGTCACCCATCGCTCTCCTGCGTCCTGAAGTAATGGGAGATTTCAGCCTTAGCTGTGGATTTCATACTGTGTTGTAAAAACTTCCTAAAAATACTATCTGCAGTATCTAACAGTGCCTGAAGGCTGTCAGCCTGTTTGCCTCTCCAGGCACCGAGCCTGAAGTCTTTATCAACAGCACCATAGTCAGTGTCAAACTCTCTGTTCAACACTCATAGGACAGCAGTGCCAGGTAGGAGGAACAACTCTTAAGAGCAAGAACCGTCATGTCTGAAGGATCTTTGGCCTTTCTACTGAAACTCTGAATAGGCCTGGCAATTAGTGCCATTTCCAGAAGAAAAAAACTAGGAATTGGCTTCAGAGCAGCAAGCCATTTCACTGAGACACGGGGGAACCCCTGGATAGCAGTTGTTTCATCAGGGACATCCTTGAAACCACTGCTGAGAAAAAGACAGAGCTCAGCAACAGTACTGGTCCTTTTGGGCATCCTTCTTCCTTCATTAACAGTGATTAACTACACTGGTAATGGTGTGATTAAAATGTGAGTTGCCTTCAATTTCCAACGAAAGGGAGAAGGACCTAATGCAAGATCTTGCTAAATGCTTCCTGCCTCGGTATTCCAGCCTGTAAAGTCCTGGCACACCAGATAAACCTCGAGGACACCTTCTGAAACTTCAGGTTTTCAGAAACTGTACTAGCTGTGTTTGTTAATGTTCAAACACAAATTTTACAAGGTATTTTACAGTAGCCTCTTAGCAGAGATAACTGCCATCCATTAAAAGAAACCATGATAAATTAATGATAAATTTATATTTCTAAATGGCTTGAAACACATTCTGTTTCGCCTGAAGTTTAAATACAGCCAAGTTTACATAAGAATTACTAATTGGTTGTAAAGGTCAGGCCTTTTCAATATATGCATATTGGAGGTGTGAAACCTATTAGGCTGTGGGATTTTACTCAGGCTCAGTGCTGAATTTGGATTAAATGGTGTGATATTGATTTGATGAGCTGCCCAGATATGCTGAGGGTTTAACTGAATGTATTAGAAGATGTTAATTCTAAAATACACACCCTTATAAGCAGTAGCTCGGCAACTTGAAATAGCTTTCTAGCACAGGCCTTTGCGAGTGTTCAAGACAGGGGGAGGTATTTTGGAGTCCCTATTCTGAAACTGGATGTTGATCAATATCTAAGGAGAGGTTCTTTCTTTTCCTTTCCATATCAACAAATGTCCTTTGAAAGCCAAAAGGGAACTGATGTCATATATTGATTGCCATTTAAATACTTTGTGAGCTAATTAGTGCAAAATGTAAAATGTTTCTGAGCAGAAACAAGCAACAACCATGAATATAGAGGAAGGTTCATTTGTTTCTTAGATATACCAGAGGGGACAAATGCCCTGATGCAGAGAGTCACCCAGTGAGGAGTGTGGATAGTGCCTGCTGTGAAACTGTTATAAAAAATGATCTCTTGCTGTAACTGCGAGAGCAATGTCATGCTGACAGCGTGCATCGTGCACGCCTGAAACAGCAGCGGTGTATCTGCCTCTAATCTGCATAGCTGGGATGGTGTCTGTTGGGGAGATATTCTGATGTTTAGGGAAACAGGCAAAGCTATAAAATAATAAAATAGGTCACTAGCTGGAGTGTGCCCAGGTCTGAAGCGGCTGAAAGTCATTACCATCTGTTCATCTGAAACAAGGTGCTGGTACTGGTCCAGTCCCCAGCAGGTAGGTACCGCTGTAAAATAAACCTTCAGAAGTGAGCCTAGATTCAAATGGGGTTGGAAGAAAGGAGCCATGAAGGCTCTTTCTGGCACACAGACAAGATGATGGGTATCTGACACGTCACAGAGGGACCAGACACATCTGTGTCTGGTCCCTCTGTGACGTATTAGGGGGCAAATTTTCCTTGCTGTTGTCAGACTGGCACCTTTCACTGGCCAACAGCAGCCACTGAGGTCAGTATCTGATACTGTTTGAGAAACATTTTAGCTTTACAGCTCTAGTAAGAGATTTACCCCAGACAGACTTCTTTATGGGACCTCAGAGAGACTCCTGTCCTGTGGCCTCCTGATCACAGCCAGGTATCTTCTCCCATCACCTGGGAAGAGCCAGCTCCCTGTGTCACACACTGCCAGAGTGTGTGTACACACACATATGGGCAATCAGCGTTTGAAAGGGTCACACCAGCCCCCACACGCAGCCACCTCCATTTGACGCTCCCTTTCTCACTGGGTGACGATCCTGACCCACACAGCCAACTGCAGCTTCAACTGGCGAAATGCCTTTGGGGAACACGTAGAGGAGGATGTTGCCCACACTGAGGGAACAAACATTACAGGAGAACTCATGTCTTTCCATGACTCAGACCCCTGCCCCTCCCACTGATGCTTCGGCAGCAGTGAGAAAAGAGCTGACAGAGAGAAGTATCCCCAACTACAGAGCCGGCATGGGCTGTGGAGCAGGTGCTCAGAAACCAAGTGTCCTCCAAGAGTTATTTCAAGTTTGAGCTTTCTTATTAAGTAGCTAATAAAGACCATACAATGAGGTATTTATGTGAACACAGGCATTTAATCTAAGGCAAAGCTCATGCCCTTCTCAAATCAACTGAAGAAAACTCCAATTACAACACTTTCATGGCTCCATCACTCTATTCAAATTAATTACTCTGCAAAAGTTAATGCAACCGAAATTATGCTGTGCGCCTTGAGAATGCTGAGGAGAGAGAAGCACCACTTAGGGCCCATTCTCCTTCCCACTCGTCCCATACGGATCAGCCAGAGCAGGCGATATATCCCGCTCCACTGCTCCCGGGGCTCTGCTCCCCTCCTTCCCCAGCCCTGCCCGGCGGAGCTGCCAGCTCCTGACAGATCATCCTCATTTACAGCCCCGCTTTCTCCACACCAGGAGGGAGTCACAGCTCCTCTGGCGCTATTAACTGCACAACAAAGTATTCAGACATTTACTAGGCTTTGTATCCTTTCACACACAACACTCATTCCTTTGATCTCCACGTGAGAAGGGATTTCCTTGTTATGTCAAACTATTAAGGAAATGAAGAACCACCCCCTTACAATACCTCTTTCTGTATTAACGATAACAAGATGCTCAAAAAGAAGGTTTTTCTCCCCCTAAGAACAGTATAGTGACTGTAAACTGCACTGGTATTTCTAATCAAGTTGTGCTACCTCTTCTGACAGGTCCACTCAACTCAGTTTTGCTCTGCGGATAATACTGCCTCAGGCTGATAATTAAATGGAATACAAATTTTTACACGCTCACGTCGCTCTTACAAGGTCAGTGTTTATCTTACAGGATTTAAATACAAACAGGAGCTGTTGGAAGGAACCAGCCACCACAGTTAATTAAGAACCAGTGAGCATCTATTTTTACATAAATCCATTACACGTAAGCGAGGCAGAGCACAAAAGCTTCATGAAATACCTTAGCATCCGCTTCCAGCTTTGTATCAGATGTACACATACACGTACGTGGTCCTGTACTGAAATTTTAAGCAAATTCACTGAGCCATCAGTATTTATTCAAGGAGTCCTCAGAATCCAATCAGCCTACTGCCTCAAGGGTTTTTTTTGTCTACCCCATCCCTCCCCCTCGCTCCTGGCCAGCACTCGTGACAGGCAACAATTAGTCCTGCAGCACTGACCACTTTTCTATAAAAAAAAAAATGTTGGTTTGAATGGCATCTGATTGGAGTTGCTGAGAGAGAACCACGAGCTCCCTGAAAGGGCTGAGTACTTCTGTTCACCCTTGGAAAGGCCAGCAATAAGAGCTTTTCAGGTCGCGACGTATTTAGGTACAGAAAAGTGGTCTGAGGCAGTATTTTGAGGTTCTAATGACCCTCACCAAACTCTGCACTTCAGCTTGTGGTTTTCCAGTGGAGAAAGAAAGGATGATCTTAAATAAGAGTGTGTACACCCCTCCTACCCCCAAATACTGCAAACCCAGCATTTCCCTAACCACGGCAAATACCCACCGGTGTTCTGGGGTACAAACGTTTCACCCCTGACCGCTCCATGCAGCCACAGCACCAACAACTGCAGCAATCACTGCACCATATAGACACAAACAGCAACACATGCCTCCCATCCCCCTTCCCGTTCTGGCAAGTGAACACCCATGTCGGATGGCATTAGCTGCTGCCAGCTGGGCAAACAGAGCAAGTAGGTCAAGAGCATCACTCCTCCAAGAGTTTTCTGTGCTAAATATTGTGCTAACGACTGCATTATTGCTCATCAGACCAAGGTTCTGAAACTGGTGGTAAAAGAGCCTCTTCCTGTGATAGCAGAGGTCAGGTTTTCCATCTTGAGATGTTTCAGGTTGAGCAAAACCACTCATTTTTGATAAAATGCCTTTTGATATTAAAATCTGCACTCAGGCCTGTCCTGATTGCAGAAAGCGACTTTCCCCAGAACAGCTATTACAGTTGGGCAAAAACAAATGACTGAAAACCAGGTATTAGGCACTTACAGTTTCAAGAAGCTCTAATAGAGATTTAACACTTACTCTAAAGAATTCTTTGGTGGAGCCTGAATCCAAAGTGCCATAGGCTATTTCAGTTTGTTTAGCCAGGTCCTCTGCGCTCTCTATGGGAGAAACCATCCTTTCCACCGTGAGGAAGGCAGCAAGATTAGCAGTGTAGGAAGAGATAATGATGAGAGTGAAGAACCACCAGACTCCTCCGACAATTCGCCCTGAGAGAGATCTATGGAAAAACACACATCATCAAATTGCTTTGAAGACATTCCTTGATTTTTTGTTTGTTTTTATTTATGCACTGAAGAGAAATCCACATGCACAACCCTTTGGTCCAGATCCTTCAGGTCTATGTGAACAGGTAGACTGTAAGCCAACTCCTCATACCCAGGAGAGCCAACTCGGTGTGCACCTGGTCTTACCTAGTTCAACTCCCCAGTCTTTCAATGAAAACAAGGACAGTCAATTAAGAAATAATTCATCTGAGCCAACCCTACTGGAGACTTGGAGAGGAACAAGCTCCCCCAACTTCCACAGACCGTTTGCTGGAGAAGTCTTCTGACAGAAAACTTTTGTCTTTGCTTGTCCAGTCTTTCCCTGGGCTGGATCTGCCTGCTGTGGTATCTCAGTACTGGGTCTCTTTGGGGGCTCCCCAGCTTGAGGGATGTGAAATCCCTTCTAGTGCATCAACTCTCAAAATATCTGAGTAAACATGCAAAGGAATTAAAAAAAAAACAAAAAAAAGATCCAGTACCCTTTTGTCATCACAGCCCAGCAGGAAGGACAGACTGAATCTGCGCATGGAAGCGAAGAGAGGTGCTGGTTTGTTTTATGATAATTAAAATTTGAATGTTGTACTGACCTAACTGAAGTGTACTGCTGCCTTGTAACCACCACAAAAAAATATCATGTTCCATTTTTGCTGTGGTTTTTGTTTTTGAAAAGGACACCATATGGACGAAAAAATTACTCTTTGTAAACATCTAATTATAAAGTGCCCGGTGGTCAGGAGGTCTCCATCCTGTCAGTAAGAGCTCTTGATGCTTTAAAGCAAATGAACACCAGGCTCAAAATATTTGTTTGGGTCTGAAGGGTACCAGTGCCACACTCAGCTGGGTGGGTGACTTCATTGCCACGTCAGGACTTCTTCTCAGGCAGCATGTTGGCCAGGAACCATTTCAGAAGATGAGACAAAGCTCTTCCATACATTTTGCCATAACTCTACTGATAGCAGTGGATGAGGAATCAATCCCAGGCACATTAAATCCATGGAACCTGGGTGCTGTGGTCCTCAGTTTGTGTTAGAGGAAGAAATAGAAAGCAAGAAAACTCTTACCTGTTTATTTGTTTCCTTCAAGCCCCTCAGTGCCATCCCCAGACAGTGGGTACAAGTTGTCCTACCAACAGATGGAGACAGGAGAAAAGCAAAAGTCTCGTGATGTGCCCCCACCCTCCTAGACAGGGGGTTAGCTGGTAAACTGCCTAGCCTTGGCCAGAGCCTGAGATTGCCTGAGCCATTCAAAAAATCCCATTAAATGATTATGAAAAAAAAAAAAAGAGAGAGAAAAGAAATGCATCCAACATAAAGAACACACTAGATAAAAAAAAAATCACCAACGCAATGAAAACAGAGAGAAATCTGGAACTGCTTAGAGGACTGTGGAGGAACTAAGTGAGAGGTGAAGCACTGCTGTTCTCCACTCTCACTCTCCCCTGCCCAAGAAACTGAAGCAGCAGCTCCCGTGGAGAGGGCAGATGCAGGCTGATTTCTATGGATTACAGCAGGCACCACTTGCCAGCGCCTCTAGAACCCCAGGGACTGCTGCATCGAGTCTGTACCAATGTGCAAGGTGGCTCAGGTGGTTACAGAGCTCAGGGAAGCTTGAGGAGTGAAGCATCACCTCTCTGTTCTTTAGGAATCAATGTCTTCCGAGATGTGAACTCCGAGACATCGCGGTCGCTCTGGGCTGCGTGCGCTTCCTCGGGGCAGACACACATCAGTGACAAGCAGAGAGGGCTTCCCTGCCCTTCTGGAGGGCCTCCCAAGAGGATAAAAGGCTTCCAAGTTTCAACCTAGGCTCTGCTCACTAGCAGTTGGCTACCAAGTAGCTGAAAAGGTAAGATGTATAAATATAAATCCCGAGAAATGTGGGAAGTCAAGGAATCTCTATCTCACTGCACATCCTTCGTAGGTATCAAGTGAGTATCTTGGGATTTTACAGATCACTGAAGTCCTTTCTGGCCAGCTCCCTTACCTGTTACAGTCCTGGCTTTAATACTCTGTAAAACTCGATACCCTACACACCAAATCAGCCTCTTTCGTGGGCTGATGGAATTTTAGCCAACTACAAAGCAGCACCTGCTGAACCTGTCGTATTACGGCTCCCTTTGGAGCCAGCAGAGAAAAGAGAGGAGACAGATACCCTCAGAGAGAGATCTCACTCCCTGCAGTGTGGGCAGTCTGACGGCACCCATCTGCCTCATGACTTTGGAGGGAACAGAGATGCCCAACTAAAACACAGAGAAGACCTGGAGTTGCTCTCCTCCTCCCTGCAGCGAGGTGGGTAGTTTCAGAGCGAGCAGAAGTCAGAGTGACAGGTACAGCAGTGGAAACATACACTTGCAAACTGTGCTGGCTTTATCTGGGGTTTCCAGGTTCCTGTGGCCCTCCTGCTTTACAGCAGGTCTTGAAATATGAACATGAATAAAAGACTTGCCAGGGCATTGAGATAAATTCAGCAGAACTACTGGGAACAAACCAGCCTGTGTTCCTTCTCCCTACGGCTTCCTATAGGAAATGTCCTACTTGCACTGGTAACTGCCCTTCTGTTAGCAGGACAGATGGGCTGCTGGGATGGAGATGTTCAGAAGACGAGTGTTTTCCAAACCAGTGACACCTCAAGCTCACACTGCTGTGACAATACAAAGTCTGTTGGGCTGCATGTTCACACAGCATGTTGCATATGGAGAGAGGCAAAACCACCTTGTCCCTGAGATCTCACAAGTGAACTGAGTCAGACAGATGTGGGACAAAAAGACTGAGAGCAGCTGAGAGGCCGGGGAAGGTGGGCATGGCAGGACCCCTTCATGAAGAAGGCACTTCCCTGGGGGTTGTCTTGCTTGATGAGGACCAGAGCTATTCTCAGAAGAGCTGAGGTCACTTGAAAGAAAACTGAATGTCACTGCACAGCTGTTTTCCCCCAGAGTCTTGCAACAGGCATGAAAAGGAAGATTAAACTGCTGCTGCTGGGCTCACAGCTGTAACTGGTGGTGGCACAGGATGGGGCAGAGGAAAACAAAACAAACCACAAAGCTGACACCAAAGGAAAAGACAGACAGAGGAAGTCAAAGAACAAGAACATGGATGTGGCCTGGCAGCCTCCTCCTCCAAAGGACCCCAGTTAACCCCAGTCCATCTGCTGATATGAAGACTTATACCCACTGCAAGGGCTGGTGTAGAGGTATGCGGGAGAAAAAGGGTTAGTACATGAACACCGGGCTGGTAGTAGTAGAATACTTGTATGGTTTGTACTCTGAACCACAGAAACGTTTGTCCATTACTCAGATAACAGTTTTAGAAAAATCAATCACAGCTTTTAATACCAGCACCACTTTTTCTGATGAAAATGTACCTGGCCAAGTGTGCAGAGTTGTAATTTAAAAACACACAACTAATGCCTTATCCCAACACGTCCTTTTCCAAATTACCTCAATAAACAGGTATTTTGCACACTATTTTAAAGTGAATTATGGTGATAACAAATGAGTGGAGTAACAAAGACCTGAAACAACAGAATTATAACTCAATTATCAAAACAAGGTCACATGGTGTTTTCAAAAGCAAGTAAACAGGAAGAGTGCATACCTTGAGAGGAAATTTAAAAGGAAGCATGGAGTCAAATGAGAGTAAATTAGTAACACGAGAAAAAACAAATATTCAAATTCACATTCAGTTTTCAGGACAATAACACATTCACACAAACCCTCATTTATTTATTGACATAGCTTGAATCTGCTTTCTACTCATGGCTTTAAAACATCTACAATTTCCTACAGCACACAGGAGTAAGGAGCTTGTTGCACTACTCCATTTTTACTTGGGCTCTTCTAATTGATACAAGACAGCTGCTACATTGACAAAGAACCTTGAATAGCTTTGGTGCAAACTCTCCTTGTCTAGAACCTTTCATATCTGAGTGCAAGTTACCTGGTACCCACTAAGCTGCGAGCTCATTGCTCACGCGCCCGGCCAGCCCTCTACCTCTCCTCATGCAGCCAGCTGGCCTTCAGCTCCTGGGACAGAACACAATAAATCACAGCATCTGAAGCGCTGGCTTGAGATGCTTCCATCATAGGAACTGGCAGTGGGAGTTTCAGAAATACCTAGTGACTCTTGCTGCTTTGAAAGTCCCACAAAGTCATTCCCATGGCCTTTAATAGGAGTCTCTTGAGTCTTCTGCTGCGAAAATAGGGATCTAGAAATACACCCTCTTGAATGACCAACCTCATGAGATAATTTTTAATGACCCCCCTGCCTTTTTCCATCAGCAATTAATTAATCTAACCTCTTTCTTCTACACGAATAAAGAGCAAAGTGAAAATACATGCTCTTGCAGAGATTTCAAAGACACTTTCACTCAGAACAGTGTTACAAAATCGACTGTGTTTTCTCCTGATTCTGTTTGCTGTACACATCTCACATTAAAGCAAGTTTAATAATCTACTTTTGATCCATCAAAAGTGAATTTTCAATGCCTTAACTCACTACGCAGAAAACACAGCAGCCTTTGATAGCAGAACAAAACTGCTGGAGCAAATGTTGATTCCATCAAGGGATGCACTAACCCACATCCTTTGGATGCTATCTGATTCTGTTTAGATGACTCCTATTAAATACAGAGAGTATAGGGATATATCCTCTGGAATATCCACACAGCATACTCACCGAGGATAGATCTAACTAGTCATTAGATGTCACAGCTGTTCCACACAAAGGCAGCTGAAAGAGCCTTTATCAGCAAGTACAAAAGTGATCTCTCCAGACTGCTTGCCGGCATCTCTCTACAAGTGCTGTACGCTCTCATATAAGAAATTTATTCAGACAGAACTCACAATGGAGGAATGAAGCCCCTTTTAATGGCAATAAAATAGTATGAAACATTCATATAGTCAGTGTACGGTGAATGGCGTAACCTTACAGAGATACGGATTAGGAATGGAATACTTGGGAACAGACCCTTCTACGAAAAGAAATTTGACATTTAATCAACTTAAATCAACAGACTGGTCAAAGAAACAGTGTTTCTGGAATTTAAACCCAGGTATAATTTCTTTTTTTTTTTTTCCCCAGTAACAATGTGTGCAAACTGCTTGGAATCTGTGATCGTGAAAGGAACTGGAGAACGTCTTCAAATGAGGGCCACATATTAATACTGAGTTAACAGCTACGGATGGGCAGATAAAATAAATAGACTTATGGCTATCTCTTTTTTGTGTGTAGGCATTTTCAAGGCACTTATCATGGCAGCATTGAAAATTAATTAAATAAATAAATCTTCCACTCATTATATAAGGCAAATGGCTGTACATGTCAAAGTGTCACATGAGAGCTTAACAAAAATCCTATGCATGTCTATTTAACTGTCAATAAACAGACCTAGCGGAAACAGTGCAATGCCTGCAGCTTTCCATGTGATGTCCCAGTGCTTATTTCCCGGTCCTTTATTTGGGCACACACATGGTCAACAGCAATTTAAATGTTCTCACTACTCCTCACCTCTAACAGCAAGCAGAGAGGCTCAGCTTCAATACAGAATTTAGGCACAAAGCAGACACAGAGTGCACGAACAGGAGGGGAAGCTAGCGGCTCTCACTACGCAGCGGGCAGCACACCCCAACACTGGTAACCAGTGGTCATACCCAGGCAGGAACACACAGGTGTTTTACAAGGGAAATCTAATTGCTGCTTCTAAGACTTTTAGGACATATGTGTGAATTGCATCAAACACCAAGAGGCGTACAGCAGTTTTCTCTGGAAGCCCTGAATTTCGCTGCAGTCATCAGGAGAGTTAAATGTGCAATCACCGTGAACTTAAAGGATCGTTATTATGCTGTAACTTGTAAAATCATGATCCTTTCCATGAAATTTCAAAGAAATTTTGTCACTTGCTTCAGTGACACTACTCAAGATCCCTACCACTACATGGACCAGGAAAACTTGGTCACTTTTCAATGACTGGAGAAGGTACACAAATAAGGGAATCAGTAATGTGTATTCCAAATACAAGTGCTTAGTTAGAAAAGATCCGTCTCTCTTCCTTTAAATAGCAAGCTTGTTAATGGAAAAAACTGCATTCTGTTTGCACTGAGCAGGTATTTTAAAATATTGTCATACAAAATATAACTATTCCTAAGAAACTCAATAATTTTAATGCTCATCACAGGCACATCACCAAAATAGTTCACCAGTGTAAATGTAGAAACATTGTTTATATTATTGAAAAAAATATTGTGGTATGCAATGCTCAATTAGAGAAAACTTTACTATCCTCAGGTGGCTTTCAAAATGCTTCTTTAAAAAAAGAAATATCATTCTACAATAGCCAATACCAGTGCTCTCTGTTAACTAACATTGAGCATGTTTTCCTACAGCCTTATTCAGAAAGACTGTCTTCATAAAAAAGAAAAGCTTATAGAAATGGGCAATGCTTATTAAACCATATTGACAGTCAACACATGGACAACAGGTTAGACTGGACTGAAGTACAAGACATGTGTAGTATGCAACAACTGTTAGAGAGGGAGACCTGAACATACGGGAGACAGCGGCAAGCAAGTTAGTCATAGGTGAAGGGATGGTTCAAGAACACAACTAAGGAAATTAGGCACAAAAGTAAGTGAAAAGACTAGTAGAGGCCATGACGGGAGTGGAGGTGTTTTAAAGTGCTGTTGCATGTGACTTTTTGAAAAAAAAACAATTTGCATTTTCCAAAACAGAATGTGATATATGCAACAAGGAGATGACCGTAAAATGAGATATGCAGCAAAAACACGGTAGCCCTCCAAGCATTGCTGAAAACAGAAAACCCTATGCATTTTACAGCCTCAACATGGTGTATATAAGTCTGGCAGAAATGCATAAACGACATTAGGAGGCAATGCCACTCACTCTGGAGGTGAACGTTAGCAAGCATAGTGGCCTGATGATGATGCTTAGCATTGAATGGAATGTCAAAATTAAAAAATTGGAATTAAAAAGAAATTTGAAAAGTAACATATATGCACCATGGGATCAGAAAATGACCATAAAATGCAAAAAGGTGATGGAGTGATATGGAACAAACCTTGGAGAAATATCGCATCCTTGCTGCATAAAGGCACCCAGGGAAAACCAAAGGCTGTTAAATATTCCAAACTCATTTGGAGGGTCGGGAGGATTCTGAGGGTCACGTGGCTCTTCAGTGCTGTCTTCCAAGTGCCATTCGTAAGGGCTGAATCTGCTGACTAGGAAAAGAACTACGCTGACGCCAATGTAAGCAAAGACTATACACATCCAAATTTCATAAGCCAAAGGATCCAGGAAAGAGAATACGCCCGGTTTAGATTTCTGAGGCTTCTTGATCATGATGGAGATGCCCAGGCTCATAAAGGGTTTGGAAAAGTCTATGACTTCTTCTCGCACCAGTGTTATGGTGAGGGGGGCAACAGCTATATCTGCTCTCTGAAAAGGGAAAACAAACTCAAGTTAGTTACAACACAGTGGGAACACTATGACAATCTAGTCTCAGGCTAATGAATCAGATGATAAATTACAAGGAGTGAGAAACTTTTTCTTTGAGCCTATTTTGCAGTCACTGATATTAAGGGCTACATGATATCGATAGAAAATTATTAACAAGAACAATTACAATCAAATCTGTGCACGGGCCTCATGACAGAGGCAGATATGTACCAACATATATTTATGTTTCTATTGGGCTGAGATAGATGAATAAACACTATGCGAACTGGATAGTGAGGTGGCAACTGAAACTATGTAATTTTCTAATAATGGTCTGTATCCATCCAGCTGTCTTGAAGACTTTGGGCAAATTGTTATGTTCTAATTTTCTTTCAGCAAGTTCTCTTGCCCTACTGATTAGTTCAGGAGCTTTAACAGGAACGCAAAAGAAGTCATCAGTCACTGAATTTCTGTTACATTTGGGTGCTAGCACTTGTATACTCCTTTGAAACCCCACTGCAATAAGGGACAGAAGATGATATAACTGTGAGGTGATGGGAACCAGACAGCCCACCCTTTCTGTGGTCACTGAAGAAGGATCATACAGATTTGTGAGACCCTGAGAAGAAAATACCCTTGGTTATCTGAGAAGAATGCAAAGTAGTATTTTTCAGTATAATGTATGCTATCCTACTTCACAGAACTTCGTTCTATAGATCTAACATAGACCACGCACTAGGACCACATCATCTGGAAGCACAAACTCATCCCATCCCATCAGTCTTTCCCCAGCATGGTGGTATACCCTGAACCAGAACCCTGTCCTTTAATCCACACATCTTTGCTGGATTCCATGGCAGGGTAGGAGCGTGAAATATAAAAAAAAATCTACCAAATTACCCAATTAAAAATAACATTTCAGATAGGTTTTCAACATACTTAATTGCATTTCTATGCCAGATTCATGTCCTGCTGTTTAGATAACCTAACCCAGATAATTCAGCAAAGTACCCTTTGCTGACTGATGAAGAATGAAGATGATCTTTCAAGGTCCCTTCCAACTCCCAACATTCTGTACTCAGGCGGGTGTCAGCACTTGCAATGGAGGGGACCAGAATGTTCAAAAAAGGCCCTTTCCATTTTAAAATGATAATGAGAATCTCCATACCTATACCCACTTTTTTTTTTTGTTGTAATCTATTTTAAACACTGTAACAAGTCATGTTATTGGTACTTTTAAAGATGGCCTTTCACTGGTAATTAATCTCAGAAAGAAAAAAAAATATTTTTAGAGCAAGGATAATTCACCTAAATCACAGTGCACCTTTAAAATCAGATATTGGTTTCCCACTAGTAAGTACATAACTCTGTTGGAAAACCAAAACCTAATTAAGCAGGCAACTGAATAAAAGTAAGAAATGTTAATAAGGAGCGACCAAAATCTGTGCCATAAAATAATGGACTATGCCTTTATGTTAATCTGACTTTCATTAATATCGATTTGTTCATCCTCCTAGATAGCTGTTTTGGGTTTGGG
Source organism: Heliornis fulica (assembly GCA_013399135.1). Classification (NCBI taxonomy): domain Eukaryota; kingdom Metazoa; phylum Chordata; class Aves; order Gruiformes; family Heliornithidae; genus Heliornis; species Heliornis fulica. The sequence goes on from VXBZ01006545.1 coordinate 107,707, forward strand.
TTTGTTTAAAGTCCAAAAAACAGAAATGTCAAAGGCTTCTCATAAGGGTAATCTTGGTATCAGACGCTCTGCGCCATCTGCTGCCTCAGCGGCACTGGGCAGCCATGTCTGAGGAGGCACCTTCTCCATGTTTTAGGACTTGATAGAGGGAGGACTGGCCCTCTACGCCCCTCCCCACAGCAAGCCTTCCCCCGAAATACCCATCTGCACACACGACCTCCAGCCACTCAGAGTATCTCTCAGCAGTTTGTACCGGCACAACAAGTACAAAGTACACGTACAAGTTCACTTCTTGGAATAATCTACTCAAGGATAAACCCCTCACCTGATCTACAGAATCACAGAGTGCTTTGGGTTGGAAGGGGCCTCACATATCTTACTGCAAAAGATCTGGTTTAATGTGGTTTGAATATAAAAGCTTTAGATGCCGGCTGCTGTTGTGTGCCTGGGTGTTCATTGGCTTTGCAGATGAACGTACACATCATCTATGTGAGGGACCTGGGGGACGTGGACAGAGTGTGCTAAAGGGACCAGCTCATGCTGGAACTTGTTTGCTGATGAATTTCCCCAAACACATATTTGTCTGATAGCTGCTGCCTGTTGAATACTGTTAGATATTAGATGATTGCAGTTATTTAAGTATGAGATCCACACAGGCTTAAACGAAGTCAGAGTCCATGGCTGGCTGGAAGATTAAAGCACTTTGACCATTGCTACTGTACTTCGTGTTGAGTTCATGATGTACTTACAAATTAATCCTTATTAGAGCGAGCTTAATGGATCAGGACCCTTGCAGAGACTGAGCAATGTTTCCACGTGAAGTGAAGCTTAGGTGGGAGCCAGGTGACTTACTGCCCGGCACTTCTTCCTGCACATGGACAGCCAGCCTTGGAACAGCTCATCAAGGCAGGAAAAGGCTGGTTCAGCTATAAGAGCATTTCGTTTCTGTAGCATTTTCCTGGACTTGGAGAAATTTAATTCTCCCAAAGTAATATTTTAATTGCCAAAGTAGACACGGTGGAGCTCTTCCTAAGTGCTGATGCAGCGTGCAATAAAGTCTGTATCTCCTTCACGAGCAGCTGAGTTCATGCAGGATGTTCCTGTGGGGTCTTTGGGGGGATGAAGCTGATGCTGTGCTGAAGCACAGTTTTTAAAGGCCTGATTGTTACTATGTCCTCAATCACACCATACGGTCCTTTGTAAACGATTTCAAATTGCATTCTAATATAATAAGGGACACAAACTTATTTTTCAGACTTTTCTGCTTTCCTCTTTCCTACCATTTTTGAATGGCATTCAATATATATGAAACACTAACGACCAACCTCCTGCCCTAATGAACATGACAGTGATTGTTTTCTTCAGAAGGAACAAGCACGGGCTCAGACACAGGGTCTGAGGAAACCACTGACAACCAGGGCACTGAGAGGGACCGACTACAATCCAGCACACAAGCCTGGTTCCCCACCACTTCCCTCAATATTAGTTGCACTAGCAAGGTTAAAAAACAGACAGCTCTTTGCTTATCTATTTAGAGATATAGTATTTGAAATGGAGAGCTTATGGAGAGCTCTAAGCACCCTAAAGGATCATTGATAATTGCAGCACAGTTGTGAATTTCCCTCCTTGTTATGGCTGCAGATAAGCAGAACCCATAAAAATTGAGCTCGATTAAAGAGAACGCAAGCACAACCACAACCGTGCCCTTCCCTGTGCAGAACTGGAGGGGGGCTTAAGAACCTCAACAACTAAGCTTTGCTAATCACTCATGACTAATGGCGTTTCAAACATCATCTCACTGCATTTGAGCCGGGCAAGAAATGTCATGGATTCCTCTGAGGCTTGTTCTGTCTTTGCCTACTCATGTGGGAGGGACGGATTTAGAGAGGACATGCAGCACAGCGGCGCTACCCACTCTGTTCAAAGCTGACCCCAGGGGCTGCAAACCTCAAGACTCTTAAGGGAAGAAAAAAAATAGCAAATGGAAATATCCTTCTACATGGAGAAAGAAAAACGATAAGACGTTCCACCTCTGTAATCCAAAAGGAGGGATCGAATTCTGCTTACAGACCTAAAGATGAGTCTTCCTAACTTCAAAGCACAGCAGACAGCGAGAGACACCGGCTGTGCTCCTGCCTCTACGTCCTTCTGGTTGTCTGCTCTTGCACAACCGAACAATGTCTTTGCTAGTGCGCTGCTTCTCAAGAAGTGGGTCTGGGCTACAGTCCCTCTGACAGACTTTTGTGTGACAGGATGCCAGCCTGCACTGAGACTATGTGCAGAATGAAGCAGAGAGACTGCCTGACTTCCACTGGGAGCCAAACCGCCAGGCACCCCCAAAGACCTGAGTGCAGGTTCGCAGTGGTGTCAGAAGAGACTGCACTGGAATGACAAGTGGCTCCGAGCACATTTTTAGGACGTCTCAGTGCAGTCTGAGGTTTCCAGGTGTCAGAAAAGGATGTCAGACAGAGCAACACATCATCTGTGCTACCTGCTGGTAAAAGCTACCTTGTACAGAGTCCAGTATGCCCCAGATATCAGGGTGTGCTGAGAGGCCAGGTCATGGGGTAATGTGTTTTTAACACATTAGATCACACTTATTTTAAAACAACAGCTGATAACCCACTAGCTACATGCTGCATTGAAGTCTTAATGTGTATTAGCTGAGCTGTGAAAAAGGTATTAAGGTGTTAAAACCGCAGTTGGCCTTGTGTGCTGTAGTTTGTCAATGTTAAGCCCACACATGCTTTACGTGGACGCCTGCTATTCCTTCTGAGACACTGCTCCTCTATGCAGATGGAGAAATTAAGGGTACATCTGCTTTTGGAGCTGTGGACATATGTGTGCTTCCTCCATCCCTGCATGGACACAAGTCTGCTCAAGTCTGGGAGCACTTCAGCATGACTCTATGCTGAGGCTGCCAACCTGTCCCTCTGCTCGGTGCAGTGGCTGTCTGGGCAGGGACCCCACATCTGTCCCTGGGTGTATGGGACGAGGGTGTGTCTCAGCCACATGGCAGTGGCATGCACAGATGCCCTTGGGCACTTGTAGCTGGGCTTCCCTCCTGTAGGAACCAGGGGTAAGGGAGGAAGGGCGGGCTTCTCCCTCCCACCGCACAGTCAGGCTCTGAAAAGAGCACAAGGGACATTTTGAGGAGAATTAGGAATTGAAATAGTCTTCCCCTCCGCTTCGATTCGAAGGCTGTATATGCCATCTGCAGTCTTTCCTCTGATGGTGGGAGAGCCAGAGAGGCGAGCACGAGGCTGGTTAGCCTGCTGCTAAAGGCAGGGAGATGTGTAGGTGGTCCCGCTCTGACAGACTGCGGAGGCTGCCTGCGTTCGGGGGACTGGCTGTCCTTTACATCCCTGCTTCCTTCCTTTGTGCTGTTTTACATACTGAAAGGGTTTTATACAGATCATTTTTTACCTGAGGAGAGTTTTAAAGGCTGCAAGGTCTGGCTGCTCTTTCCACTCCCAAAGCATTTGTAGTTACAATTAAGATCTGTGTTCAACCTCCTGTCAATTAGCCTCAGCGATGTGAAAAGCATCAGGCCCAGGGAGAGAAGGCTTTCCCTCTCTGAGCAGGGAAGGAAGAACAGCAGCCTGCTTTGAAAGGGAAAGAAGAAATAAAAGCCTACAAAGAGAAAAGACGACTGTCTAGTCCTCAGCAGCGGGGTGTGCACGGTGGGAGGTGTTGCTGCTCATCAGACCAAGTGGAGGACACGTCCTCAGCGGGTGGATCACTGAGGACAGCACTTGTCTTGCTGGTTTGCTTTACTGGTTAGATTTAAACAGTGATTCAATCTCCCAGACCAAGAGTGATGTAACTACTTCCTTCTTCTAAAATATCTGGGAAAAAAGCTTTACCCATCTACTATTTTTGTTCTGTCAGCAGTTTATGTTTTATAAATTTCTCTTAAAATAATAGTGCTTGAATTGGTAGGTGTTTTTCTGGTAGGAAGCCTTATTTTGACACGACCAGATTGAAAGAGCAATGCTGAAGTTTTCTTTAACCTGAACTGATGGCTTTTAGTTTATGAAAAACAAAAAAAAAATTCAATTTTCTGTCAAATATTATTAATTACTATTACTATTAATACCACCACCATTTGAAAATTGCTAACAAACCACAAGGCGCTGTTAGCTCCTCTCTAGGGTGACTTCCGGGTTCTCTTGCCTGAAGGAATGGAGTTTGGCAATGTCTCTTCAGCCACCACCACTACGCTGCTGAAGAGCGAGTCCATCCCTCAGTCAGGCTCACTTCTCAGCCCACTGCAAAGCCATAAGTAAACACTCCAGAGGGCCTACTGAGACGGTCCTTGGCTTCCGGGGGCCCTACAGCACAGCAGACTTACGCCCTCCAAGCAGCCCTGATGCATGGTAAGACAGGGGCAGGACAGCTTCTCACGGGAAGTGTTTTGCTGTGCCTATCCCCGGGTAACGTGGGGGACCGTTCAATTAGCATGAATGCAGACCTCATGGTTGCCCCGGAGTCGGGGCTGTGCCAGCCAGGCTCAGGACCTGCAGCACAGTGACACAGCCCCCCTGCTGCTCTGGGGAGAGATGGGTGCCCCCTCCCACCCCTCACCACCCGAGCATCCCAGTGCAGTGCTCTGGAGACTGTACTCACTCTTCTGACTACGCTGCATCCCACAGGATGCAAGAGGGACAGCAATAACCAACTTTCACAAAATAAACATTAATTACAGCTAATTAGGGTTTGGGATGAAAATGAGAAGCCATTCACTCCCTACGGCTATCCTAAGAGCGATTTAAAAGAGTTGTATGCGCAGGGCTATGCAGAAGCGGGCACAGCATTCAGAAAGCCTGGTAAGACTTCCCAGCAGTGCCAGGTGGTGGTGAGCAGCCTGTTGGGGCAGGAATATGCTCCATTTGACAAATGACTAGTCACTGTTTATCACTTGAGACAAATGCAATCTAAAAGATTGTGTTTTCTGCCACAGCTCGGTTCAGCTGCTGAGTAACTGGTACCAAAACCAATCAGGCCCCATTTATCCCCCCATGCTTCTCTTCCATACATGCTAATAAAGGCATTTAAAATCTAATCTCCCTCTTGTCTTCCCAAAATGGAATCCAGAAGCCAAATATGACAGTCATTTTGCAGACAAGGCTCACAAGGGCATTAGGGGTAACGTACAGTTTTAGTTCCCTAATAGAGTTTTAAGCCCCTGAGAGATAAAGGAAAGTCAGCACGTAAATGAGGCACTTGCTCCAAATAATTAGCACTTCTAGAGCACTTTTTATCTTCAAAGGGCTTTATGCACATCCATGTGAGTCTGATACATGGCCTCTTCTCAACAGATGGAGAAAGAGGCCAAGGGTATTTCATGGTGTTAGCAAATAGGGCTGGGAGAGGGTCTGAAGGGTTGCTGAGGTTTATCCTCAGAGTTTGGGGCTGTTTTCCCTGCTTACAGAAAGCCAGGTGGATTTCTGCACAGCTTGCCAGCTCAGAAGTTGAGCTCGGCAGGATGGGGAGCCAGCTCAGCAGCGCTGGGCTGTCAGCATTAACCTGGGTCTACAGTCAAACCTCACGGGACACATCTGACCTTTGAATAATTGGGCACTGCAGTGAAGAGGCTTCAGCAACGGAGCTCACAGCGTGAGGAGACGAGCTGTTGGGGTCTGCGAGGAAAACATTCCTCATTTCCATTAGAGAGAAAACACAGATGAAAACTGTGCTTGAGAATACAAAGGAAGAGCCCTTTTTTGCAGGGGAAAATGACAACGGCGGGATGGGTTTGGGGTTGGTTTAAGTTACGGTCTGTGGTGCTGTGAGGCTGGATTTTGCTGTTGTGGAAAGGTCATGAGTATGGTTGGGTCAAGGGGAAGGGGATAGGGCTCTGCCTGATGCTAGGGAAGCAGAGTTCTCCAAGCTCGGCTTGTCCCAAGGGGCTGTGGAAAAGGCAGCTGCAGCCAACCTGTTCATCAGTCACAGAACAATTTGGGGTGGAAGGGACCTTTACAGGTCATCTAATCCAACCCCCTGCAATGATCAGGGACATCTTCAACTAGACCAGGTTGCGCAGAGCTCTGTCTAACCTAACCTTGAACGTTTCCAAGGATGGGATATCTACTACCTCCCTTGGCAACCTGTGCCACTGTTTCACCACTCTCACAGGGAAGGATTTCTTCCTAATACCTAATCTAAATCTCCCTCCCTTCAGCTTCAGGCCATTCCCCCTTGTCCTGTCATTCCCTGCTCTCCTCCAGTCCCTCTCCAGCTTTTCTGTAGCCCTTCCTGGAAGGCTGCTCTAAGGTCTCCCTGGAGCCTTCTCTTCTCCATGTTGAACACCCCAACCCGCTCAGCCCTTCCTGACTGGAGAGGTGTTCCAGCTCTCTGATCACTTGTGGCCCCTTATCCAGATGGATCTTGCACTGTACAGCAGCTGCATGGGCTGATCTTACTTGTCTCAGGTCCCAAAGGCAGTGGCCCATAACACACCTTTCCTCTTCTGGTGTAGATGGTCCCTGTGCCCATGGGTGTTAGCAGTAATTTCAGGTTCTCTTCTGTCATGCCTTTTGCATATGGCATGATTACTTTTTTAAGTGAATGAACTGTTTCATCAGTTGCCACTTGCAAATATATCAAAAGGATCCAATTACAGCTAATACTCTTGATATTTCTTGAACCACACACAGGGAAACTGAGGGTTTAGGTTTCCACTGCAATGTAATTATGCTTGGAACTAAGTGAAACCTTTGCTTCAGAGGTTCTCAGTGTACTTGTGTTCTCTAAGAGAGGTAACACCGGTTTCCCAAATCCTGTCTGAGTCACGGGGAGTTCAGAAGACCTGTATAATGTCAAACCTCAGTGCAACAGGGAAGTGAAGATACAACCCACGGGTCCAGACCCCTGTTTACTTTCTCTAATCAATAGATTTCCTTCCCCTTAACACAATACTATAAGGACTTATTTTGCTTACATAAAATATTTTGAAGAAAAACAGGCTACTGAATAGGTAATAAGGCATCAGGACTGACTGCCCAAAAATAAGAAAGCTTTTGCAAATCTAGCAATTACTTTGAAAAGACTGATTCATTTGAAAAGAATTATCCCACCCAACATTTTGCAAGAATTATCCCAGGGAAATTTTGAGGTGACTTTTAAAAATTACACTCAGCCATGGAACAAAAGGAGGCAATGGAAATAATCGCTTATGGCTCAGATATTTTTAATAAAGGAAAGCCTGTTAAAAATAAACTGTAAAGAAGATTTGGGCGGAATCACAAATCATCTCATTAGCATTTGGGGAAAAAAAAAGCAAAGATGAAATATCAGCTTGTAAAGTCTTTTCTGCAAAGCCAATTTCTCCCCCTTCCATCTGGTTTATATGTATTCCAAAATTTTAATTTTCAAAGAAATTTCTAAAATGGCAATTCCGGACTGTTTTTGTTCTTACTAAGCAAAGCAATGTACACCCAATATAGAAATATAAAAGGGGAATGCAAAGAATTAGACCTTTTTTTTTTTTTTTTGGCACGTGTGTCTGACAATTTTTAAAGCCAAACCCTGGGTTTAAAGAGAGAAAAGCTGTGGGTGATTTCACACCTGCGTTACTTCCTACCCTGGAAAGCAACCATGGGGCTGAGTATTTAGTCTCACATCAGTGGATGTGAGTGGATCACACCAGTGATCCAAGGGCCAGCATCACAGGATCAGACCTTTAAGAGAAGGGTGACCTTCCCAACACTTACAACACCAATAGAGAAAAAGGAGACATGGCAAATGCGAAAGCAGCATGTGAAGAGCAAACTTGCTCAACACTTCTCAACATTTCGTGGCGTCTGATTTGGAGAACAGCAGTAAAAAAGTGACACTTTCCTGCAATGAAAGGATTAGAAAAGTAGACTATAAAATGGCACTACAAAGAAATATCTAGAATTTTAAAGGTGGTAATCAAACAGGCGATCTTTATTTTGCAGTTTATTAACTTTCAGCATAACTTTTTATAAAGAACATTAAAATGAAGGTTAAGAGAAACTTACCCCATAGACCAGTTCACCCACCATGCCATTCCATATCTTAGTCTCAGGGTCCCTAGCTCCATATTTCCCATCTCCAACAATTGACAGTTTGTATTTTATTCCAACATGTTTTGCTATTTCAGAAGCTAAGTCTACACAATATCCTTCATATCTCTCATTCCCTTCTAGTTGTTCATGGTTTTTCTTATACATTACATATGGTGATTCCTTTGAAACAAAAGTAAAGATCAAAAGTCTATGAATGTAAAATACAGCTTTAAAACATACAAAATGAGAGCTGTTACTATCCTTTATATTACTGGCAATTATTTACAATTATTTCCTGCTTTGGTACAGAAAGACAGACTTTAGCAGTTTAAAAACCCTTGGCTGATCCTACAGCCACACATGCTATTGATTTTATTCCTAGAATGGACCCACTGAAGACAACAAGACTAATGCACTTTAACATAGTCACACTTTTGTTTGCAAGATTAGGCCTGATTAGACAGTCAAACAGTATCACTGTAGCAATAAACTGGGTTTTCGTGTCTGAAATGACATACCCAACACCTGTACCATCAACATAATTTCCCAAGGCCCCAGTGGCCTAAAACAGGGCTCTGATGGAGGTATTTCCAAAGCAGCCTAAGGGAAGTTAGGCTAAAATCCCCAGCAGTATTTTTGTCACTAATTTCCCTTAGCCTTCTTGGAAAATTCTAGCTGAAATGCTGATTATATCTCACAAAATCCATAGGAGTATATAATACAGTGCTTCAGGAAATAGCATAAAATTGGCTCATGCTCAGTAGAACTGTAACAGGCACGAAGGTCACAAACAATACTGTACAGAGCACATCTGCTAGAGGCATTGGGACTGACACATTATGAGACACAGGAAGAGTTTTACTCCTTTGGAATTGCATGGGTATAGGTCGCTTTTCACCCAGTGCTAGAGCAGTTCCAGTTCTCTACAGGCTTCATTGTGTCACCCTTACTCAGTCCTCAGGAGTTGAGTTTACAGGAGCTGTACCTGAGTGAGGGGGTGCAAGATTTGACCCTACAGCAGGAAGGTCAGATCCTGCAGTCATTTACATACATGCATAATAATTTCACTTATGTCAGGCATTTGATTGAGTTCAAGTGTCTGAAAAGCAGCAAAACGCAACGATGAGCCCAGTGAGCTCCTTCTGTGAAGTAAACTTAGTGACACACGTAGAAATTTGTAGGATCAAGCCCTCAGCAAAACTCTGGATGACACCAAGCTTTTCAGACACTTGAAGTCACCCAGCATTCAACAGCTGCCTCCTGGCAAGGCATCTAGCACGCCTCAGGAGCCATGCATCTTGTTTCCTAAACACAAACACACTAAGAACATAAAACTTACCAAGATGGTAGTGACTACTATAGTTCTGTTCTCCACAGATGAAGTGTCATTAGAGGGCAGCTGATCTAATGCTGGCACAAATCTTTCATATTCGTTCCAATAACCAGCCTATAAAAATGGAGATTGTTACCTCACTGCATAAGTTTACAAGGACTCCAGTGTATGAATGTGTAACAGGAACTGTCAAAACACAGGGCTTTGTGACACTTATTCATGCATTGTTCTTGCCATGAAAGAACTACATTAGCTTTAATTTCCTTAAAGAAACAATGCTCCCAAGCCCACCTGCAAATAAATAGAGCACAAATCTGACGGAAAATACCTACTAAATTCTCCCTATCTGAATTCACATCATCGTGGTGCCTGTGGATTAAATTCCCAAGCATCCACAGCATAAGCACATACCACAGACAAGAAAATAAACTGCACAGCGCTCCGAGCATCATTTTTGGATTCTGCAATTTTTCTCCACGCGCTGCTGCAGTTCGGACAGTGAGTAGAGTCCCTGCGGACGTGCCTGAGCTGGCTTTAGCACAGACACCCAGACATCGTTAGCAATGCAGGCACAGCAGCAGTATCTTCAGCAGGGCATACACAGCCCTCTGTGAGCATGAGGTGACTATTTGCCAGCTGGCTTGTGCTGACCTTCACGCTGCTGTGACTGCATTGCTATGCTATTACACGAGTTTTTGTATTTCTGCACAAGACAGTAGTAATGCTTCTGTCTACACTGTAAACCAAGCTGAATGGCTGGGCCATGCCCAGAGGTATTTTGTTATCAAATACGTGCAGAAGAAGTTTAAGGGGCCTCACTGGTGACTAAGCAGGTTAGGAACCAATCGCCAGGGGAAATCAGGGGGATCTATGTGTTGTGGCCACACAGAATCTTCTCTTGATACACCTAAGATCCTAATTACTTTTGAAAATCTGCCCTACATTTCTTTTATAACAGGGACCTAGGAAGCTATCCCACTTAGGATAAGCTTCCTTTATTTAAGAGATGAGAATGGGTAGCAAATACTAACTAAAACCAAACTTATTTTCCATTAATTTCAGTTTCTAAAATACACTGGGTCCACTTTCACTACAGTTTTGAGGCCTGTTACAGAGAAGAAGGGAAAGATGGAGAATTCAGGAGACAGGGCTGAGCACAGGGCCATGACATCAGGTATTGTGCTTGGCAGTGGAAAAGTTCTGCAAGCATTTTAAGGGAAAAAGTGGGATCTGAAGTTGAAATAGAAACCAATAAAGCTATCAAGTATGGTGAGTGGCTTGGTGCAGGAACGGAATAGAAAAAGGTTCATGGGACAGGGAAAACAGCAAGATGGTGGGGTTTCCTCAGGGGCCCGTTATTACAGTCCCTGCATGGTATTTCTGAATTTCATTGGTCTGTGGGAATAAATATTTATATAGAGGTGAAATGTAGATGCAGATCTTAAACTCACCTTCCGTGATCCAGCAGCTTTCATTTCATATATATCGATTGTGTAATTTGTTCTCCGCCCATAGGTGTCGAACTGGATGTTCCCTGTCATTCCTTGAACTTGCACCTTAAGGAAATAAACAGAAAAAAACATTTTAATAAAAGATTCACTTTATTTTTCCCTCTCTTACATTTTTCAGGAACCCACTAGTTCTTGCACAATTTTTGTCAGTATGAGAGACTCATGGCACTTTTGACACAGCTAGTTATATTCTTCAGAATTAAAAACAATCCCAATTCTCACCGTTTCAGCCACACATATTCTGTGCTAGTTCTCAGCTGGTGATTAACTACTGAGGAATGAGCTGCATATGTGCATAAGTGAAATAAGACCTGCATGTATGTTCAGTGTAAGAAAGACTGGTTCTGCCATGCTTCATCAGGCTGGGTTCATTGATACAGCATGGAGCGTCAGCGAGGCGCAGTGCCATTATACCCCTCACAAGATGGAACAGAGTGATCTGTGACATGGACCAGAATCCCACATCATTGCTCGTTCTGGGAAGTGCTTTAGCTTAAGATCAGTCCTAGTGTAGGAGAAAGGAATGAATGTGTTCTCTGAATAAGCACAGACAATTGTTTCTACTGCTTATGGAGTTGTGGTCTCAATGTGGATGGATGGGTGTACAGACAGTAAGTCATTATCATTACCTACTCACATGAGTCATCTTAAGGGGAAGTATAAAGCACCTTGCTTCAAAGAAAATATCTTATTTCCCTGTATGAGAGAGATGGTGAGATATTTCCATTTATCTATTATCAATGCTGACAAGCTGTCATCTCAGGCAACATCAGGGGTAACAGTATGAAACTTCAGTTGGGGTAATTTAGCTTTAATGTTTAGGAAAATGCTGTAGAAATTACAAGAACAAGGCTGGAAGACTAGTCAAAGGGAAACCAATCAGGGCTGATGTCTGATCTGTTATTTATGGTTTAGAGATGGTGCAATCAAACTTGTTATGTGGACAAGTCTACACAAAGAGCCAAAATTCCTTAGACCCCAAATTATCCAGTGAGCCAAATTCTGACATACAAGGATGGTGACTTTTTCACCTGTCACTGGATTTGAACCTTTCTTAAAATAGTTGATATCATTTCAAGGGCCTGGAAGAACATGTAAGCTATTCCTGTCTCCAGAAAGCTAGAGAGGTGAATGGGACTTTGAAAGCCAAATTTGACCCCAAGAGGTCTTATCAACTCCAGACTGAGCAAATGTATTTTTAGGGTAGTTGACATATAACTTGCAGACAGATTTGAGTTGCTGCACCTGCTTTTGTCACTTGCCAGAAGCTGTCTGGCCATCTTAGCACAGCGGTGACTGTATGTCTCAGCAGAGCTTGTTAGGGCAGCTTCACCCTGATGCTACTGAGACATGAGCATTGGGCACTTGACACCTTTTGACTTCAAATTTAATTTGTTTCTATCTATGGTGGGAGAACTCAGCACTTTTGAAAATCTGGCTGCACTGAGGCAGGAAGACTCACCAGGACTCAGGACACTTCTGGTAGCAGCACGCGGAGGCAACCACAAATGGAGTGACTATTTATAACTGTGCAGATGGATTCAGGTAAACTGTCTGCCACTGATCTGATGTCTTAGAATGAGCTTCAGAAAGACAGACATGCAGTTTTCAAGGCTTTAGGGACACACACTCAGGTAATGGCTAGTTCCCTTTGACTGTAGCGTGGCACTGAACCTTCTGCTGGCACAGTTCGTTTCAAGGATGTCTTGAAAAAAATACTCTTTGCTGAGTTGTTTCAGTCCAGAGTGGAAAGGATCACTGTTAAATAAAGTTTTTTTTATGGATGGGGTCTGGAAGGCAGTGTGGGATGATGTTGGGTAGAGCTCGGTGGAGGTGTATATAAACCCCACTTAGATGACTTTCAATAGCTAACACAATACAAGGCAACCAGTTAAAGTCAAATGTCTGCATTTTTTGCCAATTGTGACTTTGGCTTTGTGTGTCTTATGAATTATCTTTTTAAAATAAATGCTCCTGAATAAGGGAGTGTCCTGTAGCAGTTAGTTTTCTTTGTTCACATGAATATGCTGTATTGCATTTGGAGGCATTTTTATTTTGCTACTACAAAAGCACAAATGGACAGTGCAAATTCTTTAACTATCATGAAGGCTGAATTTATTTAACTTTTCTTCAGAAGTGTGTAATGCTACATCAGTAAACCTGCAGTTCGGGCATTTTCTAGGAAGGGACATAATAGTGTAAGAGCTCTGGCAATGTGAGACTGAACCATCCCTTTCCCTCTTAAGAGTGACGAATCTGATTATAACCTTCTACAGCTCAATACAGCCTTCTGAAAGAATCCTTCCAACTTGGTTATTGAGAAAAAGCAGTAATTAAGCTAAGCGTGTGAATGCTAACCTAGGATTTGGTTTTACCTAACATGAGCTTAATTCTGATTCCAGTTTTAAGACTGCATTACTAGAATCAATTCTAACAAGTTTTTTTTTTAGAGTTATTTGAGCCAGATTAAAAACCAGACAATATTCTTATGTCTTATATTTAAGAGATATCCAGTTTTCCCCATTGTCACTTGCTTTAATACACACAGCGGTCTAAAGAGTTAAGAATTGTAAGTAATAAGATATTATTACAAGACATAAGTAAGTAGAATCTCATGCAGCAACTCGTCACAGGGATGAAAAATAGGCCATGGAGAAGGTAATCAGGGTGAGTGCAAAGTTATGCTAGGAATCAGAACTAGTTTGATGCTAAAACGTGTCAAGGTTCAGGCTGGTGCTGAAATCCATCAGTGCTGTTATAACTGACAAATTACTTTCCACCGCTTTAAACCAATCTGAGTTGACTTTACTATCAAATTATCAAAATCACATACAAGCTCATAAGTTCATATAGAATCATCTCTCCAAGATTTACAATACACGTGCTGAGGACCCAGTCTCATTCTGCTAGACCGATCTGCAGCCTCAACGTGGCTTCAGAAACCTCCAATACATGTTTGTTGGCCAAAAGGCTCATGCTCACTGTGACGGGAAGCTTAGCTGTTACGGGAAAGAGAGACCGTAGATACTCTAAGCAATCAGGCAGCTGCTGCACTGTTATCAGAGAGATGTGACTTTGGCCAAAGTTTAGAGAGCTAATTTTTTATGCCTTGCCCTCTACTGAATATATTTTAGCCATCTTTTGAAGTTTTTCTTTTTTTTTTTTTTTTCCCTGAGGGTCTGCCGCTGTTTGTGTGAGTACAGAAACTCTTACTGGATGTACACCGGGGAGTAGGATGGATGTTTGGTCCCAGCAGAATGGCTGCTGGTGCGGAATGAACACATTCATTATCTGGTGTGTTTGCCCTTACCATTTTGAGTGCTCTTTCTATATCGATTCCTTGGCTCCATGGTACTGCAGGGTTAGCCAGGCAGTCTCCAGCACTACCCCTCCTGGAGACATCCACACGCTGCCTTCGGAGGTACCGGAAAGCCTCTGCTATGACTAGGACTGCATCATGGGTCAGTGCAGACGTATACTAGAATTAAAGAAAATAAAATACAGTGACAAGGTGAAGTCTCAGAATCTCCCCAGGTTTATCAGGTCTAGTCCTTCTCTTTGTTAAATTACTCTTAGAAGATTCATGCTTGGAAGCCCTTTTGCTTACTCTCTGTCTCGACGCAGGCGCTTTATGTAGTTTAGCAATTCCATCTATTTTAATTAACACATTAAAATATTTTCATTTTGTAGATCATATAGCAGCAAAGCAATAAAACCAGTTTATAGTTGCATAAATTTTAAATTTAATTGGAAGCTCGCTCATCTAATGAGGTCACTACAAAAGTCTGCAATACCATGCTGGCCTATACTGCTACCAATTGCAAGGAAAAGCTCATATTTGTTTTTTGCCTGAAGTATTCTCTTTCTTTTCAACAAGATTGCCAAGACAGTTTTGAATTGAAGTTAACATAAATCATTTCCGTTTGGACCACAATCGTGATGAGGTAGCATCTGCGGCAAGAAATAGATCAGATTACTTTTCTTAGAAGACATCTATACAAACAAGTAATCACAAAATATGCTTTAGGCATTACATCTCCTTGATAATTCCCCATCTGCCTTCTCTTACTCCACGGTAAATCTGAGGAGAGTAGTAAGTTCTGTGTAGTGGCAACTCTTGAACAAAACCCCCAGACTCCTTAACAACTTGTTCATGTTGTTGTCAATTTCATTCACTGCTTGCACCTGGTGACACCCCCAATGGTATAAATTTAGTATCACCTATCATATATCACAGAGGTGTTTCTTCAGATTTTTTTCCACATTTATGTTTTTCCCTCCTAGAGCAGCCTAGGCTCAGCCTTTGTCATCAATGATTTCACCAGCATTACAGCACACCTATAATTTAAGGATCATTGTACAGGAGAACATTTCAACATGAACATAGTGGCAGAAATCGAGTATGCCCAGTATATAAGACCAGATTTCAAACCCCTTATAACTGACCCTTCCAAATCCCATAGTGTTTGTAAGAAAATGAAGAGGGTAAGGGGTATCTGCACATACTGGTGTGCCTGCCTTTCTTCTGGCTGTCTGTGTGACACCGTAGAGCTCCTGATGAACCTTATGCTGGAGGTAGTGCCAGAAGACATGCTGCCCATTCATGAATTAGAAAGGCATAAATGCAAGTTTCAACTGCATGTTCAGCTACCCTCTTTGTGGATAAGACTTACTAACTTCAGAAATAATTAATTTGTTCCTGTAGGGCAGGATAGCACAATTGGTGGTCTGTATTTCTTTAATGTTTGTAGTGTCTTACTGCAAGCTCTTGAGCATGATATAAAGCTTTCAGAAATCTGCACAGAGTGAGGCATGTCTGCATGTGCACATCAAGACATAAAAGAGTGCAAGGTAGGATTCTGAAGAAGGTTATACTTCAGTCAATCTTACCGACTTGCAAAGGCCAGCAGTTTAGAAACTCTTACTGGGTGTTAGGGGTGGTAGTGGTGGTTCCTGCTCTGACTTTATTCAGGTACAGGCAATTCTTTTGATCCTGCCCACCTTCTCCTGTGATGCTTTGCAAGGATCACCCTCTTCTCTTTTAGTAAGTTAACAAAGGTTACACATCACATTCCACACAACAATACAGAATCAGATAGTAATTTTAAGGTATTTGTTCTTGTATTAAAAATATTGTAATAGCTGTCCAATCTAGCACTACATAAAACTTACATGCTGATAATTTTTTCAGTAGAGTGCATCAATTGTCAGTAACCTTAATGCAGTGCCTTCCAAGTCATGCCAAGAGAGCTATCTAATTTTCTACTTTATTTGAATTCTACTTATAAATGCATGAGCATGCAAAGAGAAAAAAAAGAGAGAGAGAAGGGAAAAGCTGATAAAATACAGAATAAATTAAACATCAGGGCTTTAATCTCTAGGCAATTTTATTTCCTAATCAAAAATATTGTACATCAATTTTTAAGTATGCTTTTTGTCTGACTGACAAATACTGTGCACATTTCTATAATGAGTGGTACATTTGTGGAAAGGTAATGTAATCTTTGTGTTTGTATCATATACTTAAGATTCTTTTTTAAGGATGGAAAATAATTTTTCCCTCAAGGTAAATTGCTTTCAAGTGGAATAAAATCTTCCCAGGTTAACTTTATATATTTCAGAGCTTTTAAGTATGATACTTATCTTCACTTCTGCATGCCTGCTAGGAAGCTTTAGAAAGCAGGCCCAGGTCCTAATCAACAGGGAACAACACATTAATCCGAGTTTTGTGCGTCTCTGTTTGCCTTTTTCTGCTTCCTCTGAAATGCCAGCGGGGCTCTGGGATGCCATGGAATTAAGATAATTTTCCTTCCCCAAAGAAATAACATGATCTCAGGAATAGAAAATTATGTCTCTGAATGGCACTGGCCTCCTGGCAGCAGAACCTTGTAACTGGCTCCTGTTCTGTCCATAGTCCTACACAGAGCTAGTGCCTACCCTGGTAGGCACCCCAATGGTATAAATACCCATGCACTGGGACGGGCTAGTTCCTCCTCATTAGGTAGTATTTTATGCTTCCTGGAATTTTTTTCTTACTAGTATCAAGACATTACTCCAACTGATCTGAGTAATTCTGAATTCCAAATCAGTTCACTGATTTGCATGTGTCTCACCCAAATCAAGCGGGAAAGGTGGGAATTATTTAATCACAGCTGGGGTTCTTTGACAGGTTTGGCTTTCCTGAGACCATTGGTGTATATGAAGAGGAGCACTGGACTTCTGGGAGTGACAGCATTTAAGGTCCTCTTATCTACCATGAGTCCCAGGTTTTATTCACCTTACTGATGAAAAAAATCCAGTCCTCACCAAAAGAGGAAGAGAAAGAAGGAATGTGATAGGACTGTTAATAATATGCAGTGCTCCGAGAAGAATTTTTTACTTCTATCACTGGACAGGGTATCCTTGATGCACACTTCGAGTGGACAGTGAATAGCACCCTCCTCTACTATAGAGTTGCTGAGGCAGAAAAAATTCCGGGGGAGATATTAATAGGTCGCAAGTCTCCTACTAGAAGCACACATTAGTTCACCCAGTCTATGACAGCCTTGGTGAGCCTGGGAAATATGCAAGATTTTATGGGTTGCAGATAGAATATCTATGCTGTTCAAGTAAAGGACAGAGGTGCAAAATATAGGGTTAGATTATGAGGCTGTCACCAGTGGAGAGGAGGTGGCAGCGGCTCCTCAGTGATCTAGAGCTGTTTAATTTTGTACATTTTATTGGCATTAAAGTGGTCTAGTTTCCCACAGTCTACCTCTAAAAACTAACCAAAGTAGCCCCCACACCCACCCCAAGATTAACTCAAGATGTTCAAGTTAAAAGTTTTTATATCCACTGCACAATGACTGTCTTTGCAAGACCAAGCCTTTGACTCTGAGGAACTGCCACCGTGGAGGGTACTTGTGTCCAACTAACTGCCCCTGCCTCCTTCTCTCTTCTGGAAGGGCAGCGAATATTGTAACATATTCTAATCAGGGACCTGTATCACACACATGCACATACCCAGAGTTAAAAAGACCCAAGTAATTAGTAAGAGCACCTCATATAGTCTCTATCATTGTCAGGGTAAAATAAATACCTTTAATGGTGAGTTTTTGGCTTCAGGGAATTCTCTTTCATCGAGCCTCACCCAGCGCTGTAGAAACTGTTGAACCATTGGGTTTTCATTATTAACAATCTGGAATCCAGTAATATTGGCACCTCCGTGCATCACTCTCTCCAGAACAATGTCTGTGAAACCCTGTGAGGACACATGTAGAACACAAGAATCATTGCCATGAAAACTCACTTTCCTTTGGCTCAGTTTTACCTGATATAAGTGTAGCACAAAAGAAACTGTGTAATTTCCTTGTTGTTAGCTGAAAATATTCTACTAAAGAGACAATCACTATCACATCTGGCATTGTGAGTAAAGCTTAAAATGTCTTCTTTTCAGATCTGTGTGACTGGTGTGTTGTGGCAATGTGGTATGTAATATTCACTGGTCAGAACAAAGAGAGTGGGGAAACTTGAGGTAGTTCCCTCTTTCCTCTTCATCATGGTGCAAACTGATCAAAGACCTCACTCCCATTCGCAGAGCAAAGTGTGCCTGGAGGTGCAGGGCAGGGAGGAGAAAACCACTCGATACTCATCTTGCTCTGTGGAGGCAAAGTGCACTCCCCCGTGCCAGGCAGCGCTCCGTCACGGCACTGCTTAACATTTCACTTGCAAACAGAATGCTATGATTCCCTCCCACTATGTTGTTATTTATATACCTGAGCCAGTAAATTGGTGTCTCTTTGATTACTATGACTTGATTGCAGTCATGTTTATCTGAATGTCGATGGTTACACATGATAAAATGTAATGAGAGTAAGAACCCCTGCATTTCTATGCACATGCTAATCAGTGAGATCATGATTGGTTCTTACAATGGAAAACGACACATCATAAAGTCATACAGTACTTAAACTAAATAAAGGTATTTTAAAATTCACCTTTTCTGCTTTAATCACAACAAAATATCAACACAGACAAGCTTCTACTATGTGGAACTGCTAACTTGAAAGCGTGAGCTTTAGAAAAACATTTTTACACCGACAGTAGACACAGACCCCAAAAACTGGTCTACAGGATCAATTACATAGAAGATAACAGAATGCTAGACTGGTTTGGATTGGAAGAGACCTCAAAGATCACATAGTTCCCTCTATTCTCTACTAGCCTAAAGCCCCATCCAATCTGGCCTTGAACACTGCCAGGGATCAAGGGGCAGCCACTTCTCTGGGCACCCTGTGCCAGGGCCTCCCCACCCTCACAGGGAAGGATTTTTGCCTCCTATCCAATTTAAATCTACCCTCCTTCAGCCTAAACACCTTCATATTAACACTTTTCCTAAGGAACTTTAGCAGATGATGTTTCAAAGGCATCATAAACATCCCTGAAAACCAATTCTAGAATCTAGAAGAAGCTCTGATAGGTTGTCCTGGTAGGTGAACACACAGGCAGCACCCTACACTCTGAAATAGAACAGATAAACAGCTGTTTCCTTGATGGAATTGTTCTAATTTGTTCCATTTATATACACAAATATGCTGTAATTTTTTTTCCTGGAGTGCTTAAATTTCAAATATTTTACATAGAAGATTATGGTTATCAAGTCCCTTATTTATGAGGAAATAGTGGAAAACATATAATTAAATTATTATTTTAAAATTAGAAGAGGATACAAGCTTTTTAGACAAAAGAGAGACCATAATTTAGAACAAATGACTAACATACCAGTTCTAATATTTTCTGAATTAATTTCTCAAAATCCAAGAACTCATTCATGCATTTCCTCTTTTGCTGATTGAAGTTGACACAACCTGAATGGAATAAACTACCCTCTAAAACTTAGCTATACTTGTAATGAAGGAAAGTTCTTACCAGGTTAGCTAACATGTAGTGATAGCCTCTAGAATGTTTGCCAAGGATTACAACCTGTGAGAAGAAAAAAAAATAAATTACATATTATTAATTTGTAAAAGGATGAGACTCAACTGGTGAAAGACAGCCAGAGAACGAACATTTGGGTACCCCCTATGGCCAATCCATGGGCAGCATGTGTATTACAGACCTCGGACTTTACAGACATGACCCAGTCACTTTCTTTGTTCTCTGTTTTAAAAAAACAAGGAAGTCACATGCTGAGATGACCCAGTTTGTAGAGATGACCTTACCCTGCAAACTTGTCCTTGTGATCACAGTGCCTCCCCTGCTGACCTGGGAGGGGGAGACACTGCCCAGCCACCCAACGTCTATTAGTCTGTACCGGCACGGCAGGGCTCGGTAGGTTCCAGGTCATACAGGTGGGTTTCCTGCCATGAGAACCCTGGTCAAGTCGTGTCATATACGAATGTTTATTTTCCTAAAGTTATAAGCAGTGACCTTTGTTACCTTTTGACAGCTTTCACAAGGCCTGAAAACTTGTTGCTTCCAGTGCATCCAAATGGATACATCTGACCTTACATGTTTAGCCCAAATTTATACTAAATGGGATGTAGGATGTTCCACTAACCAGCATATCCTGCCCTCTCTGACTCCACTTGGGCATCTCTCTGTACAAATGGAATCATTAAATGGAATCACTAAGAGACAAAAAAAGCAGCTGGAAGAACTGAGGCATTGGATTCTGTAAGGGTAACAGGGGTGGGAGGAGACATGCTGCCCGGTAACCCCGAACCCTGCCAGCCTGTGTGCTCATCACCACTCCAGTAATACTGAGCTTTAACAGAAAGGAGGAAAAAAATACAGTTCCCATGTCTTTGCAGCTGGCTGCTGGCTCACTCGCAGTATCCCTTATGCAAGATTATGCCACTGCACTTAGGGCTATTATAATCTCAGTAAAATCCATCCCGTCCCACAGCCATCAGCTGGAACAGTGTCCAGCAGTGAGAATTTGACTAGTAACCATGGTGATTACATGACAGCATCAAACCTACCCAGACCTGCTGGGTTAAACCAACAAAAGTTAAAATGAGCAAACATAATGCTGGTGATGTACCACAGGTGTATAACTGACTATACCCTATGAGCAGCTGAAGTGAACAGATGATGCTTTCTGATGGAGAATCACCTGAAAATCTATACATACCATACTGATACACCCCTTCATGGTCACAGATAAAGGCTCTGAATGCCATACTCAAAATGACATCTCTTCAACATGACCACTTACGTCTTTGCTAAAAACAGATGACATTTGAGTCATTGACTTTAGACACACTGCTGAGCCTGTTAAAGTTCTTGATTAAATTATTAAGTTCCCAATTGCCTCTTTGGGTTGTCTTGTCCTTAATAGATGCTATTTCTTTTAAATTCACATTTAATTCTGTAGGAATTTGCATACCTCCAGCAGTCTGAAAATAAACTGCTGTTCAGGTCGTCTTGAAAACTGTATGTACACTCTGTTGGTAGAAAGCATCTGCTTTCCTACACTCACATTTGTTTTCGATGGAAATGTGCAGGCTTCCTATAGATTATCTGGTGTGCATACTGAATTCTCTGTATGTTTTAATTTCACCTTAAAGGCAGCAATTTACTTTTAAAAGGTTGGAGACAAAGAACTTCATTAACAACAATACTCTGTTATTTTAACCTTAATAACAAATAAGAAAGCTTTTACATTTCCATCCAGAAATGTATTTAAGAGAAAAATACCATGACAGATGAAGTCAAGAGCCTGTAAGAAAAAGATACATGGAGCTGCTACAGGCATCAAAAGCAATATTGCAAATAGGAAATGCAGGACTCATTAGCATAGATCAGACTCAACTTCCACCTTATCTGTTGTCACGTCTCAAAAATGACTAGAAATAATTCTGTTTAGTCCCTTAGCGAGGTCCAACATACTACAGTCAAGCTTTAATTCATAAAGCATCTTTCAGAAGTGACCTGCCAGTATTTCTGTTCACACAGCCAACCCTGTCAGTTCATAATTATTTAACCAGATCTTAACAATGCTTTTAACATTCGCTACATGTGTCCTTTATCTTAACAAGCACAACTCTCCTCCTCCCTCACTTTCCACCACGTACCAACTGTCCAGCATCTTAAATGAAGCTGCTGGATTAGTGAGCCCAGCAGAAAACAATCACAGACATCAGTGCTACTTCTAGGGGCACAGAGAGATGGATAAAGCCTCTTTATGATGAAGGAAAACAGGAGCATAACAAATAAATCTCATCAACTGGTTATATATTGTGAAGCTTATAGAGAAAGTGGGATATTGAACAGTGGTAGTGAATAGAAAGCCAGGATTACTGGACAAGGATTTCACAGAGCTATATGTCTTTGCTAAGTTTCAATTCCAAGACTTAATATTGCTTTCACCTTGACTTCAAGAAAAGCTTGTAAGATTTTACACTGAACAAAGGAGAAGGGAAAAATGGCTGGAAACGACCGTGAATAATTCAGACTTCTGACCCCACATAACTCTTGCCTTGTAGATAAAAAGATCGTAATGTCAGGTTTGATAAAGAATCAAATAAAGTTTGTGTTTTTATTAACTGTTCAGATATTTCCTATTAATTAAGAGAAAATCTAGAGAGAACGTAATTAAAATGTATCTGGTTTTAAAATAAAAGTAAAGTCTGATAGCCTGCACCAGCCTTACTGGAAGTACTGACTGATCCGCCAGATTTGAGAAATGAGGTCAGCATTGCCAACTTTAGTTTCTCATTTGCCTGGGGAAGATATTTTTTGAATGAAAGCATAAAGACAACTTGGTTTCCACTGCACCAGTCATCACAATAATAAATAGGCAACTACCATTTTTTGCCTTAGCTTTTACATTTTCCCCACAATTTTTTGAAGACAGCATTGTAGAGATTAACTGGCTCATATTAAATCATGTCACACTATTTCTAAAGCAATAATATGCTTCTCTTAGTTCAAGGGCTACACAACACCTAAAAGTAAGGAGAATGAAGAGGAAGAAAAATAACTTTAATACTAAGCTGACAATTACTCCATTACCTTTTGACTTATTCCCCACTCAAATTACAAGTTCCTGGTGTAGAACATGGATGTGGGGTTTTTTTTGGCTGTGAAAATTAAATATTGGAGTTAAGGGTCAAGGGAACAGTACAAAGAAACTGGTGAACTCTCAAATGAAAGTAAAGGGGGGGAAGCCATTTTAAACAGTATTGATGAAGACAGATTTTGCTGGAGTATTTATCTAAGAACTTGAGGAGGAACTTGAACGGTATGAACAGAGTGCGTGGGTGAACAGTAGTAACAGACCAGAGGCAAGGAAGGAATAGGTTAGCAAAAGACAAGACTTGGTGAGCTGGAATAAAACAAGTGATGGAAGAACAGCACATGTTTGGTATGAGGAACCAAAAAGTCAGATTTCGTCTTTTAAAAATATTAAAGGTTTGTCTCTCTCTGGTGCATAAAACGGAAAGAGATAATTATCCTTTTACAGATGGAGGAAATCACAGAGCAGGTGAGGTTGTCAGGGGCCTCCAGAGATTGTCTATTCCAACCACCTAGCTCAAATCAGGGGCAGCAAGAGCAGGCTGCTGAGGACCCTGCCCAGGCAGGTTTTGAATATCCCCAAATAAGCAGATTCCACAAGCTCCCTCGGCAGTCTGCTTCACTGTCTGGCCACTCTTAGAGTAAAAATGATTTTTCTTCTGTTTAAACACATTTCCTGCATTTCAGTTTGTGCCTTTTCCTTCATCTAGTCACTGGGTACTGCTGAGACTTGGAAACTCACTGAGACTCTCTGAGAAGAGTCTATCTCTGCCTTCTTCATTCCTTACCATCAGATATTTTAAGATGTTACTAGTATTCCCCCCTGAGCTTTCTCCTCTCCAGGCTACACAACCCAAGTTCTCTCAGCCTTCCTTGCATGTCAGATGCTCCAGTGCCTTAATCGTTGTAGGAACCCTTCACTGGTCTTGCTCCAGGCTGTCCACATCCTGTGAGCCCAGAACTGTACACAGCACTTCAAGTGCTGCCTCACCGGTGCTGAAGAGAGAGGAAGGATCATTTGACCTGCTGACCACGACTATGCAGCCCAGGATGCTGTTGGCTGCCTTTGCTGGCTTGTGCTCAACTTTTCTGCCAGGGCCCCAAAATCCTTCTCTGCAGCACTGCTCTCTAACCAGGGAGTCCCTCCCAGTCTGTACTGGTGCATAAAGTTATTCTTCCCCATGTGCAAGGTTTTGCACTGCCCTTTGCTGGACTTCATGAGGTTCCTCTCTGTCCACTTCACCAGCCTGTCAAAGTATTGCAGCACAACCACACAGGGTATCAAACATTCCTAATTTGGTATCATCTGCAAACCTGCTGAGAGTGCACTCCATCCCATAACCTTCAGTTCATTAATAGAGAGGTTAAACAGTATTAGCCCCAGTACTCCAAATCATAACTATTCTCCAGCTGTCCTTTGTTTTGCTGATCACAACTCTCTAAGCCCAGGAGTTCAGTCACTTTTAAACCCACCTGAGTATCCCTGCGGGCTCTGACTTAGTCATTGAAAAATACAACCTAGGAGGACACGCTTGCACTTTTACCTAGAAAAGTAGCTATCTCGATATTGGCACAAATGAAAAGTGCTGTGTCCAATTAATAACTGTTTGAAGCATGCCTTCCCTTCATTTGAATCCACAGCCACCTGGTCAGTTTAGTCTGTTTAAACAAAGTTATTTACAAATTTAAAAAGAAAGAAAAAAAATTAAATCACAAAAGTACAGACTACCTTAGCTATAGCTCAAATCCCTGGTATTTTTTAAGTCGATTAGATCTTTCCATAACATAAAATACTGATGCTGACAGGCAGTACTTTCACAAAGAAGGTTTAAAGATTTTTACTGTGCTTTTCATACCTGACAAGTGGCAGAAATATGCCACTTAAATGGAATGACAGGCAGAGATCTGACCTGCTGTAATGCATCTTGCCATTTTGACCATATCTGGGAACAATGAAGCAGTTTAACTCTATAACTCTTCTTTCCTAGGTTTTAAAAAGACAGCAAGAAAAATGTCATTTTCTATAAGCTCAGAGTAAAAAAGGATTTTGTTGTCTTTGTTAAGGTTATTCATTCATTAATTTGGGCTCCACTTCTTCAAAAAGCCCACATTTAACTTCAAGCATTTCTACTGATTTTCAAGTATAGGCCTCAGTTGCTGAAGACAGGAGAGCTTAGCTGCCTCCAGTTGAGCAATAAGGTGCCTATAAACCTTGCTATAGAAATACAATTATGACACCTCTGCCCTCAAAGTAGCGTGCAAATACCAGAAGTGATGGCAGTATTCTTTCCTTTCAGCAGCAAAGAAAGAAAACATAAATGGACTTGGGTCTAAAAAAACACCAACTTCAGCAACATCATCAGGATCAGCTATCAGTGTTGATTGTACTTCGAGGGAACAGCAGGGGTATCAAGCACAGCAGCAACTGTCTGGCAAGCCTGAATTGTTGTGGAGCACACTGTCTTCTACCCTGGGTATCAGGTCAGGTGTTTTCTAGTTTCCAGCCATACAGTTTATGTCTGATCTGAGCGGCTCCTGCCTGATACTGGATTGAATGATTGAAAAGCTGTGCCCTGTGACACAGCGCCCCACTGGACCAGTGGCACTGGCTAAGATGGTCTTCAGGACACACTTAAGAAAGGAGAGGAACAGAGTATCAGAGTGGTGATCCAACTAGTTCAACAGAAGCTGAAGTCAAGGGCCAAAATGTTCTGTCAGTAAGTTAGCAAGGATGCTTAGCATAAGTGGAGTGGCATCTGCAATGTACTGCATCTCAGCTGTTTCCACCATGCAAGAAAAGGCAAAACTGATGAAGCCCTTCAGCTGGAAAAGGGAGTCCTTCCTCTTTCTGCATGAGGGAGCTGGCCATGGGGCTTGCAGCTGCTGCACTGCGGTTCTCCGGGGTGGTCCTCGGAGGTCAGCACACTGCTAACAGCCGTGTTCCTACCTTCCACAGCGTTATCACCTGAGCAAAGGGTGGACAGCAATTGACAGCCAGGCATAATTACTCCTTGCTATGTTCACTTTGCACAGGTCACCCCTTGTCATGTAAATTTTCCAGATAGAAGGATAAATAGGAGGAAAACAGAAAATAAAAGTTCTCCTGAAATATGAACAAGATTTTCCTCCTCTAACCAGATGCCACAGGAAAAGTAAGATCCCTCATAACCCCAGCAGATCCATTGCACTGCCAGTCTGCAGTGCCCACTGCCCTGTTCTCCACTTTACACACACCCTGCTGCAGAAGGAGCAATTTCCCTTTGAGGATTATAAGCACTAGACAAGACTCTATCTTCCCTCAGAAAATTTATTAAAAATAGCCTTCTGATGTCATGATTTTGTCTCTTTCTATCACACCAACACCACCTTATGAGGCTCTGAAGGAACCATTCCATGGAAATAAAGCCATTCCCACATTAAGTAGAGATGGCTTTCCTCATGCAAAGGGTCAAAACCTCATGATTGTTTTTTGTAGTGCAAACCCAGGAAAGGCAATTTATTTCTTCACTTGGTGTTAATGGGATGGGAATCTGGCCACCAGGGATTGTGGAGCTGCAAAATATGCAGTAAACAATGACTTCATTTATATGAAGAACGAGTACTGTATTAAATTTGAGTTAAATATTAAATGAAGAATGTATTAAATATTAAGATGAAGATTCCACACACATATTATTTGTTGCAGATAAAAATAACTGCACATATAGTTGAGATTAATTCATCCACCATTTCAGAGGCTTCATGTCCTCTCGGGAACGTCACAAATCCATATACAGCCCCAGTTGCTGGATTTTGCATTTTTATGTACTATACAGACCTAAGAACTTTACTTCCATGCAACTGCCACCTTGTACATCTGTGAGTGACTAGATCAGCAAAATCCTACTTTCCCCTATAGCACATTATCAAGATCATTTGCTTGGGCATATAAAACTTTCTGGGCTCTTCCGTGATGTGCATCTATCTTGTAGGAGACAACCTCAGAGAACAGGAACCTGCTAGAAGGGGACAAAAACATACATGGTGCAAAGCATGCCAGATGCCTCTGAAGCATTTATTACAGATTTTCCCTCTTTGGCCTCTTTCTTGTCCATTCTCTCCCTTGCCTCTCTCCTTGATGACAGTCACATCAAGAGTGAAATTTTATTTTCAGGCCATCTCAAGATAGATGATGGCTGCGCATGTTACTCCTTGGAGAGTAATTAAATGCAACATCTGAAAGCTGTATTGTATTTGGTTCTCCCTCCAGATGGCTAAACTTTCTTCTCCTATAACTAATCTGACATTTGGTGACAGAAGATTTTGTAGTGGAACATGCATTTAATCTGTGCATAAAAGGTTACATTACAAATTACTTAGGGAAAAAAAAATTACAAACTGCAACATAGGTTCTGAGGGCATGATACTTTCTCCTAATTTCTTTCACTGCGATGACAAAGTTTTCGGTCAATTTTCTGTGCCCTGAAACAATTTTCCTAAATTCAATTTCCTTAGCATGACTTAGCAATATTGTCAGGTTAACTTATCTGTTGGCATAGTTATTGTTAAAGTACACATTAATCTGTAAAACATCAGACCCTGGAGGACACCGAGATGAAGAATTTTATGGTCCCTGGTAACTGATATTCACAATCACAATTATTTACTCTTTAAACCAAATTTCATTAAATAAACTTGACTTTATATCAAAAGCTCTTGGTTGTTCCAACAGAGAACAACAGTGTTGTATCTTGCATGACTGCATCTCTTTACCCCAGACACGGCCTTCAATACAAAGGCCTTCACACTAAAATCAGAACCTAAGCTACTCTTCATCACTTGAAGCTACTTCACTAAAAACAAGATCAGAAATGGGGATTTGTTACAATCATAACAAAAGGTTTTGTAGCATATGAAAGGGTACTCAAAATGCCAAGACCTTTGCCCTTATTCTGCCAAGATATTTTGAAAATAAGATACTTGCTCCCAGGGAGCCTCCTTGAAGAGATATGTAGCAGAACTTTTTAATTAGTGAATTCTTTGGCTTCTTGAATGAGATTAATCAAGCAAAAATCCAGTTGTGTTCTGGAGGAATTTTTTGCAGTTGTATTTATGGTAAGTAAATGACTTAAATATTTTACTCTGCTGCAGCCATTTAAATACACAGGTCACTGTAGGAAGAAGATCATATTTTAATTGTCTATGCAGTTCCAGCATACTCTTGAAGAAATATCCTCCCTTGAAAAAATCACTCCCAACAGAGTGATTTTACACCCAAGATAATTTCACAGAAGTTTTGAAGCTTTTAACTTAAGAGTTGATTTTCCAAGCAACACTCGTGGTTAAGTCTCCTTCAATCTCCAACGCAACCAGCTCCTATCCATGTAACACGGTTGCATCACAATAACATCCTCATTCCCAGCTTCACGTCTGTTATCTTCACTCATGCCACCCCCTCGCTTCCTGGCAGTTGTTGATGCTCTCACTGTAGACCTAGACAGGTATACCAAAATCAGCACGATCCAAACCGACTTCCAGGCTAGCGTCCTGCGCCAAGTGTCACAACACCTAACGTCACTTGCACAAAGACTATTAATAATACTAACCTTACATTTATTCTTACTTGTCCAAACCTGCAGCCATCACAAATGCTTCAGCACTGTCACAGACTTTGAAAAAACATCCACATCATTAGCAAGCAGTTCTTTAGTGATCTTTGCATTGGATGCCTAATGCCTGTGACACAGGACATGATATCTGACTGGGCTTTTTGGTTTTCAATACTGTGAAACCGTATGTTAAATGTTCTTAAGAGTACATTCTTGCAGTCATGGACAAACAATGCTCATTTATTCTTGTGTGCCACTGGGAAAATTAAACTCCTTCAGTCTTAGCAGCTCCAAATATAAAAGGATGTGTATATCATTTGTAGAAAGAGAGGAAGTAATGAGGTAAACTGAGTCATGCAGTTTTCATTTTAAAAATACATACATTTCCCATTTTCTCCACACCTCCCATCAGCACGTCAGAATACAATCCAACTGTTTCTCCCTGGAATTGAACAAGAGTCCTTGGAAACAGAATTCTGCTTATATAAACCATTACTGCATGTCAGGATCATTTCAAACTATTGTTTGGATATAACCCAGAAGTGTCGCAGTAATTCAGTCCCAAAGCGCACATGAGAAATTTTTTTTTTGAAGGGGTTTAGTACTGCAGAGCACTGCCTTCAAGCAGACTGAAAAATATTGAATAGTAGCCATTCCTTTTTTTTTTTTCTTTTTCCTTTCCCTTTTGAGTGTTTCTTTTCCTTTTTAAATGCCCTATGAAATTAAGAAAAAAAAAATCAGGGCAACCTCCTCTAGGAAAAACAAGGTTACTTTTTCTTATACTTTTTATTATAAATGGAATTTTACTGCTCCCAGAGCCGCATTCAACTCCCTCTTTTTCAATGCTTTGAAGGAGTCTGAAGGTTTATTCTGCTTCACTACAAACAGCACTATGCAGCATTCTCCCTATAACTTGGTGCCTGAGAAACGAAACAAAAGAGATTACGAAGAGTTAATTTCTTTTTACTAGGCTTAGTCTATAGAGCAGGGGAGGCTGTTTTACTTATACGAGGTAATAAAGTTAAAGCACTACTTTTCCTTTCTGATTCTTTACATGCACTTTCCCAGGATAGAAGATATTCTTAAATATTCTTAGGTATTTTTAAATGTCTATGTGTATTATTGATACTGTTATTATATATTTACACATTTTGGAAGATCAAGCTTCCAGTAGTACACATGTCATTATACCTACGCACATGTGCCCATAGTGTGACACAAATAAATTTTATTTGGTAACATGGGCTTTTTTTTTAAGCCTGGGAACATTAACTTTCTCTATAATTGTTATACTCTTTTGCATCGTATTGGTTGAATACTCCAGGATGAGTTTGTATTTAAGTTGTAGTTGATGACTTACAGGGCCAAATTTTTTATAAATTCAGCCCAGCCTATGCTGGGCTGAATTTATAAAAAATTCTACCAGTGGGGTAGTCCCCACTCTGCAAATCCTGCTAGTTCAACTCCAGTGTAACAGTCCCCCATGAAATGCACTTGGGAATACCGTACTGCATGAGGGGCCCTGAAAAGCACCGGCAGTTCTTTACCTCCCCCAGACACATGATTCACACCCCACCAAAGCCATTAATCCTTGCTCAGTCAGCTATGGCAAAAAAGACATATGCTCTTGTATGGCTTTTCTTTTACTGAGTTAGGACTTCTTTGCTGGTAAGTGAACTTATGAGGCACCAGAACGATCATGCTGTCTCTGGTGATGTACAACGCCTGTTTGCACAGTGGTATTGTGCTATTACTATTCATTTTGATACTGTATTTCCTTCCTCTCCCTGCAGTTGGTTCATCTGAATTGTCGCCAAGATGGTTGCCTTGGAAACTAATTAAGGAAAGCCTTTGGTTAGAAGCAGAGTTTCAAGCATTAAACTATTTGAGAGACAGATGCAGAAATTAAGGTAATGTCTGCAAAGATGAAAGGGTTTATCCTTTATATGGAGAAGAAAGAACCACATTAAATGCTAGGACTGTAACAAAGCAACTTCTATACAACAGTGATTTTTTAAAACCTGGAAGAGACGTGTGAGTGAGGGATTTAAAAATCAGTCAAGGGCTTAGAAGGGGAAAAAGAAAGAGCTATTAGGGATGGGGAGAGGGACAAATACAGCGGGACAGAACTCAGATCACTCAATGAGCAAATTATAGCCAGCTCTCCCCTTCCCTTAGTACTCTGCACCTTAAACAGACTTCTTGTGAATGCTGGTTTTTAAAGACAGCTAAGGAAAGACCAAATCCTCCCCCACAGTCCAGGTAAAACATGAGAAGCATCAGCATGTACATCTGCTTCCAATGTACATCAGCTGTAGGAGTGAGAGGCTACCTGAAAGGGCCCTCAGGCTCAGATCTTCTACTGAGGCGATCAACAAGGGTAACAACCAGTGCCAACTGTAGAAGCAGCTCATAGGATGTGGACACAGGCTACACAATGAGCAGGACCCTCCGAGGGCTTTCTAAGGGTGTACACACACATAATCTGCACACTGAAGAGCTGCCAAGAAAGGAGAACTATGTGGCAAATTGCACTTTTACAGCTACCTATTAACTGAAGTTCAAAGCAAATACAATCTCTCTATGAGCACAACGGTATCAATTTAAATATTGTCTCCAGGATATTGTTCAGGATAACGGTTGGTTCTATACTTGCAGCAGGGTTACTGAGAAAAGATTTCGGTTCTCTGTGCATTTAATGGCAATGCAGAGGTTGCCATATAATATACTGTAACTACATAAAAGCATACTACAGATGTCATGGTAAAAATATGCAAAAAAATCAAAAGCAGATGCATGTGTGTGCATTTGTATGTGCATTTAAGAATTATCATCAACCATAAAATGACTAAAAAACATAAAACTCTTAACGGTGACTTCAGGTTCACATGCCTCTGGCATAAGAAACTAGAGTCGCTTGGTCTTTTACATAGACCAGCTTGCACATTTGTGGTGAGGCATTCTGTATTAATTAATATCATTACTAATCAGATACATTTACAACTGTGCCTTGGTGTCTTTTGAACACTCTCATGCCGTGTGTGCCATTTCCTCAGCCATTGCGCAGGATGACTAATGCTCTGTGAAATTCCCGTCATTTGGAACCTGCCTTGCTTTCCGCAGTCTGGATGACGCCTTTGGAGAGACATCACTATTTACAAGCTAGAAATGCTCTCCTCAGGTATGTGCGAAATGTGCGATGTGTGAGGCAGATTAACCCAAGATGTGACTCCCCTTCAGCAATCCATCTCCAGCCCTGTGTTAGTTTTACAATTGGCAGGATCAGGCACTTTAACGCAGATATGGCCGTTGCTTTTGACTTTTTTTTTGACATATAAGTTTTTCACTTACCTTCCTTCCACTAGCTATGGTCCTGAGGGCGACTGAAATAAGTAATTCTCCTCTCCACCCCACATGCCCATACAGACCTGTGATCTGCTGAAACTCTCTGGATGTGGAAGGAAAGAAGTGACCTTTCCTTCTGCTTTAGATCCTGGTTTCAACAATACTCACAGGCACCTAATGAAGAAGTGTCCTGAATTTTAAGTTTCTAGTTCACTGGAAACGTAAAAATGAACTGCACTAGTTTCTGAGTGATGTTACACAACACTGTAGGTATCAGATACTCTTCAGCAGAAGTTGAAGCTACCCATAGCTCTCTGTTTCTCCTTCAAGCATCCCACTGTGTTTATAGGCAGTTATTATATTTTAATTGCTGCAGAGAACACAGGCAAACCCACACCAGACTGCTTCTATTGCAACACAAACTGGGAAGCTTACATGAAAGTGGTGTTGATTTTTTCACTTGCGCTTTTCCTTATTATTGTTGGTTTAAATGCCTACTGGTCAACCAAATACCACGGTTCTGTATTTATTCTGACAACACCCAAAATGCTGTGCTGTTGTGCAGTGAGCACACTGCTCTGAGATTTGAACAGCTCAGCAGAGGGATATAGCTGTGGCCATACCAAAACCCTGCAGACCACCTCCCTAATCTCAGAATTTCAGACTCAAAGATCAAGACACTGTCAGTGCTTACATTGGACAGAGGTCAGTCAATCACATTACCTTTCTTAATCCTACGGATGCTTTACTTCAAGTCTTCTTTGTCACCATAAAATTTTGGGGACTGCACTCTCTACTCTAATATTGCTTCTACTCTCTGAGATGCCTCCACTCAATGCAGAAATTGCCTTGGAGCCTAACCTTTACGGCTATGTTTGGAGATAGTGTCCTTTTGATAAAAGCATGCAGCCTCTGGAATAAACAGGTCTTTTGTGAAGTTTCAGTTTTGATCCTGAATGGAGTTTCTTCCTCCTTATTTTCCCTCGGGAGATTTTCTTCTAAATGGACATAAAGCCACTCTAGTCTGAAATACACCTTGTTATCTTGGGAATAAGAAAAACATATTTCTTAACTCAAAAACATGTCTCAATACACGGTTGAACAGGCTGAAGCTTAGTTCTCAAAAGAAAACATTCTTCTGTTTATGAGACCAAATTCTGTATCTATCTGTGAATGCATACTGGAATATTTTAGTACCAAGGGACAAGAAGTGTGGGGAGCTTATGAATTTTGCATGACATAAGTGTTGCTATCTGTATACTTGAGAGGCCACTAGATTAAACTGGATACAGTTTTGTTGAGTAAGAAGGAATATGGATCCACATGCTCAATGGTTACAGGGCAAGTGAACAAACAGGTGGCAACTACTCATCTCTGCTTCCCCTTACTCTGCGGGCTGAAGACGGAGCCAGAGGTGATTTGCGCAGGCGCTGGTATCTACCTCTAGGACAAAATACAGGGTCCATCACAAGATTCTGTGGAAGGGGAACGAAACCAGACACACTGCAGAATGAAACCTGGCATAAAACAAGTTACCCAGGCAGAGCAGGAGCTGAGGTGCCCTTTTTCCTACACCTTACATTTACATACCAGGGGCAGACAGCTGGGAGAGAACCTGTCAGCCCTGAGAAAAGAAACACTTCATATGACAAGTTTTAGATATTGGAAACATAGGAACATACAGATGTGCCAGATGCTAAAGACATATGGAATACTCAAGGTCACCAACTTGCATGCCTGTGTGTTGCCGGAGAAAGGTACAGAATATTCCAGCAGGACCCAAAATCTCTGCAGAAACCCCTCAGATGCAGAACTGTCTTTAGACATGCCTATGCTTTTGGGAGAGAGGCATACCATGGTTTGAATCGGCAGCAAAAAACATCAAGGGAAGAGACCTGCACACAATGACCAGCCTAATATAGGAGAAGAGGTCACTTATTTAATCTAAGCACTATCACAAAGCCGTGATATGTGGTTTCTGGAGCAGAGAACTGACAAGCTTGCTGAATGGCCTGGCTAAAAGCCCAAAAGTCTGATAGCAATCGCAGCACGTGTATAGACTGTTTAGTGTTTCACAGTCTGTTTATTTCTGCTATGCCTTTTGCTCTTGAATAGGTTTTATTTAAGCTTCCAAAATTCAGTGTCTCTGGCAAACACTGCTGTTGTCCCTGAGAAAATGAAATGGCAGGTGCTGCACATCTCCGCAGTAAACCCCTTCTCTGGAGAGAGGCACCGCTCCTGGAAGGCAATGGGAGAGCTGACCTCTGAAGATGTGCCCTTGAAGAAGCCAAAAAGTGAGAGGCATGGAAAAGCTGCCAGGCTGGGCAGCTTATAGCAACCTGCTGTGGGACAGAGCTTGTCCATCAGCACTCTGCCCTAACTCTTGGCCTTTGCCCTGAGAAACAGTTCTTCAAAACCCCTGCAGTTGTGCAGTCCGCATGCCGTTAACATGCTCAGATGTTTCTGCCTCTCAGCTGAGCAGACTTTCTAGACTCCGCACAAAATGCTGATTTGACTTTCTAAACTGTAATAAAATGTCAGATTTGAAATATGCAAATCCAGAGCTATCTTTCCCCTCAATAGTATGCTACCAGCAAACAGAGTTGGCTAGAAGGAAGACAACTCACCACTCCATCAAGCAAACTGGACGGGTGAATTTAAGTACCACACATATTTGTGAAACCTTTGAAGTACTTCGTGAGAAGATAACACGCTAAGCATGGACATGGAAGGAAAAGCCTAAAACCAGTAATTGTTCAGCTACCAACCTGGGGTCCATCATTACTGACTTTCCCTGCAGAACCTTCAGCCATTGCTCTACAGTATCAGAAAAAAAAAAATTTTGGAAATTTTTGTCAGAAGGTATTTTTAGCATCAGAAGCACCAGCCTGGGATCTGCCTGGGCAATTCTTTGCCAAGAGAATGGTCCCAGTAAAATGAATGAGACAATACTCGTAAGAAAGTGCTGCATAACCAAACTCCTCTTGTTAAGACTGCTACAAAGAGGTCATTTGTATGAGAGTATTTATCTCAGAAGTAATGGGTACTTTGCTTTACCATCTTGCTTGGTTCAGTAAACTAAAAGTTCTAAATCCATTTTTGATACTGCAAATTCAAATAATTTTGTTCGTGTGTACCTTCAATAAAACCAAGTAGAAGCAGTCACGCTACATCAATGGGATAACATCTAAGATATAATATTTAGGTCTGAAAATGTCCATAGGATTTGGTTGCAAAAAAATAGACTCAGCGTTCAAGTGGTTGGCTAAAAATGGTGGGTACAGTCCTAAAATCCAACTACAAGAAAATGTTAAGATTTTTTTTTAAATATTTGAGACAGTTTAGGATAAAGTGTTCATGGTTATGTCAGAATTTTGTGTAAATAAAGCTCAAAAGACAGCCAGTGGGCATAATACAGTAGAAGAGTCATTTAACAGTACGGAGATGGGCTATACACGATACAATAATGACAACAGAAAGGCTCTAATTGTGTGAAAATGTGAGTACTGCACTGTGCATTGTAGAATCTGGGGATACCTGGAGGCACCAGTAGGAAATCTGTAGTTACACTGGCACTTATCACATGGACAGAAAGCAGAATCAAACATTTAAGAAAAATCACAGCTTCACTAGGTTTCAGTTTAGAACACTTTCAGAAGAAGAGTTCACCAGTTCTGCTGTATGGTTTGATTAGTATACAGATTTCATTTTAGATACTGGAATGGCTTGAGTGGTTTCTTTTTTTCCCTCCTAATTACACAACGTAGGAAAAAGAGAACAAAATGTAAATGGAGTTAGAAAGATCAAACAAAAGGCCTGCTCCCCAGCTGAGGGTGGGCCCAAAGGGTTATTTAAGCTTGGCTCAGGAGTGCTCTCCAGCATCATATTCAAAAGAGTAGGCTGTGGGTAGGGTGTTCTGCATCTTTTGCAAGAACATGAAGAAAGGTGGAAAAAAAAAAGGTTTCTTATGCTTTGCTCTATTAATTTCCCTACAGACTCACCATGTTGACTAAAATTACAGCGTAAAATACAATGCTGTGTATTAGTACCACAACCACAGCAGCTGTCTGAGTTACAGATCATCAGTGTCTTCTGCTTGGCTCTCTTGAGCCCTCTAACCAGCAGCTATGGGACCTGGCTGTGGCTGCAGCGAGTCAGTCCCCCAGACTGCTCCTCTGTGATTACACTTCAAGGCCTGACAGGAACTGAGTATTTTGAGAACTCGGACAATACAGCTTTGCATTTCCTAGGGTTTATGGCAGTGAGGTCAATTTGCTACTTTTTTACAATATAACATTTCTAAGAGATATGCTAATGCCTCATGAGATTTAAATGTTACTTTTGATCTATTCCATACTATAAACCTATAATTAAATTTATGAAATGGCAATAATTGGGGGTGTGTGTGTGTGTGTGTGTGTTTAGTCTTAACCTATGTGAATTCCCACATGCCTCTGTATATTCAAACAAGCAGCACCAGTTTGGTTCCTGTGAGCCCAGGCAGCAGGGACCTGTCTTGCTTCTGCTCCTCGTGGTGTGTACCTATTACTACACCTCTTCACTCACATTGTACAGCACGGGCACTGGCACAGGAGGTTTGGGTGGCCAGAGGGTGTTGATGGCTCAGAGACAAAGCAAACACTTGGAAGGCCGTGCAATAGTAAAACAGGTACCCAAAAATGCATCTTCTCCAATAAAGTGTTTAGATTCTGTCCCTGACAGTTTAAGCCTGTCAACAGCACTGGCTGTGCAGCTGGAAAGGCTTTATATCCCAAAAAGTCCTAATAAGCCATTTGAACCACCAACCAAAGTTTTCATTAGCAATATTTGGGAATTTTTAATATGATTCAAAACTGCTTCACTGGCTTTTTATTTCTTGTTGCATGTTCTACTTAACAAACCACATCTATCTTGCAATCCCTACAAGTAGTCCTGATGCCAGTAATGTTAATCTGGCAGTTGAGGTTTGAGGTTTTTAACCTACTTAAAAATAATTCATTATTAACATTTGGGAAAAATATCACAGAGGTATTTCCTGGTAGGCTAAATGTAAGTGCTGCCACCAACTGTGAGCATCACTGAGACATTTTAATTTTAGTAGGTAACCAGCCAGTAGTTGGGACTCGTATCTCAATGGATATTTAATTAATTTCTAGAAGCAGAGAGTTCTAGAAACATTAACAATGTCTGACACAGAGTGATCACAAACTCTGAAAAGCATATACCTGTTCCAAAATGGTGTTGATTCTGTCTACTTCACAGTCAATTAAGTATCTTTTTTCTTGCCGCCTGTCCATCTCCTCTATAATTCTTCTGAACTCTTGAACATCCTTTATGCTTCCTACAGATCTGGCTGTCACTTGCCAATTGTTCTGTACTGCTGCTTCCATAATTGCCTGAAGAATGGAAAATCCTGTAGGGGGAAGAGACAATGCATCCAGTTAAAAACAGAACAAACAACAAAACTATTCTGAATGTTTGACAAAGGGCTCACAAAAAACCTGCATCACCTGAAGGGGTGCAGAACAGATAATAGCCCCCAAGCACTTCACTTCTTGAGAAAGCAACAGTGTCAGGACCAGTTTCTCTTGTCAGCTACACCACTGCTGAAGTCACTGACTTCAGCAGAATTGCTCAGTAGTATATTACTGTGAGGCGTATCAGAATCTGTCCAATATATCATATTATGATCCTCTCAGGGATGTTTATGGTCATGCTGGGGTCTGTGCCAGCTGAGAAGAAGCTGCAGCCATTACTTGGGCA
This sequence comes from Heliornis fulica, assembly GCA_013399135.1. Classification (NCBI taxonomy): domain Eukaryota; kingdom Metazoa; phylum Chordata; class Aves; order Gruiformes; family Heliornithidae; genus Heliornis; species Heliornis fulica. The sequence continues at coordinate 145,280 of VXBZ01006545.1, forward strand.
GAAGTCCATCAGCTTGAAGAGTCGGACAGGAGGGGTAATTTGCCTGTGCAGACTGCAGCAATGGGTCATTACCTGGCAAAGTTCCAAGCACTGCACAAGAATGCCAATTAAGTCATTGTACTGGCTATCGGAGCCATGAACCACAGGGGAGTATTTTACTGATATTCACTCTGATTTCAAAATTTTTTAAAGATATGGAGTCTAGCAGCATTAACCACACTTTCAATGCTTTCATTAAGGTAATACCAACTCATTTAGCAGCCTCAACAGAGGAGAGAAGTGGCACAGAATGACCAAAGACTGTGCAGTGGGAAATGATACAAGTAAAGACCATTTCATTTCTTGTGAACCGCCGTGCCTGAGCCGCATACAGAACTCAAGTCAAATCCCCAAGCAAATGCTGGTGAAACTGGGAACAGAAATCTCTTCCAAGTCATGCTATGCAGGAGTCCTGAGAAATTGATTTTATCCCTTTATTACAGTTTGTAGCTGGGAATTTGGTGAATTCCCTATTGTGATTCAGGAAATTAAAATTTTTGCATAGTTCTAATTGTTTCAAATCTGGGCTGAAGCCACTCAAAGTCAGAACTCATCTACTTGAAGCCCACACAGTGGTTTCCAGAGGAGTTTCTTTGTACAGAAGCATCCATGTGAAATGTGTTTCTGTCCAGATAGTTTACTGCCAAAACTTTCAGTCCAATCATTTAGCAATACCATGGATTTCTTATCCATTAACGGACTTCAGAAGCTCAGAATGTTTTTAGAAACATAAACATACAGGACAACAGTCAATTAATTATGCTCTGTGATAACCGGTCCCTTCATTTCTGCAATCGAAAGGAGTCTGAGCGACAGAGGAACAACATGTTCCCTACTTCGAATTATTTAAATGTCTCCTGGTAAAAACAAACTTACACTGCAGTCTGATCTTCCTTTGCCTGCTGTAAATCTGTAGCAGCTGTCTGAAGGCAGAGGAGCTGCATCATTACCTCATTAGAGACACAAACAAGGAAACAGTGCGATCTTCTAGACCGCAGTTAGATTATTACAATTTACCATGTGACTTCCCTAAGTCTCACTCAAATGCCCTGACTTTCCCTGCACAGCCTTCTCGATTCCTAATGCTTCTCTTTGTATGAATGCACTTTCCTGTCCCATGAAAGGTGGTGACAATTAGTATGAACACTGGTGCGGAATTCTTTCTGGCATCTTCCTTCCCCTGAGACAACTGAAAGGGAGGCCTTTACATATGTATAGTACAATGAACTCGCTCTTCCTTAACATCACATTTAAAAAAAATCTCTGTGATGCCTGTGACAGCATCGTGATTCCATTACATGTAGGAGGAAGATCTAAGCCTGAGATATTTGGCTGGCTGAAAACAAGGAATTTTGATGTGGGAACATAAATACCACTAATGGGATTTACAAATGCTCTGTGTACAAAGATGTGCTTTTAAAAAAAATATGATCCCACTGTGCAATGAATATTTACAACTTTGTTTCATCATTCATGTCTAAGTATGAACCTTGAGCTTGCTGTAAACAGAAACCAGTCCATAAGTCTGTTTTTCACACCAAATCAAACAAAATGGTTCAAAACACTATACAAAACATGACACATTAAAAAACAAAATCTATAGCTCTACTTTTTGCTAATAGCATATACAAAACTTATGAATTGTCTCAGAGATGGAAAGGAACATGCTGGAGAGCAGATGCCACTGCTTGACTGCCACGCACCTGGTTTCAGCTAACACTGAGTCAGAGTGTGCTTTGTCAAACCTTGAATATCTCAGAAGAATGATGGGCAATTTTCCTAATTCTGTGCAATTGCATGTTTGTATGGGTGTGGGTGGTTTTGCATGTGTATTAGTCAGTGGTTACCATTTCAAGAAAGAGAAGAGCAAGGTTACTCAGCAGCCTTTCCTCTAGGCATGAAAATACAATTACCGTAATCCTAGCGTGAACATGTTCCAGAACTTCATCATTTCTGTCTTCTCTACCTGCTGTTTCTCCTCATCACACCAAGTCTTTACAGTTACCATCCCCTGTAGCCTTGTCAGCTCTTGAAATCCTCCCCATGGCCCGGTCTGTGCTGTGTCAGCTCACAGTGCTGGGACATTTGGTCTTTTGAGGACCTTTACAAAGCCCATTCCCCCTACTTTACAAAAGCATGGTTCAAACCTCCCGTCTTCAAGAAGGCAGCACTCTCCAATCTTCCCAAACACCCGGTCACTGCTCCCAACCTCCAGCCTCTCTCTGCCTGTTGCCTTCAGCACCATTTACTACATCTTGCATTGTTACCCATTCCACGGTATTTCTGTAAACAACATGTTCCAGGCTCCAGCTGTAGGTTACCATTAAGAGCGCGGTTACATAAGCAGTGTGATTGTTTAAGTAAAAGGACTGGTTTATCTTCAAATGTGAAGATGCTTTCTCCTTAGCATAACAATGCAAGCTTGAATGGGGAAATTATTTTCCCTGTTTTGTGCACGTCCGTGAGCAGACCGGTACACTCAGCTTTCCTGCTCCCTACTCTTCAGCATCCACGCCGTGTGAATGCTTCACGAGAGATGCTTGTCCCCGAGTACCCTAAAGGTGCTGAACTATCATGGATGCCTCTCTCCCTGTTCACACCAATGGAAACCATGCAGCCACAACAACTATCATCTCTGTTTTGTAGCTACTCGTCTGCATCAGGTCTGTCCTGAAAGGCCACAGGATTGATGATTCACCACAAGTCTGTGAAGATGCCATGCCTAAAGCTTGTATCGATATTGTTGCTGGTTTATACTGCTTCAGTTGGGTGTTGGGTTGACCCTGGCTGGAGGCCAGGTGCTCACCAAAGCTGCTCTATCACTGCTCTCCTCAGCTGGGCAGGGGAGAGAAGCTGTAACGGAAGGACAGGGAGATCACCCAGCAACTACTGGCATGTAGGCACACATATTTCAGGAAGCTCTGCTTCTCAGGCTAGTTCGTCCGTTGGCACCACATCCCTTCGCCACACCACAGTATTAACGTGTTGGCACTACTGATTTACAAATGGTCTGGCTGCACAATGGCAATGCCCACCCTTTCCAGGTCATGGAGGAGAACTGTATTACGTTTTGGTCCCTTTTAGCCATGTACTGGGGAGGAGATCACACCTGGGATCTCTGAATGCAATCGCACCGGTCAATCTGATCTGCGTCTAGGAAAAGCTTAGGCAATTCTGGCCCTAATATTCAAATGTGTCATTGTTTGATTTCTTCTTAAAATACTGATGATTTAAAAGAGCTATTCCTCAAAGAGTCTGCAAAATGACTGGGCTGGAGGCAACTACAGTAATAAAACAAGAACAAAACAAGTGTCCAGCTTACTACACAGTGAACTGAAGCAAATATTCTGAGTTTTGCTGACTGAAGGTTGCAAAAAGGGAAAATAACATAAATATCTCTAATATCAGGGAAATTATTACTTGCTGCAATGCGATCTCTGTACTTTAAACAACCCAGACAGAAATACATTCTATGCTGTCCTTCCTGCAGCTAGGCTAAGACACAAATTCACTCAGTATCTTCACACTTCTGGCAGCGAAGAAAAGTCTGCATCTCGGTCTTTCAGATCATCCCTTTGATACAAGCATCTCCCAACTGACTGTAGCAACATAGGTGAAGAGAATAGTTCACTCTTTTGCATCTATAAAAGCTTATGAAACTTTTCCCACATCCACATAAGTAAAATTTGTCTGAGCAATTTGCTCAGGCAGATGAAATGTTACGTACTAAATCACTGAACTTGCTTAAATGACAGCACTCATTAAAGTGCCATGAGTAAACGACCACACTAGAACATCTGTAGCATCACGTGAGCCCTCACAATTGTCACCAAAGTACTTACTGAAAAAAATATATTACCTACTTACGTAAATCACTCTCTTCCTGAACATTCCTGGGAGGATCTTGGACCTTAGCCTCCTGTGAGGAATGAAAGAGCATTTGCTTGCAGTCCTTCTTTCTTCTGCATTGCTGAATACCAAATATCTTTGAGGGGTATATTTTCCTGGCGTGCAGCATGTTTGTGTCAGCTGAATGATCAGCTCTGATCTGAATACTTGCTTTCTGAACTATGTATCTGGGTCATGATACAAAGAAGTAAGATTCTGGCCTGCGAGTGAACTTCAGAGATTTAAGTGTGGAGTTGCGCTTGACAAGGGCACATGGAACTCACCAGAAAAGCAGCAGTCAAGACAAGTGCTTCCCCAAGACAACACTAATTCTATGATACCAGCTTACATTTCAAGCTTACCAGTGGTCTGTAAGTTGAGATATAAGTGGATATTCTGTGTGTCTGGCACTGAGCCTAGCAGTAATTTAAAAGCAAACAGACCAATGTGTTAGATGAGTAAAAAATAACTGGCCAACCCAAACCAAACATGTCCGTGAAGTAAGTTTGCTCTGCAGAATCTACATCTGCTTAACAATTTCACAGTAGGGCAGGAAGCGAGGAGCAAGCTACTAAAATAGTCACTAGTAAGAGATGCGGCAAATTACACCACCCTACAGTGTGCTTCAAGTCTAACACATCTAAGTTCAAATTATGAAATAAAAGTAGAATAACTGCATTCCATCTGGTTTTGACCTGATCATTTCTATCTGCTAACCAGCATGTAAAGTGTTACACTCTGCTATTCTGGTAGCAAACAACCTTCTAGACCAAGTAGCAAACACAGTCCTATTTTTTTCCTTCTCCTTTTTCTACTCAGTAAAGCTTTAGTTTCCCAGTACATATATTACTTCAATAAACAGAGAAGTCTACACAAATAGATACGTCAGCTTGGTTGTGTGAATGTGAACTTGCCTGTATCTGAGGGAGAATTTACAGGAACCATCTGGTCTGCATTTGCTTGAAATGGGATAGAGCTAAACATGCAGGAATTCAGATCTGCTGAACACAAGTAAAAGAAACTTTTTTTTTTTTTTTTAAATGTCTCTTTCTGAATGCATTTCACCTTGTGCTGTTCTTTGATAACAACCTTGCATCTCACTCACCCCTCATTTTACTCAAGTTTTAGGTCAGTGCAACTCCAGTGTTTTTGAATAAAGCTTTGCCAGTGTAAAATGAGAGTAATGGAGTAAGGGACCAAAGAGTGCAACAACCAAGGGCAGACATAAGATGCCGTAAGCTAAGCTGTCACCTCCATAAGGGGATGTTTACATATGACTTTCACAATGACGTGAGCAAGTCTCCTGGTGTAGGAAGACAGATACACCTCAATACAACAATAGGATCCAAAGTGTATCAAAAGACCTGTGTTCTAGTTTTAGCTTTACTATGCAAATCTCCATTTAAATATTTCCAAAGGAATAATAATTGAGCAATTATAGTTTCTGGATGCAGATGGGAAACAGAAAACAGATGAGATGGGAACACTTTAAAACCAGAGTACGTTCTGCTCGAGGAGGCTGTAACAGGTAAACAATTGTGCAGAGAAGGCAGAGAATTAGCATGGAAAATCAGAGACAGGAATAATGTATTTTAAGAAGTGACAGAAGGTGAAGAGCATTGTGTTGTCCAGCGGGCATAGGCTGAAGCGTATCCTCTGTGTTTACTACCAAGAACTCTTAACACTGATGCTAACAGAAAGCTGACAGAGGTAGCAGTGACGGCATTCTGTTGCCAGAGGATGCTGAGATCTGGGTGATGCAGGCCTAGAGGTAGTGGAGAGCCCTCCCAAATGGAAAACTTTTTTGTATACATATGAAAAAATTGTACAACCACATTATCATTAAATATAACAACCTTCCAAGCTATAGGAGGTCTGAATAAAAAATTTAAGCAAGCTGCTTAAGTACAGAGAGATTTAATGTACCAAGCTCTACCAGGAGTCCTAACCCTGTGCAGTAACACAGTACTGTCACACATACAGAGGGATGGCAATCTCGGGAATTCCACTCCAATTATATTCCTGCCCAACACCACTTCCCCTGAGCTCCCCGAATCCTCCAGCAAGGACAAGCTCCAAGTGGCATTAGCAAACTCAAACCAGCCGTTAGCTGAGTACAGTCCTGCACCCTACACATGCAGGGAAGCTAATCCCTTGCCTGGATGCAACCTTCTGCAGCGGCTTCTTTCCCTTCTGTCCACCTTTGAGCACTGCTGCCCAACCACCACACCATGTGCAGCCCACTTACTGCCTCTGGTATGGCACAACCTGCAACGAGTCCTCACCAGGCCCTGCTGCTTGCAACACACCAGCCTTTGACAGAATCAGAATAAAAGTTTTTGGGATAAAAAAGAAACCAGGATACACACAGATATTACCAACCACTTCCTTCAGACTATCAAAGCTGTTTAATTTTTCATTAATCCTGTGCATTGGTTAGTAAGGAAATCAGATCTAGCCACCATGGATAGAAAATTTCTCAGTCATAACCTTCTGGATGTCACATGCCATCAAGTTGACCTCGGTGAGCCCTAAGTGAGGTGCTTTGGCCTTAGCCTGTCCTTAACTGTCTCAACTTAAAGTTGAGAGAGATGTTGTGTGACTCTTTTTTTTGTGTTTCAACATGCATGGAAATTAGTGCAAGAAAAGAGACTTGAAGCTGTGTAATGGATGGATCATCATGTAGGTATCACCCACAACTTTTACCTGCAATTGAAAACCTAAAAGAGAACAAAAAATCCCAATGTGTTGACTAGCACTCAACTGATGAGCCTAATTACTGCATGTTAAAAATACATATCTAATTGTGTTTACATATTTATCTCGGCAAAAAGATTCTAATTAGGAATCACAGACTTAGCAATTATCAGGCTGGGAAAGAAAACCTAAGTTGTCTGCAAAACAACCGTCACACATTCCATGTCAAGGCAGTTCTCAAAGGCAAGGCTTAAAAAAACCAAAATCAGAGCATGTCCAGATGTTGCAAGATGTGAATTCAACTCATCCTTAGTTGACAATACTGACTTTGAGGAGATATATTCAGCCTATCGTATGACTTGGAGAAAAACAGAAAATGAAAAACCACCTGATAAATAATGCAGCAGCGTGCTGCTGCTCAGTGATGAGCCAAGCTGCTCAAGTACCTTTAGCAAGGCTTGACTGTGGCTGCTCTGAGTGAGGTGGTGCAATGAATTCCATCTTCATTCAGAAACAAAAGGCCTGCTCCTGTATATAATGCTAACACTGGCTTTCCCCTGGTATTGATTTCCTATATGGATTTCCTTCCTCTCTTCAATGAGCTTGCAGAATGCCTGATGCTACTCTGCATTACTGACACATTTCAGGCTGGCTTCACCATCTCAGGACATCCCACCTGGCCCTGCATCTCCCACAGAGGGGTCTGCACTCAATGCAAAGCAGCATGCTTCCTATAAGTTGCTTTTGCATTATCCAGTTTTCATAACACTTTGGCATTAAAAAAAATAAAGTTTAATCATAAAACTTTATGTAACTGATGTTAAAATAACATTAACAATGTTAACAACAATACTAAATAATGATCAAACCAGTGCAAAATGACAGATTAATTAACAACTTCCCCATACGAAATAGGCAAATAATAAATTTGACAGAATAAAAATTATTTTGCCTATCCCATACAGAGCACTAGTAACAGAGACAATCTTCAAATTCAAGCTCTCCTGATCCATATCTAGATTTATTTTTATTTATAGCTGGAGATAGTTGAAGATATACTTTTAACAATAGATAAGCTGCCTACAAAACACACTAGCCACTGAAATCATAAAGTAAAAACATCGGTCTGGTATCTCAAGATACATTTTCCTTTTATCTTATTTGAATAGCTACCTAGCTGCCAGTGAACTGGGATATTGGTGGAAAGCTGATGGAAAGCATTATTTATTATTTCAGGTGAAGTTCCATAGTCATGATACAATTACAAATAGAGTTAAAAAGGAAAGTATTGTGTGAAATTATCACCCGAGAAAAGAAATAAAAATAAATTCTTTTTTTAAGCTTAAATACCTTTCTTTTAGACAAAAAAGAGAACAGTAGTGCATTTATTCTGTCATAGGCAATAAATCTTCTGCAAAAAGGAAACTCAGGCACTTATCAACAGCAAAGGATTTTTAAAATAGCTAAAACTTGGCTTCATATATCACTGCATTCATGTAAAGAGGTAAAAATGTAACTTCAATGTATGCTGAAAACTTAAAATTATTGATAATACAAGTTATTTCTCTGCTATGACATGTACAGGGTTTTCAGCATGAGCATGAGAGACTATTGCTGACTGCCTTCTCTTAAAAACATGTCTGGAAATGCTGAGTCTAAAAAATTATAAATATTATTCCTTTGAACAATCACAGAAGATTATGGTAATCAGACTACGAATTGAGATACATATTCATTGCAAAACACCCCCCTGGATTCACCTCAGATAAATGTATTGGAAAAAAAAATTATGCTAGTTGAATTGTCCTCAAACATAGTAAAATTATTCTTTCTATCTGACCTTCAGTCAATCATGTTAGAAAAATATTTATTCCTCTCCCTAACCTTTATCTACACTTGCTGTTTCTCAAACTACCTGAGCAAACAAATCTTTTGCCTCTGAGAATTTTCATTAACAGATGCTATCAGCCTTTCAAAGTCTCTCTTCATCAACATCTCACCCTTTGGTATCCAGCATTTTAATTGCCCTTGCAGCTGGAATGTGTCTCATGTCTCAACCCGTAAGTTAATTTCCTTTTATTTATTCTGAACACTAAAAAAAAAAGGCAATCAAAGGGTGAGTACTGATTTTAAAAATATTCTGAAATTTAAATGAGTTTTATGATAATATAAATGATAATTTATGGATCCATACTCACAGTCTGCATGTGTGTTTCTTTTTAGTCACTTGGTTATTTCTGCCTCTTTTTTTTTTTCTGTGAATGGCTAGCAAAAAGGAGACTTGATACAGAACTATAACTGACATCTTTTCAGCGCAAGCATTTCTCTTCATAACAATGATGTATTCATTAATTACAAGGTCTTATATAATTTGAAACAAGCCTGGGTACTTCCTAGACCACTTGCAAAGCAGATTTGATCTGAACTGGGCTTGACCACACAAGTGTAACACTACAGCACTGATCAGAGCACAGAACATACCATCTAACTGCTTTATACTGATTCCTCCCAGAGTGAAGCCACAGGATGATAATTTACAGAGTTTGCAGAGATTTAGAATGACATCAACAGATGACAGACACCTGACCCAGCATACAGCTTGGGAGTAATGACCTACCTTTCAAAACCTTCCACACAAGGGAGGGGGCGGAACGAGGACGCAGTGGTTCAGTGCCCTGTTATCACTGACCTAACACCATTACTGCTCCCACCGGGATGCTGTGTGTATCAGAAAGACCTGCTTTATTCTGCAGGGTGGTGACACACAACAGGCTCACGTAACCTAGAGAGTAGAGACAGACTCACTGCCATTGAGGAAATTCCTGGGTCTTTACCTGCTATTGAAGAAGGGGAAGCAGTGCCTTGCTTTTATCACTACACCTTATAATCCCATTTGAATATTAGAGTTCTCTTTCATTGTACCAAAAATCATAAAGAACTTTAGCATTAGCTTTCCCTTCTCTGCTAAAGTACTGAATATTTTTTTTGGCTGCTGCTTTGTATTCTGCAACTTCTAAATACAGGGGTTATCCAAGGGCATCCAAGATAGTTTGTGAATACAGCACTCTTCATTCCTGGACATTTTTCCCATGGATTGGTTTATTTTCTCACCCTGCTATGGTTCCACCCCATTCATTTTTAAACTCTACAAATGGAATTCTCACAGGAAAACAATACACATAACATATATTTGGTATATTAACAAATAAATACATAAGGTAACACTACCTAAGCATGGGCAAGGTACATCTAATTTACTGCTCTGATAATTGATAGTTTAGAAATACCAGTATGATGGACTTCATCAAGAAATGACTCAGGGAATAACCTATATGACTTTAAAGGCAATTTCAGCACAGGCTCAACCTTACCATGCTTCAGCACCTTCAAAGGAACTGGTCCTGCATATAAATGACCTGCTGATAGAAAGGCAGGCACCCTAAAAATATATCCCAAAATTAGCATAATGGGTTTGTACACTGCTGCACCACCATAAACATGGAATGGTGTTGATAAAAGGTTACATATCCTTCAAGAACTAATGACCAATACGTCTTCCTTAAGTCCTGCTGGACTACACACCCACATATATCCATGATGACACAGCACTGAACGTGTAAACTATGTTTCTTATTTTTATATTACTAATAAGCATTACAAAATACTCTTGTTCTTTCATGTGTATGTGGTAAATGGTAAACAATGTAGAAACGGTAACAACCAGAGTATTTGAAACAACTAACGCTTTTGCCTATGAACCTCTCAGAAACCAGCTCACTTCACAGAGCAGCATAAGTAACATTTTCACTGGCACCTGTCTTTCATTTTCAAAAGTGACTTGGGTAGGATGGTAGGAGGAGGTTTTCAGAGGCAATTGAGATTCAGATGCTGAGGAATCTCGGGATTCCTGCACTCCACTGACTCAAGTGGCAGCCAGGCATACATCTCACTGAGGTGGTGTTGCAATGTGAAAACCCTACTTCTCAAAGACCTGTCCCGTGTGCCTTTGGAAATCGCTTAAAATAGAGTATATGCTTCTCAGAATATGCACTCTGTGGCCTGCTTAAAAAGTGGTACAGGATTCTCTACAGAATACACTGTTAATTAGTTATTTCATTGCAATATGTTCAACAAGTGTGCAGATAAGGACTGCCTTCCTAAACGAGATGTATATGCATCCAAGACTATAATAGCCTCAAGAACTAAAGGGAGTTAGAAAATTCCCCTCCGAGTGTTTTGTTTCTAAAAGGAAGGGGGGTTACATGTAAACTGCAAAATCCCTGTTTTCACAGATGCAAAGTAAATTGCTCTTAATGTTTTCTTGGAGTTGTTTTGTAAAATTGGGAAGCTTAAGAAACCCATCCTTGGGAACCAGTAGCCTCAGTACTCCAATGGTGATGGGCTTTGCATCCGATTACACTGCCAAGAGTTTAGTATTGTTTAAAATGTTTATATGCTATCTGAATATTCAATCCAATATTCAGTGAAACAAAAGAACTCTTCTATTCCATTTGTTCTGATATTTTACCAATGCATGATTACTCTTCCATGACTCAAAAGACTCACAAAACTAACTGCATGGTTAGCAAACTACAATGATGAAATATGCAAAAAAAAGTTTAGTATTAGTATCTATAATGAAGGAGAAAATATACAGTGACAGGTACACACAGCTAGAAGCACAAACACTGATAGTTCTGATCACTCAGTTTACCATTACTGTAATCATTCAGGCAGAGAAAGATGTCACAGAACAAGAGAGGCCCCTGGTACACAGAGTGGAAAGGTTTAAGTATTCTGTGCAAATCCATACTTCAAACCAAAAGGTTTTCATTCCATCACTGCCCTCTTTCTGTAGGGTGGCACTTGTTTAATCTTACTACCTTCCCTCACTGTCAGAAGTAAACTAAATAAGATTTCTTTATTTTAACACTTTCTGTCACTGTAATTATCTCTGCACAGGTAACAAAAGCAAGGAAAACCAGGTCGGTCACGACTGTGAGCAAATGGATTTGACTTCAATAAAAATTTCCATCTAACCTTACTAATTATTAAATGTACAGATGTTCCAGGCTCAAAATATAATGCCTGTGCTTACTCCAGAGAGCTGGTCCCCTCTGATTGTACTCAATACTAATTAACCCTTCCAATGATGTCCCTGCAGTGAAATATCAAGCCAACATTGTTCCTTTTAGAGAAAAAAGTTGTATTATTGTGTATAAGAAAAAAAAAAAGTAGTACAGGATTATCATGACCATCCTACATAACACAGTGTATTGAGAAAATCAACAAAACATTCTAACTGTACTACTGAACTCAAAATTCTGAGGTCTTTGCTCTCAGTGACAGATTTTCTTGCTCACTGTTTGGAGCACTTCCCATCACTTCACTGATTCCTTTCTCTTTATGCAGCAAAAGTTTTGTCCCTGTTTTAAAACATCTGCACAGTGCATCTCTCCATTCTTTGGGTAGCCCTTTTGTCTAAGGGCTGAGTCCATGGTCCTGCCACCATGCAGTTGAGAATATGGCTTGTCTGCACCTCTGCTAATTACCACAGCACTTATGGTTCACGTACTATAGGAAAAGGACCTGAGGTCCTTTTCCAGACCTTCAGCCTAACTTAAGCATATTCTTAAACATCTGCTCTAATCAGGAGTCCAGAGAGGAATTGATTTAGGACATTACCTATCCTGAACAGCAGAAGAGAAACAACTTGACTTGTCAGTTCCTCAGCCTTCCACATAAAGCCACCATCTCACTTTCCTAACAGAGTAGTATTTTTTCCTCCCTCTTACATCCTGGAACTGTAACACCTTGGGAGTGAAGCTGGAAGAGAACGAAATTAACTGTGTATGTTCCAGATCAGCTCTTTTCCATCTCACACACAGAGTTTTAAAATACTGGCAAATCAATATGAGCCCAAACGTGTTTCAGCTAAAGCCAAGTGGAAATGTCTAATGCTCCCGACACTCTATGAAGTCTACCTGGAGCTGAAATCTGACATGGCACAAGGAAGCTCTTCCTTGCAATCATTACTGACAACATGAGAAAGGTTTCACTCCCTACTGAAGCCTCAGTTCTTGTAGCCTTCAGGTTATTTCCTCAGAGCAAAAATGCTGAGCACTATGTTCAAACAAACACTGGATCCTCCTTTAACACCCCAGTACCATGGGATTACCTTGCAACACTCAGTGATGATCTGCACCAGCAGTTCTCTTTCAAGAATGACTTAAATTTTCTTCTTGGCATCTGAAGATCGAAATTGTGGGTCTCTCTCAAGCACTCCAGAATACCATCACTAGCACAGAAGGTGGGAGATGAAGCCTCTTTTGTGGGAGCCCTGGGACTGTGTTAAAGCAGCTGGGTTGGAAGTGGTGGAATCATGTTTTCCTTACTTTGCTGGACATACAGACTGCATCCATCTAGGCTGTACAGTAAATAAAGCTGCAATACTTCTATCTGACACACACATACTGACCTCAGTGGTATAAAGCTAAAAGGCTATTTCAAATATTCACCCTCCCCAAAAGTCACATGGATAACACAATTTCTTTGGAAACAATCCCAAGGAAAAAGAGGGAGAGCTCTTGAAAGACAAAATATTACTATGGTGCCCTTATTTTTTATTATTTTTTTATTTGGCCAGAAGCCATGTTATTCTTTTCTGGCTGGCTTGTTCTATCACAAACAAAATGACCTTTACTGAATGGTCAGTAAATATGATGATTTTAACAGAGCTATCACTGCAGTGAAACTGATGCACCATGATTGTACCCCTGCCCACTGAAGGGCAAAGCAATTTGTAGGTGCTGCATACAACAATCCAATTAGTGAAACAAGACCAGTTAATACATAAAGTCACTTCCAGGCACCATCAGAAAACAAGACCACAGTGTATAAAGGCTTGCCTTTTAAACTACATGTTACTATTAACTGCAGAAGAAGAGTTATCATTGCCTTCCAATTTGACTTTATCTAGAGAGATCAGGTCTGGAAGAGGTCAATTCTCCTGAAAACGCTGTGGCAGATCTGTTTGCCTGAATACGATAGTATGCAGTGGTCCTTTATGATCCGGGCCATGGATGACAGAACAGAGAACAACTTCTTTGTCCTCCCCAAGGAGTACAGAAAAGCCTGCTTTCCTGGCAGGGTAATTTTTTGTAACTTAGTTTAATGCGTTTTGGAGTCATCCTGTTTCTTATGACTTTTGCTTTGAAAAGTGAATAGGACAAAGGAAAAGCTCTCATCAGCTTTAATGGGATCTGTTATCATGATTTTTGTAAAGACTAGTGTGAGAATGAACTATACATGTCAAGAGAACTAAGAGATAAGACAGTCTCAACAGTAGATTTTTTTCTGGGTTCATCTATTCCACCCACAAAAGTACTCTCATCACTAGAAGATATGACCAGGTACCACGGCTTCATTTACCTACTGTGCTGCCACAGCACTATTTCTCTTCTGTATGAGATGAGACAAAACCAAGAGAGATTAGGCTGTCAGGACAGTACCAGGCAACAAGTATGACAGCAAGCAAAACTGACTCTTCTAGTCTGGCAGTACCTGTGCTTGCACAGAACTCCATAGCTCTTGCTCTCCCATAGCTCCGTACGATGGTTCAGACATCTCTTTCTGATGATCATTCCTAATGTACATACAAACTAACGCCTGGGGCAAAGGGAAAGCATCTCATTTATGTCAATAATGTGTTATTTGCATGCTTACTTGTTGCTGAAGTGAACAATGTTTCAGTAGTCTACAAATATAATGCATGATCAATGCTGTATAACAGTTTTCAAAAGTCACAGGGACAAGATTACGCTAAGCAGAACAGGAAACAAACATGAAAGACCTTGTACCTGAAAATTTTAAATCAAAACCTGTTGCATTTGTCTTAGCAAACTGTATTCATTTCATGCCATTTACCTAGGACATGTTTGTAAATATGATCTATGGATGCCAAATAATTTTAGAAAAAGCAGAAGGACAATAATTCCATAATTCAATGTTTTAAAATCCATTGCTAAATATCTGATTTGCTTTTGACCAAATTTGACACAGGAATCTATCTACAATACATTTACAGTCCTTAACTCTGATTTATTATTTTTAAATAGTTATCAATAAACTAAAACAATGTCTTGATGATAACTGTTGAAGGGCAGTATCCAAATAGTTCTAGTCTCAGTAAAATTGTAATTCTTGTACCTAGTATAATTTTCAGCTGAGATGTGGAGATTGCTAAAGTAATGTCCTAATACATTTCTTTTTGGCAAAAAGTAGTGTTTTTATTGTTGAGCATTTTTTTTTCTGTGGCCACTCTCAAATTAAAAATGTTTTTATGCCCTGTATGTGTTAAACAGGCACATAACTTCCTAAACACTTCCTAAACAGGAAGTGTCCCATTAGCAATTACAGTTCCATTAAGTCCACAATATAGTCAGTGAAGTTTTCTTAATTAACCTTACATTTACTGGAAGAATAGAGCTTTAGAAGAGGAGAGAACCACAGCTACAAGTTAATTTAGGCCAGGCTGAATTTGTAACTCTGGTTAAAAATAAAAAGGAAAATATTTTTTCAAAATGAATGTTAAAGACATTTACTTACAAAAGCTGAACAAAGACCAAATTAAAATTTAGTCTTGAAATAACATGGACCAGATTTTTTTTCTTTTCATTTAAACCAACATATTTCATCTTCGTCCAAAACAAATGCTATAATTTCTGTTTCACTCAACATCTCCCACTCCTTCTCAGG
This sequence comes from Heliornis fulica, assembly GCA_013399135.1. Classification (NCBI taxonomy): domain Eukaryota; kingdom Metazoa; phylum Chordata; class Aves; order Gruiformes; family Heliornithidae; genus Heliornis; species Heliornis fulica. Next base: position 160,661 of record VXBZ01006545.1, read on the forward strand.
TTCCACTTGACTTTGACTTAAACAAAATTTTCTCTCTAAGCTTTAATTCTGTCAGAAGAAAAAAAAAAACCCAACCACATTTCTTACTTATGTTGAAGAATCTATGAGCTATTTTATCACAGAATATAGTAGAAAGTTCTGCAAGAAAATAAGAAAAGACTGACTGTAACTTGAGAAAAAGGCACCACACCAAGGAGTATTCTGTTATGGACAGTCCTTCTAAAGGGCTAAACCTAGGGAAACAGAACAGCTTTAAGCTTTTCTTTAACAACTGTGTCCCCAAAAATCCTTGAAGTATCACACAGAAATCATTAGAACATCATTTTTATTAGTTTACAGAAAACTAGTTTCCCTTGTGACATGGTGATTTCTGATTTTATTACTTCTAGACTCTGCTGTCTGTATGACAATTGAGGCTGCTATTCTTCATACTGTAACTCATATAAATATACTTCAAGTAATAAAACTGAAGCTAGTTCTCACTTTTCTAGCAAAATGTCCACTGAAGCCTCTCCATTTCCCTTCATTTCCATGCACTACTCAGCAATTATTGGTTTAAAGTACTTCTCAAGAAACCTTGTGGGACAAGCAGAAAGCAAAATGTATATTCCCTTCTCACCTTCAGTAATGACCACAGGTTAAATACAACAATTAAGCGGATTTCTATCATCTGACTTCAAGAATGGCAGAAAACGTGACAATCAAAATATTACAAAGTGGCCCACAATAAAACTTCTCATTATTGATACAGTGAACACATTGTTCTTAAGCAAACATCTTAAATAGCATCCATTATTCATGGGAAGTCCTAAAAATTACCTATCTGGGATTTGGAAATAAAGAGCACATTTGAATATCAAAATAGAGGAGGGTTTTTCATCTTTTATAATAATGATTTTGTACAAGTTTTTATCACTGTGCTACAATTTCATTGTTTCATTTGAAATCTGTCAAGAAATTATTTTTAAACTCCTAAGGTCAAATCTTCACCTGTGCAAATCTGCACTGCTTCACTTCAAAGAATGGCAATGAATGGCCTTTGCTTTGCTTTGAGGCATATTCTGATTTCTACTCAGCTGATCCAACTTGCTTGCATTCAGTAGCAGTCTGAATTCCCTGCAGTAAAAGTTTTAATGTTAAAAACATTTTGACAAAATCTAGCTTTACCGTCAGAGGGAGGTCACTGAAGTCACAAAAACACTATCAGCAAAAAACCCGCAAATGAACAGCCATTAAACCAAGACCATATCAATGCAAACGAATAGCACTTAAAACTTAACAACAAATAACATCATTGCTCCCATTATGTTTTTATCTGTAATTTTCATTGGAGACCCAGTAAAGTGTTATGAGGATGCAGCTGGCATCTAAAATTCACTGTATGACAGACAATGATGTGTTTATATTGCCTACTGTGGCCAGTTTTGAAGAAGGTCAATTCAGGGATTACTTAAATTAAATCTACATTGTAATGGCCTACAGCTGCTTGCACTTAATATGTTTGGCTTCATACATATTATTAATGGAAACTCAGTGTAATTCTATCCACTTCAAACTTTTGAAGCCAACATTCTTTATTTACGCTTCCAGATGTGCAGTTTCACACTAACTGTTAAACTAATGGAATTACTGCTATATAAATGGGAATTCATAATCAAACAGCCAAGCTAAATACTTCCTTGTAAGGAAATGATGGCTTATTGCATAAATATTATTATATGCTTCATGCCAAGAGGGAAGCGCTGTTTGGTCTTATATGCTATGGCTGCTGCATGCAGCTTGACTTTTCTCTGATTTGTAGGATTTGTAGCATAAGGAAAACATGCAAACATAAAGGGTCATTATTCAAATGTATGCTTGTTCACATCCATTTTGTTGCTTGAGAAGTGTAGCAAAATGGTTCCAGAGAGGACAACTACATTAGTAACTGCATTAATATAATAAACATGTATCACCTAACATCGCATTCATCAACATATCTACAGCCAGATAAATAAGCAATGAAACAACCCTGAAAAATCCTTCAGGGCACCCAAATTATTGCTAATAGGTGGGAAAAAACCTATCCTTTTTATATTACTATTTCTTCCTCCCTACTGAAGCAGGACAATGGCCACAGTGTGATGAATGTGTTTCAAATACTGTTCCAACTATCTCCATCATGTGGACTGTCTCTAAACCCAACACATACATGAGTGTAATAGAGGCAGTTACTTTGTAAGGCTTTTTTNGTCATTAAAAATACCCAGGCTTGCCCATCACCGTGTAGGTGAGGGAGGTAGAGAACTGCATGGAAAATGGCAAGAAAAAAAACAAACTATGAGGGTTTGGGGTTTTATTTTCAAGAAATCTCTTAAAAATGTTACCGCAACAATGATGTGTTCATATAACTCATTATTATTTGTCTACAGCCAGGCATAATTTGATTTTACTTCTTTAATAAAAACTTGATCTAATTTGAGGTTATCATTGCCAGTTCATGGACAAAACCAACTGATCAATAATGTTAGTACTACTAAGCAATACGCAATTCTATCCACAGAGCAATTACTGACATTGGTGTAGTCAGCTGAAAGGTTTGTTCTTGCTGAGCCAAACAATGTCAGATGACCGACTTCTTTATTTTTCATTTCCCTCCTGGTTTTTTTTTTTGGTCCTTTTTTTTNAACTCAAACTGTCAGTGCATAAATTACTGCTGCCTTGAGGCTGCAATAACTTATGCATCCTTGTATTCACCCCCTTAGATACCTCCNTTACTTCTTTAATAAAAACTTGATCTAATTTGAGGTTATCATTGCCAGTTCATGGACAAAACCAACTGATCAATAATGTTAGTACTACTAAGCAATACGCAATTCTATCCACAGAGCAATTACTGACATTGGTGTAGTCAGCTGAAAGGTTTGTTCTTGCTGAGCCAAACAATGTCAGATGACCGCCTTCTTTATTTTTCATTTCCCTCCTGGTTTTTTTTTTTGGTCCTTTTTTTTTCTTTTCCCCTTGAAGAATAAAGCCTTACCGTGCTAATAAACGATAAGCTACACTACATAAACTGAAGACTAATATTTGTTCCTAAAATAATAATTTTGCCTTTTTTAAGCGGGGGGGGAAGTCAGTAAAAAATAAGATTGCAGCAAATAGCACTCTTTGATCTAGAAAGACATTTACAGTATCTTCAGTCTTAAGAGCACATCACGAAACAATCCAGTCTAGACTACGATGATGTTATGTGTATGTAACACTGGCAAAATAATTACGCTGCACTGAAGGGATTTTATACTGCAGCTCTGACTTAAACTCATCAAATTAAATTCTTTGTGAATTAATGCACATAGATTGAGGTCAATGTAGTATATGACTTTGACATTTCATAAAGATGAGTGAGAATTATGGATTCGTTCATATATTTTAGATGGCTCAGTAGGACGTAATGACAACTGAAAATTATGCCCAATAGAGGAAATATATTGTTTATATCATAACTTTATCCAACATTTTAGTTTATTTGATGTATTCACCCATTAGAACCACCCATACCTGGGTATTAACTACACCATTCATACCGAACTGAAGGCACCCAAGAGTTTTAATAAATGCTTTCCCATGTTAATTCTGAGACTACATCATTATTTTTATATCACCAAGGGGATCGCTGTATAAATTTAGAAGGCCGTATATGGACCTTGCTACAAAAATGACAGTATTATGCCCTTAAGAGTGATCAGCATGAAACATCTTGCTAAAAGACACCTGAAAGCATCGGTGTTATTTCCTATATTTACCTGATGGCTTCAGTGTTTAAAATATTGTAAAGTACCCTGTGAAAATCGTTAGTGACAAGTGTCACATGCCTTCTTCTCTGGAAAGGTCTTCTTAACTAGGACTCTGAGATCTAGACAGCCTCAGAACAGCCAAGAGCTGTTGTCTGAGCCTGCTTTGTACACCATGCCACAAGGAGAATGAGAAAGGAGCCAGCAATCAGCTGCCATTTCATCAGGCTAAACTAGAATAGCCAGAAGAGGCATTTACTTTGCAAAGGGGAAAAGAGCTTCAGTTAAATGCTCGCAACGCATAAGTGCTGATTAAAAAGTGGTCATAATTGAACAAGTCAATTTGGATCCATCTTTGGCCTTGGGCCAGTACAGTTTGATGCAGTGTATGGAGTGGCTCCACTCCTCTACAAACTCATTCTCAAGTACAGTTGGGCAGATGGTCAAAATCCAACCAAAAATGAATTATTGCTCTGCTGAGCAATAACAGAGAGGAGAAATAACTCAAAACTTCATAAGCAGTAGAAAAAAACTTTATGAAAACAGTAGCACTTTATGCAAATAACAGTAGTCCTCTACCAGTATCTGGTAGTGGAGAGTCCTGGCAATTCACTGTGTATTGTCACTTCAGTATTGACAAAAACATACCTAAGCAAACGCCACCTCAGGAGCTCCTAAGAGACCTTAACAACCACTCAAACCACTGCCTGGTATCTGCTAAACTTTCCAGACTGATACTGTTTCATCATCCCAGCATGGAACTGCCAATCTCATCACTTACCAAGCACAGATCACGGTGCTGGGGCAGAGAACAGAAATGGAGTTGTGTTTCTGTAGTCACAGTTATGGATTAAAGAATTCTTCAGTTCTGGGTGCAATGCATTAGCCCACCTTGCTTGCTGTACTACTCCTGCTCTGGCAAAGCATCTCCCCTTACACAGGCTCCATTCCATTCACCTGGAGGGAGCACAGATGTACCTACCTCATGTACAAATCCAGACTCCATGGCATGTCTGCTTCACAGAGCAGTGCCTAAGAAATCTGGCTCAAAAAAACTGACGGAAAAACACTTCAGCAATAAAGAGGATATTTTGCTGTTGCAATAAATGACAGCTCTGTGCTTAATCACTTTAAGAAACTGGAGAGGGGCCCTGACTAAATGCTGCTATGCTGTGCAAATCACTGACTGGTGATTTGTTTCTTTGGGCTTTTGACAACCAAGGTAAGTCAGAAGTACTTCCAAGTGCAAAGCAACAAGCTGTGAACACGATGAGCTCAGGATTAGGAGGAATAAAACCTCAGGTCACCTTTCTCTCCCAATGATTCTTTGTATCATGAATCAAAGCAGAAGAAGTGGCCAGGAAAAGCTATGCATCTAGAGCCAAAGAAATGAGTAATTACTTGTTACCAACTATAAAATTCATGTCAGGAACTTTTGCTTTTTTTTTTTTTTAGAGAGATTAATGCTTAATCACTTTCTGAAGGCATTTTTGATTCCCCTGTACTACAGAGAACACTGCCTTATACAGTTTCTGAAACACACACTCACGGTGCTGTCATACTGTGAACTGCAAGAAGGAGAGGGTTTTTGTTAAAAAAAAAAGGGAAAAGAAAAAGGTGTGATTTTAAATGTCTCATGAGAAAGCACAGAAAAAATCCATCTCCATAAGAGAAAAATCCTTTAAAAACTCCTTAACCTAAATACAATATGAGGTCATTTTACCTGCCAGCTGAGTGGGTTTGTCATAAATGCATTCAAATTTGTTTTTTTTTTCTACAAAGCCATTCAAGCCATCTTTATGCTTACTGAGACAACCAGTATTTTCTGGGGAGAAAAAGGTATGTAGTCAAACTATTTGGTAAATTCTCTGAAGCTCAAAACAAGAAACTCCATCTAAAAGAGCCTAGTGTCACAGATGAAGGATGGTATTGAGGCTATAACCAATGGATTCTTTCATATAAACTCCATGGCAAACACCATTTAATTAACTACCATAAATGCAAAGCTTCTTAGTAATCCATTATGACTTTCTTCAAAGGCTCAATTTTTTTTCTAAGTGACAGGGAAATTCATGGTAAAATTCAAGGGAGTTCTTGTGTAGAAATACAAAAATACTGTTTTTCATTAGTAACCATGTCCACTGGCTTCCAGTGTGACATTCTACATGTCTTAAGTCAAAGGCCACTGTGCTTTCAGTTCAACAAAGGTATTTCCCCATGTGTAAGTAGAAGATCAGGTTGTAACTTACTGATCACTACATCAAATCTTCCATATGAGTAACAGGACCGAAAACCCTTGCATGGCCCATATAAATTCTGTTGATCTTCATTCAATGTTGTGAAGACCATCAAAAGAACTTCACTTCAGAAGCACACAGCCTTTAACAAAGCAAAATTCTTATACACCACTTGCCCAGAATGCTATACAGTCCTGTATCAAAAGCAAGTCAAACTGTGTGTGAAGCCTCTCTTCTGGTAGTGCAAAAAGATGTCATTGCTTAGCTGAGAACTTGCTTTAGAGTATCTGAGGCCACTCTATGAGAGGAGAAGCGCTGCTCTGCCAACTTGTTAAAATACTCCATTTTACTCATTTCTCAAGCACTGGAGAAATTTAAGCCTTTGTGTTTGGTGGTTTTTACCACATGCAACTACTACAGCCATTCCATTAAGCCTCACCACCATGGGCTCATTCCACAGAAGTTCTTCACCCGATGAGAAGTTCATTTGCCTGCGCTGAAGATCTCCATCTCACTATCATATCACACTGAAGTGTGAGGTCTCTCAGCATATGTAGGGATTTGTTCCCTTACTGTGTATAGAAACAACCATTGTTCCATAAAATTCTATAGGCTATTGATAATAGTGTCACTCAGGTTAAGAATGAACTATTTCTAGGTGAAGGAAGATTCACGGGAAGAGTAAACATACAGTCAAGATCCAGTGAAGTGTGATAAAATCTGCAAACTGGTAGGAATACTAACGTGCTAAATACTGCCATCTTGACTGCTAGAAGGCATAGGATGTCAGCATGTTCAAGCCAGAACACACTGCTGCACTGAAGTACTAATGCAATGTTACACATCTCTCTGATACACACCTGAAGTTGCTTCATCTGATCCCATTCCTAAATAGTGCTGCTGTCTTCTGTGCTGCCCATAGTACCAACCCTCCTATGCATATTTGAAGTCAGGAAGACACAGTTCACTCCCATGAACAGCATCAGCACAACCTCCCAGGTCAAGCTAGCTGGCCTGTCTCTGAGCATCTGGATGCAAAAGACACCAAAGGTTTCCACTCTTCAAAGTTTTGCTGCATATACAGATGCAAAATAAACAAAGTAAATTCCTTGATCTGTTGGGTGGGATGGGTTAAATAAATAGGTTTGATAAAAATTTATTTTCAGTACTTTTCATATGGGCATTATTTGTACAGCCTTCCTTTCTAATCTAGAAAGTACCATCTCCTCACAGAGATTAACAAATTCCACCTCATCTCCTCTGGATCCTAGAAAAGCCTTTCCATCACTCTAAGGCTTGGCTTTGTGTCAAACCTTTCCCTTGCCTCAGAGCAAAGGGTCAAAAAACCCTCTCATCTGTCTTTTCAGCCCTTCCCCCATCCACCTGCACTTGAACCTGCCCTGGCTTGAACTTTAGCTTTGTTTCAGGAAATCTGGAAATGTGTGATTCTGACCACTTAAGCCTTGCTAAAGCACACTGTGGTGGGTTTGTACATAAAATCAACTGTGAACAAAAGCTTCTGCTACTTAAAATTACTTGTGCATACAATAAAAAAATAAATATTATGGCTATACCAAAAGTTGATAGAACATGCATATTTATGAAAGCTAAATATTTAAATGCATGCATTTACACGAGTCAAGTTTATAAATACAATCGTTGGCAGACTTCATCTCTACAGCATGGCTGAGGAAATGCTGCTAGTTCTCTTACTACATAATCACAGACTGGTCTTGGGGGACTCCAACCTCCCCCTGCAATGAGATGGGACACCCTCACTAGCCCAGGTTGCCTAACCCCCCATCCAATCTGGCCTTGAAGACTGCCAGGGATCCAGAAGCAGCCACAGCTTCTCTGGGCACCCTGTGCCAGGGCCTCACCACCCTCACAGGGAAGGATTTCTTCTAACATCTGATCTAAATCCCCATTCCTTCAGCTTCAGGGCATTCCCCCCTTGTCCTGTCATTCGCTGCCCTTGTAGCCAGCCCCTCTCAAGCTTTCCCGTAGCCCCTTTGGGTACTGGAAGGTGCTGTAAGGTCTCCCTGGAGCCTTCCCTTCTCCAGGCTGAGCAATCCCAATTCTGATTCATTTGTATGAGCTGACTGCCCACAAAGTCAGGTCAGATTCTGATGCTCTCTGTGAATGCAACTGCATTCACATTCGGTGTGAGTGAAGATACCTTAATACCATATCACAACACCAGTATGTGTGGATGGAAAACTGGATGATATCATATCACTGCGTGAGCAATAGCAGACATCTGTCATACCATGCTCTTGCTCTGGTGTCCTGCTTTTCTTTATGAATGGGTTGACACGCTTCCTTATTTTGAGGGGCTCTATAATCCAAGACAAAAATTTGTTGCACTTGTGCAGTCACTATGCTCATTGGAAAATACCGAGCGTAGTGTGTCTTCCAACAGCTTCAAGGGATGCTCAGGCATTTTGCCTGGGCATCTCAATGCTAAACTGAACCCAGTGTGTATACACAAAACTTGTACCAGAGGCACAAAGCTGCAGTACAGAATACAGCCGTGAACTCTACGCTGTTGGTCTTCAGCTGCATCGTAGTCTTGCCAGTGTGATACATCTCACGCTGGATGACTTTCAAAGTTGATTCACTCCTCATGTTCATAAGCTAGAAAAATGGTTTAAGTGATTACTGGGGTTAGCCAAACAAACAGCTGCTAATGGGAAAGATCAGGAGGAACATGCTTAAGGCTCCCAGTCCACCCAAAACCAGCCAACAACCACTCTCCCACACAGGGTCTCAATGCTTGTTTGGGAAAGGATCAGTAAAAGGGCTTTCTTCTGTATCTGTGTACCACAGAGCCCAAGATAAAAGGAGTCTGAATGAGACTCTAGAGGTTTCAGAGGAAATAAATAGAGGGTGATTATCAAAAGCTAGATTTAACTGTTCAGGCTCAGATTGTTCCCAAACACTTTCAGGCAGTAAAGTCAAACAATAAAGCAATCCTGGAATATTTCAATGAAGGTTGTGGCATGTTTCCTGAATAGTTCACACTTTACACTGCTGAAAGCAATGAAGCAATGCACCCTAAATATGAATGTAAAAATTTGTCTCTTTGTCAAGGTAAATTACTTATATTTCATACAAACATTGCTAAGCAGTATCTACAATTTTCCATTCTATACAAATACTAGGCATTATAAGATGGTAAAACTACTCATTCCCAAAAGGCTGATAGTGAAAGAAACAGATCATTTTCTTATGGCATGTAACTATATGTCATATTGTTCTTTAAATCTAAATAATGGATTTTCTACCATAATGTTCTTTACACTGTGTGTGTTCCTTGTTGTACCAGGGCTTAAAAATGTGAACCCACGTCACATCCTTTCAAGCAAGGTCACGCAAAGGATGCAACATTTTGTGGCCATGCTGCAAGCTGCCTTTTTCTGAGTTCATGAAAGAGGAAAATTTCTGGATGGCAGTTACTGGGGCACAAGTTCTTCAAATATACAGGCCTGTGACACCTGTTCCTGTGATAGGGAGGCTGAGCCTCAGATCAGGAGCTCTTGCCCAGATTTAATGTACACTTCCTAGTATATAAAGAAGTAGGAAGGAAGAATGAGACAGCTCATCTACATAGCTACCTAAATGCTACAAATTGATGTTGTCTACATGTCATCCCCATGATCCTGGGCTGCGGTCCAAAACACTGAAAGAGCCAAAAAACCCTGGAAGAATCAAGGCTTGCAGTACCTTCCCTTTTTGTCACCTGTGGTGTTTTATAGGCTCCCAAACATGCTTTGTATGTTCCATTATTCTTCAACACAGACTGATATTTACAGAAGATAACGTCAAGATTTAAAATCCTTTCATGCTTTTGAAAGTGTAAGCAAAATACAACACATCAACCTTACAGGTGTAACCGAGAAGAATTTAGCATGTCTTAAAATGCTTACAAACAAAATAATTTTTAGATGCAAAAAGCCCTACTTAATGCTGAGAAAACTGTAATACAGCCTGAAATCCCTTTTCCTTCATGCAATGGCTTCACACCAGATCTTTAACCAGTGGAATAAACATGTTAATGAACAGCTCAGCTATTGATTCTTTTGACATTTGACTGTTCAGCAGGTGCTGAATTCAGGGTTTACTAATACTAGCATAGCTGTTACCACCAGTTTTGTATTTCCCCTTTACTGAAGAATGATCTTCATAAATGAAGATAGAAGCTCCTGACTTGCAGAAAGACATGACAGAGTTTATCAAACAAGCTGTGTGGAAGGAGTTATTTCACATCTGTCTATAAGGTGCTTATAAACAAGAATCTGTCATTTTGTACTGGATTATATTTTTCACTGCTGTTTTCAGCAGACACTCAAGTCCACCAGCATCCAACACTGCAAATCCCTAGCAATACACCAGGTACTACAGCAGAGTCTTTTTAGATTCCACAAAAATTATTCTTACCCCAGATATTCAAGAAAAAAAAACCCTGTTTTGTTCTATATATCAGTAATTTTCAGTGAAACTCTTATTTCATAAAAAAAAATTAAAAAATCTATCAATTTAATTTTGTGGAAGATATAATGACCCTAGTTCTACATACTGCTTCTTTTGTCGGTTCCAATCTCTCATTCTCCAGGGAAAGTAGTACAGAAGTGTCTTGTCCTTTGATAGCAATAGATAACTAACCTCATTTTGTAAAAGCAGAACTAAACAGAAGAGTTATTCTTTGTCTTCAGCAGAAGCAGTGAATCAGACCTCATTGCCTTGTACTGAACCCAATTTAAGGCAATTCCATGTCTTGTACATAACCATCAAGAAGCTTATAATTTTACTAATTTTTTTTTTTCCTTTTCCTATTTTTTGGCTCTTTACCAGCATTTTTCTATGCACCAGAGTACTGTGAGGTCGTATATAAAAGGGATAGGACAGGTCATGTTTTCTGAAGCTCTATTTTCAGGCCTCCTGTATCCTCACACATCTGATATGTTCATGTCAAATGTTTGTGTTTCTGTTGTAGTAAGGATTAAAGATGTAATGGTTTTTAAAGCAGGTATTTTCAACTGTTTTTAGCCAAGTAACCTGGGGCTTTAGGCAAACACTTCTGTGCCTCAGCCCCCATCTAGCCAGTGCTAACCAGTTAAAAAAAAATTAGCCAATGAAAACCCTATTTGCCAAAGTTGTTTTTTTTTTTTCTTTTCATGATTTTAGGTATCACTAGATACCTACTGACAGTCATCTAGTTTTGATTTAGCCTGAAAATATTCAGATTTACAGAGGCATTCTGTCACAACACTCTGATCTATCTGTACCTCTGGCGAGACCCAGTTTCCACTGTGTAGATAGACATTACACAAAGCCACTTTCCTGTCCTGTGATGACTCTTATGATCTGAAGGAAGAGGAAGAAGACTTAATGCATCATAGAAATCACTTAGTGTGATTCTGTTTAAATGATCTGTGTGGCAGAAGTCAATGCTTTTGTGCACACTAGGTATGACAAATCAAAGTAACTTAGGACAAGATGCCTGTGTTGTACTGACAGATGGAAAGCGAACAGTCTGTATGAAACAGCGTTTCTCTAGGCAAAAATAAACTGAAATGTTAGTTAAAAAACAGCATTATGGAAATTTAAATAAACAAAAGTTTCAGTATTACAATCTACCATGCCATTTTTATAATTACATGAGAAGTGCTTCACACTTTCACACATTAAGATGACTATGAACACCACAAGCTTACCTCTACACATTCATCCTAGTGTTACTCCAGTCCACTGACTTCAGTGGAATAAGATCCAATTTATAGTAAAGCAAAGCAAAAGGAAAGACAGACCTGAAGACTGGAAATAAACCCGGGGCGTTCTGATGAAACATAATCCTCAGCATGAGACGCAAAAGGTGACTTTTGTGACAAGTGCTACCCAAATTCTTAAAAGGTTTCTGTATGTAGCCCCATCTCATTTCATCCTGACATAATCTTAATTAGTCTTAGTTCTACTGCCAAGAAGCCTACTGAGGCAGTTAGCACTATATAATTAATCAGATATTTTGCATGCATCACAGCAACCAACAGTGTCAACGTACTGATGTGAGCTAATACAAACAGCAACCAACCCTGCCTTTCCCTTTCACATGAACTAAAAGCACGTGGCATGCGATGAACATGTAACTATTTCTTCTATACACTGCTGAATGTCCTTTCTTTTTTAGCAGCCATTTCCTAATGCATCATTACTCTCTGCAAAGTATAATTTATTTTTTCTGCTGGTCCTAGAGAAAGAACATGCAATCTGATATTTCTCTTAAATTTCCACTTCTTCATAGAAGAACACACCTGAAATAAGCAACTGAAATAAGCAGTAAGACATAATTCTTGCTGCTGGAATTCATAAATCTCACATTTTATTTTTCTTTCTGGGTGCTTTAGCAGTTTTTAAGAAGCTGAATTTTGCACCTGCACATAAATATGTATTTGATAGGACATTCTGCAACATTCAGTCATCTCACAGCAACAGAAAAAAAAATGTACTTACAAATATAAGCATATAAAATATACATACAAACTCAGTGGATTAAAAGCTTTACCACCTATCTATGTAATTGCAGATCTTAACTTTATTCTATTGTTTGAGATTTCTCTATTGTCTTCATTGCAGGAGCCAAACATCACAGTATTGTGAATAATGTCACCAAGTGGGAAACCATATGATTATATGATTTGATGGCAAAAAAAAAGAGAAAAGCCACTGCTTAAAGAAAACAGTTTTATAAAGCTGATTCTCCATTCTCCTAAGCTTAAACTGAAATAGTTCAGTTAGTGGTATAAAATCACAAGAAGGTTGATTCAGTTTTGCATGGCATCTGTTATATGCCGTGGTATTTAACAGTAAATGTAAGGGCAGGGTTTTCCTTCTGTAGGACACTGTAAAGCTACTTGCAAGAACAATTCAGCCTCTAACTAACATTAATGCAAGAAATATTAGCCCAGTGTATTGAGTTTTCTCAGATTCTTAAGAAAAACAGTGAGCTAATGATCTTCATAGAAAGGCAGTATTTAAATGATTCTTTATTTCAGGAGCTGACAGTAATCTTTGTAACACCTTCACTCTACAGTTTTTGTGCCCCAAAACAGGTAAGTATCTAAGATATGAATTATTAAAAATTGTCTGTGGTGGGTCGGCCCCATCTGGAGACCAGTTACCCACCAAAGCTGGTTTATCATTCCCCACCTCAGATGGGCCGGAGGGCAGAAAATAGGATGGAGAAAAAATCCCCATGGGTCAAAATTAAGGCACTTTAATCAAGCAAAATGCCACACATGGAAGCAAAGGGGAAGAAGATTTATACTCTGTTTCCCACCAGCCAGTGATGTCTGGTGGGGCTTTAGTACACATAGTCTATCACCAGAAATGAGGCAGCCTAGTGGCATTACCAAATGTTTCAGGCACTGTCATCCATGAATACTGCTCACCAGGAATCTAATACACACTTCTCAGTACCCAGCTGACTTGCCTGTCCTTCCTCATCTTACTTTAGTTGAATTCTGGAAGAATACAGCAATTGCAACTCTAGTAAAACTGCCAATTTTGTTTTAACCTAACGAAACTGCTGTAACTGAAAATAATTTACTGTTCATTTTTGCTCCTGTTTCAGTGGATGGCAAGTATGTTTCCAAACAACAGCAAGGAGGAGATATATATATATATATAGGATAGAAAGGTAAGATGTGGCAAGTTGATTCCAACCAGCTTGAAGTTCATCATCAGGCTACCTATTTGCACTGATGCCACTTTGTCCTAAAGACAAAGCTGTCCTTTTATCTTCTAACCCTGAACTACATTTTATAATTCCACAGTCACCTGTGCTGTAATCTAAATCAAATTTCACACTCTGACACTTAGACTGAGTGTCTGACATAACATATGGCTAGCATGACATGCATGACTGCCATGGTAGGCTCACAACTTGATTTTGATTAGTAATTTTAGGATTGTGAGTAGGAAGTCAAGACAAGAGGCTGAAAATAACAGAGGTAAAGTCAGATTCCTGTGGCTAATTTTGCCAGCAAGACCTGTGTTTTAACCTGTGATTAACATTTTGGTGTGAACAAGGCAAAATGAAGCCTAGACACAACCTAAACTGTTCTGAAAGGATTGGTAATCATATTAAGCTCATGATTAGACTGTGCCTACCTAGAGACTGTACACACTGAGTACTGTAGAAAAACGCAAGTGCAAGGAGGTATCATGGTTTCCACTACTCAGTCTGATATTCTTATCTAGGCAAGTTCTAGTGAAATTCCCACTGTTCTGGATGATTTTTCTAGTCTGAAGTGCCAAACTTCTCATTAGGTATGATCTTGGATGACTACTGCATCTCTTTCCAAAGCAAAATTTATTAGCCTTAATCATGGTAAGATTCATCAGTCCTGAAAGATATGACATCCTAATTTATCACATTTGATCAGAGCAAACCTTTGTTACTCTGATAAATAACACATTCATGGCAGCTTCAAAAGTGGACTAAACCAGAAACATGGACGTTTGGGTAGTGGTTTTAAGAGATTTAAAAACTAACAGCATTCTTAATTTCTCCATACTTTCCTACTTGATCTCATAGCTAGCATTTTTTCAATGCTAGAAATATTTAACACCTCCAAATCACTCAGATCCTGAGCTCTTGGCATTCACCTAAAATCAGACTAAAAATTACTTTCTTTCAACATACAGTATGTCCTTGGTTGGGTGATACAGTGTGACAAGCACAGCCAAGACATAGTCTTTACACACTATGTATCAGAACATAGGGCCTACGGTATCAGAACTTTGCCATGGGAGCCAGGAATGGAATCTAAGCTTTGACTTCAATCGAGATCCCTTTGATCTGAAGAACATATTGAAGCTATTAATCATAACGCTTGCAAGAAGGGCAGTGGTGTATCTATCTGATGCAAATAAATGGTACCCAAGTGAAATCTGTAACCAGGTAAATTCTGTACACTCAGATCAGGTGGCAACAGTTGCTCCATTGAAATAAGCAAGAAAATGTTTTCCTGATGCTCAGATCTGTCTTTGATGCAATTTTCTACCTTTGGTGTTTCCTAGTAGTTAACAATTGGCTTAAGCACCAAAACACAGGTTTACTACGTTTTTATTTAGTAAAACATATCTCTGGTCATTCTTGTCATGTATCTAAATTCATCTCTGGATATCTAAGTGACATAACTAGAGCATCTGTTCTCCAGCAGAGCCCTAAAGCACCTTATGCATTATATTTAGACTATTATTGATGCCTAGATAACTCCAGAGTGTATCTTAGCATGGACTGTCTTTGTCCAGCTACAGGAGAAACACGTATTTACATAAAGTGGTGTGGGATTTGCAATGTCACGCACAGTGGAAGGTCTTGCTTAACAGCCTACTTCATAGTACCGACTTTATTTATTTTGCAAGGACTCAATAACCCTGGGAAACGTTGAGTCTGTGGTTCCATGGAAACCAGGTATTCCAAATTGAATGGTTACACCACTAACACTATCCTCCAGACAATCTCTTTACAGATGCTCAGTAATATGAGGATGCCTTCTTTTGATTTATCCATGCATTTTAGGTTCTCCAAAAAAAATCTGATTTCCATCAAAATGCACTACATGAATCCAGAAGAAAACTGGGATGGTCTGTACATCCCACTAATGGTAATACTTACAGTGAGTTACGAAATAGAAAAATCACCCAAAATGATGGTGCTTACCCCGTTCTGTATCATAAAGGTACACAAACTTTTCCCACTTATAATGGGTCAAGAGACTCAAGATGGCTCCTTTTAATGCTGGACGCATCTGGATGACAAACTGCACATCTGCATCTGTTGGGAAGCTGGGTGTGACGAAGGATGTGTGAAGAGCTCCACAAAATGACGTCAGTGTGTTCATTGACATCTGGTCGTAGAATCCAAAGATGGCATAAACTCCTCTGGAAAACTGTGAACAGACTAACAAAGACAGACAGGGTGTTAAAATCTGACATACAATGAATACAAACAAACCTGCAAGATAAATTTGAAGTAAGCCTCCTAAGCAATTGTGAAATAATTCTGCATGATGCAGAAGGTGAATTCAAGAGATAATGTATACTAGTTTCAGTGTAGCTGTGAGTTGTACCAACTTTGTCACAATTAAACTGGCCTGAACACTTGCCATCACAATTTGCCCTGCTGTATTGTTATAATCCACAAATCTCTTCATTACGTTTCATGTCTGTAAAATACCTTCCCCTCCCCTCCTAGCAGCTGCAGTGCAACTTCAGGTCCACCTAAAAGGCAAAACATTATGAGTTTTCCCTGAGATCCCCACCTTGATACAGATTTGATTCAAATAAACCTGGATAGTTTATTCCTTTATAGCCCACAACTCTGAAATGTTTGTGTCACATCTGTGTGTGATTTTTCCAGTGAGAAATTATGGCAGCTTAACTGTGTGCTAAAATCTCTCAGAAGCAATTTGGAAAGCGCTCACTGATGACAACACAAAAGAAGAAACACATATTGCTGCGTCAATGCAGCATAAAAGATGGTATCCCTTGAATGGAGGCTTTTATTCAGTAACTGTTCTGGCATCCAAGTACAAAAAAAAAAAAAAAAATCAAAATGCAGTCAAAGGTGTTTTGTTCACATGGACTATCTGGGAAAACACTTCCCATACATTACAGTGATTGAACAATGACCACTTGGAACAAAAATGAAATTTATAAGCATGGCTGACTTCATAGGAGTTTCAGGGAAAGGAGTTTCTTATGTCGTTCCACTCTGCAAGAACAGAGCAAAGTCTTTTGGCCCTGGGTTCCTACCACAGAGGGAGACTGCATTAGGGATAGTGAGGGAGCCTGATACACAGCATGTTGGGGCTCTGGTTCACGATAAAGATCATGCAACTGAAACACACAACAGCATAGCAGCACTCCTAATCCAACACATCGCTGGACTGAGATGAGCAAGTCCCATTTGTAATGAAAAGAAACTTCCCAGAAAAATGTTCATTCAACATTAACGATTTCATTTGTCAAGAACTGGATTTAACAACAGTTTTCAACTAGCTCCATTAACCACTTTTGCCAAAACGCTTCATATTTAACTTAGCAAAAAACAAGGGGAAGTAATTACCGGTAAAGCCGACAAGACTTCTACACTGAAATATACAGCATCGTTACTCCTGAAAGTACCGTCGTGAAACATTTCCTACCATAAATGCTACCATTCAGAATCACTAAAGCCTGCTAAAGTAATTTAAAAAAGGATTCTCCATAATATCAGCTAATTGACACAGCATCATGGATAACACCTCAAACAGGTAGTCAGGTGTGAAAATTCGATTTTCTTCCTGGAGATCCTGATGCAAAAATAGAAATGCTATTAAGGAATTTCTTTAGGTGTTTAAGCCCCTGTAACAGGACGTGACCAGCCGTGGATAACAGCAGCAAATAACGACTGGTGTAGACAGAAAAGAGAAGCACAGGAGGCACAGAGAGGGAATAAGGAGGAGGGATTTCTCAAAAAAAGTTTGCAGAAGTTCTCAACCACCGTGAAGAAAAGATATAAAATAAGTTGTAATACAGCAAGAATTTATTCCCAGAGGCATGACTGAGGAATTAAATACACTGTTTCAAGAGGCATTTTGTTAAACTATATACCAGCAGGATATAAAGCAGAAAAGCTACCATAAAAATTATCTGCTGAAGTAACAAATAGAAGGCACTAACTTACAGGTGAAAAAAAAAAAAAAGGAAAAATCAAGACTGCATTAGAAACTCTGGCAGCAGTCTCTAAATCATTTCAATGGTGTTTAGGACCTCTAATTCCATGGGAGTAATCACTGAAGTGCTGGGCCTGTGTCCTCACACACCGAGTCAATGCCTCACAGATCAGGCTTCTTTTACGTATTTATTAATGGCCTAGTTTACTAAGGTTTTATGTAGATTCTGTATCACAGAGAAAGCAAAGTGTTCCAGGAAACATCCCTTCTTGCAATGTACACACAACACGTTTGCAAATATCTCCTGACCCTAAAAACTCATTATTTCAAAGGATCAGGGGTTCACCCGTTATTTCTTATCAGGACTAAGACTCGGGAATACTTTTGAACTGTGACTCCACTAAAATCTCTCACATTTACAGGGACACGGTACCTGAAAAAGGAGAGTCACAGAAAACATACCACAGTATCTAAGTGTGGGATTGTAATGAAGAACACCGATTAGCTCTTCTTATTGCTGCTAGTTCCTACATCCCAGAGAGTGAGTAGAAAGAACAGATGCAGTGCTAAAGGTAACAGACAGTGGTTGGCTCCAGCATGGACCAATTCCTCTGCACTATGCTGGGAACCAGCTCAGAGCTGGTCTGGTTTGTGCTCTTTAAGAATTATTAGAGATAGGGCACCTAGGAGCTGTAGTCACCAGTCTGAGAATGGTTCAAGGTCTTCACCCTTTGGACAAAATTCTGTCCTGAGTGGCTATTTCAAAACACTGAATTAAGCTGTATCTCTTTGCATAGCAGTAGGTGTTGGTTTATGCAAAGAGCCCATCCTCAATCTGTGAGCAATCTGAGAAAACAATCAGAGGCTGTCAACAACCTGAGGATATGCAGGACTTTCTCCAAACAATCCCCAACATGGAGCATCTCAGCACAGGTGAAAGCTTCTGATTTGGCCTTTCAGGCATTTTCAATCCTTTTTCCTCAAAACAGTATCTAGTAAGTGCATTCCTCCCTGCATAGACTTATTTCCCTGACTCAGGTTTGTATTCATTGCAGATCTTTAAGATTCAATGCTTTTACAGACAATCTTCTATTAGCTATGAAAAATCTTCATCTCTGTAGCTCCTCTGCTTATGTCTTACAGCTTATCCTTTTTGACTATCTATTCTGCATGCACAGTAGGGTGCTAATTCAATTTCACTGGTCCATTTAAAAGGCAAACAAACCTTTGTTTTTATAAGGAGAAGCTAAAAGGCCAATTATCTTAGTCTGAAATATTCATTTGCATTTTCAAATTCACAGTTTTGTTACAATTTTGTAGCATTAGGTCTTTTGTTTGGTTTGTGATCTAATCTCCTACGTGACCAGATGAACCTACTGAACATCCGTGAATCCATAGCTAGATTGTTACTTGTTTTCGAAAACTAATTTCATTATTTTAATTATGTTATCATTCTAACATCATGGAGCCATAAGCAAAATTTTAAAAAGGCCAATGAAACCCTAGCTTTAAGCTCTTTTTACAAAATACTTTCTATGGATGGAAATAAGAACAATCCTCATATTTGAGTAAGAATTTTGGTATTTTTCCTAAATTAATCACAGTTGAATTATGTTTGTTTTACCCTATTTGAAAAATGCAGATGGTCAAACACATACTCTGGCTGTTAAAGAAGCAATCTGGACAAATCCTGATACAACCTCATTCCTGAAAAAAAAACCAACCAAAAGATAACCTAAAAACCCACTAAAAAGCAATTTTTTTTTCTGAGCCATGCCTTTATGGAACTGCTCATAGTTATTAATACTGTGAATGTGCATATGTTTTCAAGGATGGCACATAACAAAGGCACTTTACTACCTGATCTGAAAAAGTTGCAACCTCCACAAAGACAGGAGAGTGGTCCTGAGCAGCAGCTATCCAACTAGGGATCATAATAAGCCATTACTTTGCCAGAATTTTCAGAAGAGGAAGGGAAGGCATGAGAGAAGCCTGTGAATTCCGAAGCATGTCAAGAGAAGATAAGGAACTTCCAGGTCATGAGAGATTGAAGTGATTCCTGCCTGGGAAGCCAGAGCAATCACAGGCCTAAAAAGAATTTGCTTTAAAAAATAATAATTTAGAAAAACACTCTTTGGTGGTGTACTGCACTGCAGCCAAGCTATCCTAACATCAGTGGTGTAACTCTATGAACCCCAGCCTTCTGTTCTACTAGCAGTTCTGTCCTCCCCACAGTCAAATCAGCCCCACCAGAAACTTGCTAAAATGAACCAGATATGATTATTTTTCTTTTATTCCTACTCAGACCCCAGGCCAAAATCTCAAAAGATGCCCGATTTCATGCAAGTTATGAGACGCTTTTGTCTTCTAAATTTTTTTTTTTTTTGCTTTCTAGTGGTATTTAGTTCTTCTACCTTTTAGTGACTGTGAGTATTCCTGACACAGCAAGGTTGTATAGGCTCTGACATTTCTTACTGTCTGTTGCCTGGAAGCTAAAGCCAAAACTTCCCTGACACCTTTTTTTTTTTTACTTCCAATTCTTCCTATAAATGACTGAAGCATTACTAGGAACACTTACAAACAGGTCTGGATTCGGCTTGTTTAAAGAAAGGATGTATAAGGTCAACAACAGAAAGATGTTAATGGATAGATGTTAATCCACTATTTCCACTAGATGATATCATTAATGACTGTCTTGTCGAAAGGGGCAGGATTCTCCCCATCACAGCATATGATGTACTGCTGCCCAGGGGTGTAACAGCCTGGCAGTTTTGGAGTCAGGGGTTGGAGGTTACAATGCCTCAAACACTATTCCTTCTTCATTACTGTTTGTATGGACAAATAATTTCCCCTCTGTTCATAGCAATTTCTTATAAAATAGTCTGACAAAATTAACTGATGTCAAAGGGGCACCATAAGGCCTGCTTTATTGATAATTATAGAGCTCTTTGGGATGAAAGACGCTGTAGGAGCACAATCACAACCAACATTATTGCAAGTTGCTCATACCAGTTCCCTGCTTTTGTGTTCTGTGTTTCCCTCAGCTGTGAAATAATTTTATTCCCTCCACTTTCCTCTGCCAGTTGTCTTGGATTCCAGACAATTCTCACTGCCAGCCTCTGCCAGCAGACTAATGGGACTACTTTATAATGCAATAATTTGCAGCGTCTCTCAGAGCAGTTGGCTATTTCCTATCTAAGGCTCCATCCTATGACTTCCTTGTTGTAATAACACAAAGGTTATCATTAACGTCACTTCATACAGTAAGCACACAGGCTCTTAGAGAGACTGACAATGTCTCTACTGCATTCTTTCCCTTTCAAATTATTGTTCTGAATGAAAGCCACACTCTCTCTACCTTGAGCCCTGAGGAGTTCAGCACAGATGTGTCCCCAAATGCAGAATGAGCCACTTTCGGGGTGCTCCAGGCAATCAGGCTTGAGAGCTTCCTTTAAAGACAAATCCACCATATTAAAAATTAAAAATTAAGTGAAATGCATTTACCTAGGGCCAGTAAAGCTAGCTTTTACATTGAAAATGTTAACATACCGAATTATGGCAAGAAGAAAATATTCCACTGAGCTGTTTAAAATTCAACTGAGAAAAGAAGCATTTCTGAAATAGTTAATAGCGAATATTCCTGGGGGTAGGAGAGAACCTAGGGAGTTTTAACTTGGAATTGAATATCACAAAGTCACTTCTCATGCTACCTTATGAAGGATGTGCCCTTAGAAACATAAAATAAAATAAATCCCTCCAAACCAAAAAAAAGAAAACTACAACTCAAACCCTCACAGCAGGGCATAAGACAAAATTACTATTTACTCGTTACTTCATTTATGGCAACACTTTTCTCAGTGCTATAACTGCAGTGTGGTTTATCTAGTTCTTACAGAGCTGCTCAGCTTGCCTCATTCTATCTAGTTCCTTCTTCAAACATACCCACTTTTCTCAGTTTGCCTTTCTTTTTAGAAGAGCCAATACAATAAAACCCACTACATTCCAGGCACTAGGCGTGGGGTATTATGAAATTACAAATGAAAGGCATAAGGATTAATCCATTCATATTTTACAAGCCACTTACTGGAAACCAATCAAAATGCATGTCCAGATGCAAGCACCCCAAACACTCTCTGATCAAGATCCCATTCAAGATGACTTTTGTCACCCTATCACAACTCCATTATGCATTATTAACTGAGCCTTTATTTCTTACCCACTCTTCCAAATGATTTTAGAACCCTGATCAGAGTTACAGCACTCGGGTGCTGAACAAATACATTACCACAACCTTGGTCTCCTTCAGTATGCCAAATTATTTATGGCCTACATGACTTGACTCATTAAACTTTACACATTTTGGCTTTTATAAATACTACTACAATCAAATAAACCCCTAACAGTGCACGTGAATTTGCTGTGTGCTGGATCTTCTTCTCACAGTGAAACATTTGTATGAATTTTATGAGCGTATGAAAGATGCCAGCTTGCAACATTAAAAACAGGCCACTTAGGCTGCACTAGCAGGAAAACCAGCAGCACAAAGTCTCAGGCACACAGGGATGCCAATAGGTGCTTGTCAAGACCTGCAAGGACTGCTCATGAGAAAGAAGTGTGTATATCAACTCAGGTCCTTGCAGATAGAAAGGCTGACAAAAGGCACTGATTCTCATCTCGAGGAAAAGAGTTGGCCCCTTATCAGTAGGCCCAAAGTATAAAAACTTTTTTTTTTAGCTAGGATCACTACTGCACACTAATGGTTTTGTAGTTCTAAGAGAATATTCCTTCTAAAAGGCTATGAATCAGATTATCATGGCTCAATTTGAAGTATAATCTATCAGAGGTTGAGGGAAGTAGAACAGGGGTTTAAAGCTTAAAATGGATTAAAGGTGAGAGGAGATATATACGACCATACAAATCAACTGGGCTTTCTTGAGGATGATTGGAAAAATACATTACGCATTGAGAACTTAAGTATGTGCTGATCAGAATACTATATTATCTTGCTTGTATCTTTACAAGGTGGAGTTCAAGCACCCAGATCAGGCACCACAAATTAAAGCCAAGTTTTCTGGTTTTAAATCCATTCTGGCAACCCATGATTTTCTACCGTTAAGAGACCACTTTCCATCCTGATCCCATCACACCCACAAGCTGCTCACCAGGGAAAACGCCTTCTATTTTTTAATGGGAATACCTCTCAAATACATACCACACAGTTTAAAACAAAAGGCCCTTAGACTTTGAAACACTGTTTCAGAGCTCAGATTTAAACGCTGTGGATTTGTGTTATTTGTCAGCTTTTCTACTTCCTACCTGTGCTGGTCCTGACACCAAAGAGAGACCAAAAGGAGAAGCAGCAAGAAGCTTCTCTTTGTAGACAGTAAAACCCCCTGCTGGAGTTTACCTGATATCGGTATCTGCCTCGTGTTTTGATGAGGAGATTTCTGCTCAGGTTCTCCAGGATAAGCAGTGTCTTGCCAACCACGGCAGTATGTGCAGTGCCAACACTTTGCTCCTGATGAGCAATTCCACCATCCCGGATGCTTAAGAGTTCAGGCCTCAAGGCTAGAGAGAGTTAGAGACTTAACATGTGGGGGAGCTAAAGGAGTTCACTGAGCTTTTGTCCTTTGAGAAAAGGCTCAGTCTATCCTATATGCCCAGCCACACACTCCTTTTTCCCTGAAGCGTGGAAGATGAGCTAATACCTGTGTGAGGGAGCCAGAGGACCTAGCAAAGTCTTTCCCAGGAGAGTCTAAATATATTCACAGCAAACAATGATCATTTGTGCTCTTCACATCCGCAACTCCAACTCCTGTTTCATGACTAATCTCTGCAGAAACATGGACCGTGGGCATGCAATACAAATATGTTACATACACTTGAGTTAAATAACTTGTTTCCATCTGCTGCACCATTCAAAATGCTTTTCATTTTAACCTAGTATGGTTATGCCAGCTTGCTGTGATCACTTTTGATTTGTTAGCTATCTCTCTTATCTTCAAAAGCAACTTTTGTCTCCTGTCTGTCAGGAGAAAAATATGAAAAAACCCTATTCTTTCCAAAGTTATTCAGTTATAAAGCACAAGGAAATTTAGCAGCCAATATACTCTAGTAATATGCATATTCTAATAAACTCATATAGCTCAACATAAAACCATTAATTTTCCTATAATTTTATTCAAAGTAATAATAGTTCCACAAGACATTAAGCACTCTGCCTTCAAAAAGAGGACATACTCAAGAAAGTGTTTTTAATGTGAATCTGAAAAGCTGTAGTAGACCAGGAGTCCAAATTACCAGACTACCATTATCATCTTCAGAGAGGACCTCATATTTCATCAATACTTTAAGAGAAAAGCAAGACTTTTGTGGTACAAAGGAGAAAATAAATGTCACCCCCATCACAGAACAGCAGAATTTTGCAGCTGAGGACGTTAGGCAGAATGCAGGGCTGAATCAAAGAGCAGCAGTCAAAGGCAACGCTGCACCTCGGAGCTATGAATCAGCAGCAGCTACCTCCAGCACTCTGATGCTCTGAAGGGATTTCTTCTTTCACTGGAACATCCCAGCATGGAGGAAGTAAAAAGGTGGAGGCATATTATTAAATGTATGCTTGTTCAGCAGATCCTTCCCTAAGTGATTTCAGAAGTTGACTTCATTCTGGGCCACCATGGTGAAAGGCAATAAATCAAAACAAGGCTCTGGCAGTGTGATGAAAGATGAGCCGAGTCTGCTGAGGTGGTGCCATTTATAGGCCTGTGGGGATATATTACAGAGGATGAGATAGAAGAGGGAAAATGGCAAACACACCTGGAATCACTGATCTGGGTAAAATTCACCATGAGGTAAAGGCCAGGATTAAGGTTGTCCAAGGAAAAAGGGGATGCAATCGCCAAAACAGCAGCTGTGCAAGCAGTCTCTAGCTCCGGAGGGTTTCCAGTTGGCTCTGTACATGCAGAGCATGGTGCTGGCTGACAGACAGCCAAGTTTACTCAAAGCAACAGTCCCTCATGCTTTCCTGGAGGCTCTGCAACAGTATTCCAGCAAGCACTGTCACTGCGGGTACATCCCCGACCAGCTTTCACATTTCTGTATCTCCTCCCCTGTGTTACTCCCCCTTGAGTAATGAGGTTCATGGGGCTATGCAATTCTCACCTACTCCTCCTCCTCGTGTCCCACTGCAAACAGTTTATCAGTTTGAGAGACTTCAGATCAGTTAACACAGAAGAGGAAACAGAATGGCTGTGAAAACCAGCTTCAGGGAAGAGAAATCATTTAAAGATTCTCCTTAGGGGTCCAATCAAGCACTCACCAATGTCACTAGAGAAGCTCGCATGGACTTCAGTGAGAGCTGGACTAGGACAGAGCTCTATTCAGTACACTGCAAGAGCAAACTACAGAACTGCAACACTGAAATCCCATCTCCCATTACAAAAACAAACTCACACGCCTCCCTCTAGTTTTATTCTTGGTATCATTTCTATCTGCCTTACAGGCAGGCCAAAGAGTCCTTCTTGCTACCAGCCTCCTGGACCTTCCCATTCACATCTGACAGCAATTCACAGAGTGGTACCCTCAGCTAAGCCAGCGCCTTATTTACAGCGAGCAACAAGAATATTATTCTGTATAAATTATGCATAATCACTATTTATCAAGCTGGGTTAATTGGCATATAACAAAAGAGTTGTCTGGTGCACAGCTGAATAATGTGGAAGCCAGAACTGATGGAAATGGTACAGCAGAAGCCCGATTGTGAAAGGAAAGTCACACTGCTGCATTCTTATCTGACTGCTGCCCTTTCAGAGGAGGAGGTGGCAGCCAAGTGTGATGGACCTACTTTGAAATTATTTGTTAATTTTAGAGGGTTTGGGCAGATTGCTGTAGCTCTAAATATTGGTTCAAAGTCTGCTCTCAATCAGCTGCACAGTGAAATGCTAACTTGGAACTCCATTGTCTTTCTGTGCTTCATGAGACCCTCACTGCATCCATAAGTGGGAAACATTCCCATTAATCCTCAGCAACAGCCTGACACTGTCCTGCAGGGGTGTATGTGGTGATGGTAAGAGAAGTGGGACTTTGCCCACAGCTTCCCTTGACAGAGGAGAGCTAAATGCCTCACACCAAAGCTAGACTAGCAGTACTTTGGTTCCACTAAAGAGGTCCTGGAAAACCTCATCAGAAACCCAGTTTGTCATGAGACAGTGGTGGTGTAGGGCAGCACTTGAACTCTAGAACTGCAGATACCTAAGAACCACAGCTTGGTCAACATTATTCTACATCCAGAGAACTGCTTCCCTGACACGAGCAATGTTCTACATCCCAAAGCTGCGTGCACAACTGTAAGCATGGGCTAAAGTTTTTTGATGAACAGACACACACTGAAGTACGTGTACATGACCCTGAATCAGAGCTGAGGGGCCAGTTACTAAGAAGCTCACTGTGGGAGGAGATGCCCCTGCAGTGATGCACTACAATCTAGCTGTATCAGGGGTATTCATATGATTTTTCTGATTTTCATTGGGCACTTCCACATTTCCCTAGTCTCTTCTCTATTAACACCTAGTAAAATCTCTCCAAGCAGAAATACACCTGCAAATTGATGACTTCAAAGAGCAGCCATTTCTCCCACCTCTCTCTCAAACTTGCTGTAACTTCTAGTGCTATGAGTTAAAAGCTCTTCTATTACAACCACCATCCAGGCCAGAGAATCTTGCTGTGATCTCATTTATGTGGTCTCATCAGCATACATACAAATGAAAACAAACCCACAACTTTTAAAAAAAAGTTTTGAATTATGTCTATTACAGCTCCTTCATATAGGAAGCATGGTTAACAAATGTTAGTTTCCCTCTGGTCACACTATGGCTTACCACAGAATCGTTTGGGTTGGAAGAGACTTTTTCAGATCAAGTCCAACTGCTAACCCAACACTGCTAAATCCACCCACTAAACCATGTCCTCACCACCACATTTAAGTGTCTTTTAAACAGAATAGTCATCAATGAGTTACAATCAATTCTTTGTGTCTGCATGTGCTATCCAAGAGGG
Source organism: Heliornis fulica (assembly GCA_013399135.1). Lineage (NCBI taxonomy): Eukaryota > Metazoa > Chordata > Aves > Gruiformes > Heliornithidae > Heliornis > Heliornis fulica. The sequence goes on from VXBZ01006545.1 coordinate 187,442, forward strand.
TCTGAAAGCTGAAATCTTTTCACCTTTGAAAAGTTTAAAGTGACTCAAGGATTCCTGTGCAAAAAGCATCTTCATTGTCTGCTTTGTTTGGTTTCTTTTGGGGTGGAGGGCGTGAGGGGAGCGTGGGGTTTTTTTCCTTTTTTCCTTTTTGTTTTTTTTACTGCAAATATCATCTGAAGTCCCTGGAAGGTCTTTTGATTGAAAAATTGGAATTTGATAGAAGAGATCACGCATGCTGCATATTAAATACTCACAAAGGTTATCAGCAATGTAATGAATTTCTGTTGTTCTGCATGTACAGTTTACCAACCAGCACACTGCAACCTTCTTCGTATTTTCACATCATCAGTTTGTGACACACAACTGGATTTAGTAACTTGTACTGTACTTCAAACATAGACCTGCTTTTATGGGATATTTATTTGCAAGTAAATAAAATACATACTTAAGCAACTTTGTTGCTATTAAAATAAATATATTTAACCTACTCTTTAATCATCTAGATCATGCCTACTTTCCAACTCATTCCTTAGCCTCTGGGTTCACAGACATGCTCCATCCTCAGATATGCATTAGCATCCTTAATGTGCACTCCTCTAACAGGAGCAAGCATTGGAAGTATTAAAAGTTCTCCCCTCTGGCTTTTCACAAGAATCACCGAGTCTGCTAACATCTTGCTTGCATACATCAAGAAATTCCAAGCATCCTGCGAGAAGGATGTAAACTCAGGAGGGAGAAGAAAAATGAGGCAGGGGGAAATCCAAAACAACACCCGAAGACAAACTAGTGCAACATGTGACTGCTTTAGCAGGCAGCTGGACTAGCTGATCTCCAGCGGTCCCTTCCAACCTCTGCTGTTCTGTGAAGCTGTAAAGGAACTGCAATGCTATCTGGTCTTGGGAACAAAAACTCTGATCTTCACTGCAGAAAGAAAGTATGAATTTCTGAAGAGCACTGCACTGTGGATCCTCAGCAAGACGCTTCAGTGACTCTTCAGCAGCTCTCAATCAGTCCTAGTCACACAGTAAGGAATTAAGCCATTTAGGAGGTATTGTTCAGCCAAGAAACAGGCAGATGAGGCTCACCAGCACCTAAAACACAACGGCACAATCGCCAGATCAGTGCAAAGTTGGGGGAAACAGCCTTAAAATGTCAGTGTCTATCTCTGACAGTAGGACTACAGTAGGACTACAGCCAATCTACCAGCACCAAACAGCTGAATTGTAGGGTTTGGATGACAGGTGACTATAATAAATTCATGTCCTAAGGAAAACTCTCATACAGCTGTACCATTGCTCTAGGTCTGCTTAGACTGCAGGACGAGCCCTTTCCAGAAGGCCACTGTCACCCTGATGGCCTGTCCCCATTGCTGGTTATCCCTTGCTTGCAGCACCTTTTCTGGGAGGTTCCCACTGAACAAAATGGTGCCAAGGATATGAAGGACCTTGTGGTGAGAGGACAGACTGGAGAGAAATACGGCCATTTCTGGATGGCATGACTAGGCTCTGTGGGCAGGGAAGCCCTTATTCACAGCAGGCACAGGCAACACCATGGGAGGAACAATTTCATGAACTCAGCGAACCAGAGTAATTTTTTGGCTCTCTTTCAAATAACCTTTAGAAAAAAAACAATCAGCTTGCTATGCATAGCAGAATAGAAACTGATATGTGACTCCATTTAGAGACTGGAAATAACGTACCCACGTCCTACCAAATATAAACGCATTAAATTTCCACTTTACTAATTTCTTATAAATTAATTCACAATATCTTCCAGGTTTTATAGACTAATGACTGAATTTTAACTTGCAAATGTCACCGCCAATTTAAGTTTTAATTTAAAATAATTAAAAAACCCCGACAACCACCTCATGTAATAGTCATCAAGACTCATCATTCAGCAAAAACAGAGAACAACACAAATTTACTTTCCAAACCATGAAATCTCTATATATATACTCACACACATACGACTTTATTCTATACTGCCTTCAAAATGGCAGACAATAGAAAGCACTATGAAAATGTGTCTTTGTATTTGTTTAAACTAAGACACCTTATGGATCTAATGCTAGGCTACTGTTATGGAATTTTCCTCATCTGATTTTCAGACAGACTCCCTGACAGTGTTAAACCTTTCAAAGCGGTCCATCAAGATTATTTTTGGACTTGAAAATTTTGTAGGCCTTGGAATAGATTTATTTGGTGAACTCAGGTATTAAAGCTTTTCAGATAGATTAATGGACCAAGTGAAGTGTCTCTCCAGACTGTAATAGGAGGCATAAGAGACCTCATTTACCAAGAAACGTCAGCTATAGGCACAGAAGACTTCTTTGTACTCTGATTTTCTCTGTGTATTTTCCATTTACATGAGCCAGCCGAAGCCCTCCTTCCCACTGGCAATGTTATCAGTGAGACAATACCTTTCTATAACAAAAATAAGATAGAACCTTGCATAAGAAAAATGAATTTGATAACAATAAAATTACTCTCTCTCATAATAATTTAATAAATTGAAGACATGAAGATTTAAATCCTCCAGTAGAGCAGCATATAAAGCACTGATGAATTCATCAGCCTTTCCAAGCTTCCCAAAGAAGCCCAGACAGTATTTCTTACCGCCTGTTCTACAGAGATCACCTATAAAAGAAAAACAGAAATTCAAGTCCCTTTATTATACTGTTCTTTGCCTCTAGGGCTAAACTCACTGCTGAAGCTGCAGCAAGGAAATGTGAAACATTTAAAATTATTCCGATTGTTTCTAATCTTTCTCGTTAAAGTAACATACGCCTAACACCCTTTCTGGTTAGGAGCACGGTTGTGAACCCAAAAGTTACTGTATGGACATACTGCAAGCTACTGATATTTATACTGTTCCACAAAACCAAGGAAAGTCTGCTAAAACATGCCAGAAATGCAAATGCAGTTAAGCAGTCACTAGCTTTAGTTAATCACTGTCAGTCCAATATTTCAAGAATTCTGGAGATCTACAGAAACCTGTATCAAACTAACCAAGCTACAAACTCCATGAACAGAAAATTCCCAGATTATTTTGTAACCACCAAAATAATTTTAAAGTTACACACCTTCCTGACTATCCATTTTTCCACAGCTTAGTGCAATTAGTACTAAATTAAATCCCATTGAAGCCATCTTATTAAGGAAAGCAATCAGGATTTGAGTTACTGTATTGGTACAATTTCTTTTTCTCTGTTCAAGTAGTAAACTTGAGTTATTCTAGCTTCTTTTCTTTTTCCCCATAGTCTCCAATGTATTTGTTGCATCCTCAGCTGGATGCAGTTTTTACAGATCATCTTCCAGTCACTTCTGGGCCCCACACTCAGCCCAGCTCTCTCAAAAATGTTTATGGATTTAACAGCATACTTTTATACACAGCTCTTCCTCTCTCATTACTGCACTAAAAATGAAGACAGAAAGTGATGAGACTAACCAGTGGGGATGTGATACGCCAACAAGTTGGAAATTGCTGTGACTTGCAAAAATAAGCGGGAAGAAAAGAACAAATGTTTCTCCCAATGACAGTCATGTTGGTTCTATGACTAAGGACAGCAGGAAAGACAATTTTCCACAGAGTATATTCTGTGTCTCTTTAGGCACAGAACCTGTAGGATTTTATTCTGTTTTAATCCATGTTCCATAAAAATCTTTCATCCCATGAAAATTCTCAGGTTTTACATGGATTCAGATGGTGGCCTGCTAATAGGAGCCTCCTCTTTACTATGGAGGATGCAAAACACTGAACCTGCCCTCTTATTTTGTTGAGGGACTATGGGAACTGAGAGATTGACAGAAGCAGGATAGTTCAGTAGGACAGACACTACACATTAGTTCCAAAAGAAGCAAGTATGATTTAATTTCTGTTCTTCAAAAAGAAAACCACCATTCCATAAAATCTACTCATGATACGGTAATTGAAAATCTTTCAAAACAGCACCAGCAAACACACCAAGGTTGTGCCCTAGAAAGGAGTAGTTTCTGCAATTTCACATCTTTGAAAGAAGTGCAATTTAATTCTCTTGGCTCTGGATCCTTTTCTAAGCTGTGGCTTCCCTTCACTTACTTGGTACTCTCCTTCCTCCTTCCACAGCCCACATCACATAAAAAAAAATCCCGTTATCACACAACTAGATCTGAATAACAACATAACATAGAGTATATTATACTAAGGAATAAAGAGAAGCCATCAAACTACCATGATAAAAATATTTTCTTTTACCAAAAGGAAACAACTATCAGCAAGTACAGTATCTAGTATTTCCATGACTTCAGCAAAGCAGAATTAATGTGCTGGGTCAAACCAAGAAGCAACACTTAACCAGGCTGTGCAGAGCCGCAGTCTTCTAACAAGCTACATTTTGAAGCCTCTTTCTAAAATTGCTGTATCTGCTGAGTCCATTCAAAATTCCCAAATGAAAGACAATCCAAAGTCTAGTGAGTTTCATTAGAGTAAATGATGTGGACAATGCAAGACAGTTAAATTATTCTCTGAAAAGATTTATTTCTGAGTATCAGTTTCAATCAAGTATCAATCAAGACTCTGTAAAAATAAGGTGAGTCAACAAGAGGAACTATGATTTAGAAGGTAAGGGTTCTTCCTCTAAAACAGCGTAATCAGGAGTTCTGTGTTTAGAAAGTTAAATTGCTGTGTAAGATTAGAAAAAGCTGCTTGAATTGATGATCCTAGAAAGGTTGTTCAGGTAAAGAACTCAGGCTAGTGATTAACCAGATCTGAAAAATAACCAGTTACTTAAACTAAACAAGTCCAACCGTGTTGTCATTCTGTTGAAATACACAAAACACCACACAAGCCCAAAACCACCCAGAAGCTGAGATTTAACTAACATCTAATAGATAGTCACAGTGGAGACCACACATCGACACACTGGCTCTTGCAGTGGATACTGCTACTAATGAAGAACAAAGTAGGGGCCTGAATTAGAATATCCACCCAGCATTTTATGCAGCTGAGCAGACTGCTGAAGAGCAAGTTTGGACATTATATAAGAGGGCTGAATTTCAGTATATGAGTTCTCCAACAAGCTGTGAATGTCTTTATGGAGAAGTGCACATAATACTGAAGAATATCATACTTACTTTTAGCTACAAGCCATATATAAGCATCCTCTCAAATGAAAATACTGCCCTTCTCTCCTCTGTTCTGTCATTTTTTTTAAGAATCCATGTAAACATCACATGTAATCCTTTCTGTCATAATTAATCTTGTGTCTTTCAAAGACAAGTAGGACTGAACCAGTCATATTGCAGCTCCACAGAAAAATGAGAAAGTACTGCTTAGGGAAGTCCACCTTTCCCTAGGATTTCCAGGAAATTTTGCTCTCTACCCTGAAGAGAACAGTAGAAAATATGAGTTTTCCACAACTAAAACCAAACAAAAAAAGAAAAAATAAAGAAGAAAAAGGAAAAAAAGGGAAAAAAATAATAATTCACCCCTGTACATGTTTCCACCCTCAAGCTGTCCTTTCTGCTGAGGAAGCCAGAAAAGCAAAGATACTGAGAGTATGCATCAAGCAAAAAATACCTGCTTTTCATCTCCCAAGTTAGCTTTTTAAGTAACTTGATACTGCAGCTGAATAGTCAAAAACTTGCATCCGTGCTTTAATTAGAGGTAAGGGGAGCACCTACTGTTTGCATTTACTGTATACCCACTTCTCGAGCAGCAGGAGCAAGTTCAGGCACACAACTGCTCTGCTCGTGTTGCTCTGATGCATCATTTCAGCAGGGGAGGCTTTGCTAACAATTAAGAGGAGCCATTCCAGATGAAGAGACCCCTAAATTTTGCCAAGTGCTGTAGCTAGTGTTTTACCCTTGATGCTGTATCTTGTCAGCCACTGCACTGCACAAACTATCAACAGAATCAACAGCATAGAGACAAGGGGGGGTCTATCCTCCCACAGACGTGTTGGGTGTTTATTCTGCTAACTCATCCACTTTTATACAGGATGAGCATGTAAATATCCTGCTTCGTAACAGGAGATTAGGTTTTTAGAGAAAGAATTTAAAAATAAAACACTACAAGTTAATGTGGTTGTATTACAACAGTTTCATTGCAGAGACTGATGCAAGGAAAAGAAGCAAGAAGTGTCAGGTAAAAAGTATCTGGCTAGGATCTGAAAAACAAGTCACAAGAGATGCTCAAACAAACCTTCTTCATGGTTATAAACGTATTACTTACTGGTAAAGAAAAATCTCAGACTATGAAGGACAAGGAAGAAAGAACAAGAGAAAAATATTATTTTCCTGTCAGGAAATTGACAGTTTGTACCACAGAAGATTGAAATTATGATGAAGAAAATTCCATTTGAAAGCTACTATAGGCAACACAAACCGAAGAAGAATAAAATCATTTATCTACTTAACAACAGGCAAATCAGCAAAGATTTCTATCCACTAAACTGCCAAAAAGAATTGTTAAATACCATTTTAAGAATTATAGTGATATAAATCAGGTTCCATCTTCTTACCTCAGTCACCCTAAGTCAAGCTATAGCAGTGCTCTGGATTTACATACTTTAGGAAACCTTGAATGCAGTTATTTAACAAATTTGCTACAACTGCAAACAGACATTAAAAACACACCAAAGCACTCTGCAGTTACACCTGTTACCACCGTGTACAAGTCCAGGTATGTTCAATGTACCAGTGGGCTCAGGTAAAGATGTGAAAGTCTGCTGCCAGGGCACTACTGCAGACAGTGGTGTTCTCACAAGCAAAACTTGGGGGAGGAGGGGAGGGAGGGAAGCTCTGAGCACTTTGTTTTTGATCACTCACAACTACGCAGCAAGACAATGGAGATTCACAAGCATAGTAATTCTAAAACTATCTCACTCTAGTTAGCCATCACAATTTATCCAAATATGAATCCTTCAAATATACAGTGACGCATCAATGAAAGATTACATCCCTTAAAACATGGATGGGGTTTTATTTCAACTTCTAGGGTTTCCTCTAACCCAGTTTGATAGAGAACAACAGCCTGTTCCCAGTGAAGGGACAGCAGCTGTAGCCAAAGGGCCATGTGGTGAGCATCCCTCCAGCGAATCCCACAGAAAAGGCAATGTGATGGAGCAACCCAGGCAACTGGGACACACACCATTAAGTACGTGACAGAATGAAGGATGGAAAACTTTTGAGGGTAAGCAAAAGACGACCGTGATCACTGCATGACTGTATTTAATAAAAAAATAAGTTTGAAAGATGAAGGATTTACTATAAAGCCAGAAGACTACTACTATATGCTGCAAACCAGGATTGCCTTGAGGTTTTCTTTGATTTTAAAACCAAAACTCTGGTAATGAGCAGTTTTAAATGGTCTCTCTTCTATCTGCATCTAAAAAATCCTTTACTCAATAAAATAAATTTTAGCCACCTCCACAGCAGAATATTGTTTATATTAGTTGGCACCCACTGAGGTTTTATCGTGTCAAGATATCATATCAAGATAAATTCATTAACTGGTTATTTCTAACCAAGGTGGTATAATGCTCTTCAGTGTCTGATACCTCATTCTGTATTCCTTCAAGTAACTTCTAATAGCTTTAAATTAGGATTAAGAAAAGTCTATGTATACACTGCCTATAAGGACATATAATTCAGTGTATCATTTCATAACCCAGCTGTCAACAGAGACAACATTTTTATAATACATGTATTGTACGCGTGCCAGTATGAGATGAATAGTCCTGTAACTATAATCAATACCGTTCATTCAAACAACTGGCAGTAGCATTTCAGGCAACTGGCAATTTCATCAGTTTCACTGGGCTGCCCAAAAATAAACAGCTTGAGAGGAATAAATGATCTCTGTGGTTATCTATAAATAATACTAATCTCACTCATTTGTTTTAGGGTGTTCGTCACTGGGAGCTGCAGAAGTCTTGTATCAGTTCAAAAAGCATTACAGGCTTCAAGAAGAAAGAAAGAAATGCTGAAGTATTATACTGTTGGTTTTGCATTCACTGAGTTACTGTATTTATATACAGCTCAACCGAAAGCACCAGGATCCCTCCAGTTCCAGCAGCACCAGCTCTGCAGGGAATTTACACCATCTCAAGGATTTAAAACCTTCTCAGAAGTTGAACTGGATTCAGAGAAAGCTCCAGTGATCTGTGCAAACCTACCCTGGGAATAACTAATGGTACTTCTGAGGAGATGTGAACAAGTTTGGGATTTCTAACTACTTCAGTGTGAAATTTGCCCACTCTCAGAAGTTTCTGAGAGCAAAACAAGCCGAACCACTCCATGTGAATGAGACTAACACTGAGGCTGATGGGTGCGAGGTGAACCCAGGCAGACGGGGAACAGAAGGTGCCATTCACAGGCCTGTTCACTGTCTTGGGGAAGTGAAATAGCTTTTTTTTTTTTTTAAATTATCATCTATCTGCTCCTATCCATCAAAGCAAAGCAAGAACACAGAAAAAGGAATAAAGACAGCTGACTAAAGGGAAAAAAATCCACATCTCTGCAAAGTACAGATCCCCAAGAAAACTTCCAAAGCTCTGAAGTGAAAAAAGATCCAATTGCTGTGGTTGAAGCGAAGGTCAACCTTGCTGGGCTGTGGGCTAGCACAGCCCCACCACTGCTGCCCAGTATGCGAGCATGCAGACCAGCGGGTCACCATCCCCGAGGCTCTGAACTCAACTCCTGCAGGAAAACCTCCCAACCACTGGGAATTACTATTAGGTTTTCTACTCTATTTCACGGGTTAGGAATCACAAGATGTCTGGTGCATGCTCTAGGGAAAACAGGAATGATAAGTTCTCCAAAGGACCGAGAGGTTGGCACTCATCTGCTTCCAGGCAGGATTTGTGCTGCCATGAGACATCACTGCAGGGAGCTCAATACACCAGCGGACTGCAGCAATTTCTTTCTTGCGGATACTGTGAAAGAGAGCCAAAGCCATCACCTCAGCTCCTTCAAACAGAGCACAATGCTCCAAAGAAACTCCATCAGATGTGCACTGCAGAAACTCCCGAGCCCTCTCAATACAGTTGATGTGCATGCATCCAGGTAACCGAACCACTGCTGGGCCAATTTTAAAAAGGCAGTTTTCCTTCTTTCAGAGCCTGTTGCTCTGAAAATTTATTTGCAGACAATTAAAATAATCTGCAAGTTGTAACATTATCCAATTTACAACCTTATTGCTAGTATAATATGAAGAACAATCAGAACACCCAGCTGCACTGAGAAAGCATTTCAGTGGGATGTTTCTACCATAAGGTCTGACAGCAAAAAGATGAATGGCACCAGCTTCTCTAAAAGTAAACCCTTACTTTCCATAGGGCAAACAGGAAGCTTGCAACCCAGGTAGTGTCTCTGCACCTCCAGGAAACGAGACAGGCTGGACTCTGGAAGTTGCCTTAGCAAACAGAAAGTCAGTGGCTGTTTTTAAAATGAAAGCTTTGATTAGATCGGTAAAGTTGTCTCGAGGACATTTGTAGAGAAAAGCCAGCTTTTAAGAATGGGTAAATTTATAAAGCTGCAGATCTTTATTGCTTTGATCATCAATATTTTAAAGTTATGTTTTATTCCATACTGGCAGTAAATCTCTGTACATTTGAACTGTAATCACCACAGCACAACACAACGCATTTCTCAGACCGAAACTTGAACTGGGTCACAAAAAAATACCCCAAACAAACTGGGTAGGAGGATGGCTAAACTAGTAAAATAAAGCCTCTGGGGTTCAAGTAAAAGATTAGGTAGAAGCCTACACTGCTATTAACCTAAAGTCCATAATCAGAGCCTAAATGCACAGTTGAAAGTGGACGCAGGCTTTGTAAGGGAGCCGCACTCCTGCGGTTGGCACTAATTGACCCTTTTGCTGGCAGGCTCAGCAGAGAAGGCAGTCAGCAGTGTCTGAACTGCAGGCCCTTCCCCGTCATGCAGAACAAAGTCACAGTTCTGATTATCCAGGAGGTTTGATCTTAATGCTTTACACTTCTACAGCACCTTTCATCCAGGAAAGAGGTAGGCAGGATAGCAGGGGAGAATCTTAAACTGATACTGCCCTTCCCACAGCCGTTTTGCAGAAGGAGGTCTTCTGTCTTCGGAGCTTTCCGGTACTTTTTGCAAGTGTACTTCACACACATTGAATTACACAGCTGAATTTCTGAGAAACTGAAATGATGGGATTTATATTTCACACGAAGCTTCACCCAGGCTTCTTGAAACCACAATTAATAATCAATTTTGATTAAGTGATTTTTGAGAAGATTTTAATCCCCTTATGGAGAATGTTGCAATAGTTTGAATTCAACCCAGCATACACAAGAAATACCCAGGGTTGTTGCAAACATTTGCAGAGACCACGTAACAGAAAGGAGAAATCCTATTAATCCTGATTGCAATTTTGGCCAGAAAGATGCCATTTTTAAATTCATGTGAAGATCCTGAGTAAGGCAGACTATTCCAGAGCTGTGGATTCTAGAATCAATTAACAAAACAATTCTTATTAACACAGGGAATCTCCAGACATTTCCAAGGAAGTATAAAACCTTTTCAGAAAGGCCCACAAGGAAAATATACTTTGATATCAAATTGTATCCTCCAGTGCATGCAAAGATTGCCTCGATTCAGATCTCAAACGCATCTTATGTGAAACAGGGGCTAGCACTGCAGAACAACACAATAAGAATTTAAGACAGGAAGTGCAGATAATTTATCTGAATAAAGCTTCCAGGAGAATAACTGATTTATGTTGATAATGATCCAAGCTGGAACCTGACCAGGATGCAGAAGCTAGCAGCATCACTATTCACAATAGGTTCCCTATTCAAGAAAAATAACGGTGTTTTTTTCAGTTGAAAATAGGTTAAAATGTTAACTTTATGCTTCAGCCAAAAGACCCTGTTTTGCTAGAGATCTGTTCTTGGATTACCTTTAAAGAGATTCAAAAAAGGTGCTGTGTTTTTAATCAGAACCATCGCTATTCATGCAAGCATGTGAGAGATACAATGAGTTAAATCTCACACATGACTCTTTAATGTCACACAGCCTCTACTGAGAAAATAACTGCAAAATCCATAAACTCATGCAGAGAAAAAAAAAGTAGCAAAAGGTTTACAGCTTACAAGAATACGTATATGGGGACAAGAGAAGAAAAAGAAAAAAAAAAGAAAAAAAAAGAAAATCTGAAAGTAGAGACGGAATAAGTGACTCCCACTAAAAGCAAGGTCAGCACTTGCCACTGGAGACTATTTGATTTACACTATTTTGTTTCAATTGAAAAACAAAATCTTTCCTTGGCAGATTCAGCTCTACAGAGTCTATTACACATACTTCTGAGATACCCAGCATCATTTATAAAGGGACACTTACTATTGCTGAACGTGAACATTTTGTTAAATTTCCCAAAGTTCCAAGAGGAAGTATGTGCAAAGCTACACAAGGGAGTATTCAGTTAGTTGTTGAAGTCAAGAGCCTGGACAACCTGGGTAGTCCAGGAGGAGAGTCACGCTACTGATTAAGATGCTCTGAGCTTCCCCTGAAGAATCTATTGACTGCCCTGGACCCATATCCCGCACTTATCCCAAGGCTTAAAGCCAGGAATACCCCGTGAGGGACCACTCTATTTTTACCCTTTACTGGCTTCAATCCTTCAGAGTCCCACAGAGCTACTCCAAGCTTACCTTGGTGTAAACTAGATCAGAGGAAGACTCCAGTCTGTATTTTGACTGCCTCATTTATCTAAAGGGATACAAAGAAGCTTTTTTTCTTCCCCTACTCCTCCCCCGCTACACCTTTCTGTTAGGGTAGAGCAATGAAGCACTACACTTGGGTCCCAGTGGTCACTGCAGATACACACAACTACATATCACCACTTGCAACTCTTTTTTGTGTTATACAGCATGAAACAACTGGTAATAAGCACATCTGAGGCTTATGAAGGCCCATCTTTGAAACAAGAAATTGTGGTCACAGAAACTACGATGCCCTGCATGTAAAAGCTGTACCAATTCATGCTTTAAACAGGGCAAACCTCTGCACCTGGAGCACCAAACTGGAGTAGTGAAAAACTTCTGGAGGGTTAACTGGTCTGATTTTGATCAATTTGGAGCTGATCTCATTACCTCTCCAGGTAATTAAGCAAGTTGCCTGTAGATGGTGTGGAAAGATGATATACACACTGTAACTGACAAAAATTGTCTACGCATAAAATCCATCACAAGCAGCTTGAACTACACACCCTGAAAAATGCAGACAGCTCCTTCCAAAACACAATTTTTTTCACATCCATCATCTCTATGTGATTAAAAAACTGGACAGAACAGGTGTTTTTACACTGCTAAAGCAGATTCCTGCCTGCAGAAACATCTTGCTAACTCAGATAGGCTTCATCAAATTGCTTCTGTCAAGGAAAAAAAAAAGGAAAGTACGAAACTCAGAAACCATAATTATCAAAACATTTGTCTTCAACTGAAACTAAGTGATTTTTTAATCCTGAAATTATTTAGATTTTTTTTTTATTTTTAATTCTCTAATTTTCTGATTAATCCAAATCTAATCTTTGAAAGGTTTTGAAACTACATTGAAAACGAAAGATTAGTGACACACACAGCTCCCATCATTTCCAATCAGACTTAGCTTTTGAAATCACGCAGCCTGGTGTTCCGGAACACACAATCTGTTTCTGGGATGCAAAGAACACCAGTGAAATAATAGCTCAGTGGAGGAACTCAGTCTGAGCTGGCCAAGGCATTATATATTATTATATATACATACGCACACACATATACATGAAAACTACCATTAGTCATGACAATTACTGATGACATGGCTGAAATAGGAAAGAAGATTAGCTGGCATAGGACAACCACATGCTTTTCTTCCTCATTAGTAATCTTTTATATTCATCAAGAAATCATAAGCAAATAGACACAAAATTAAACATTTTAAAATGGAAATTGACAGTAGGTATTATGGTAACTGCTTGTTCACCCAGCATTTCCTTAGGTCCAAGTCCTTTTGCCACACTCCACAACAGCAGGGAAGCCACTCCTGAGATGCTACCTGACCACTGCACAAGCATAATGGAGAAAGATGGCAGAGTACATTAAATGGCTAGACTATTTAGAATATCCCTAACAGTTTCGGTTCAATGCAGTGTTAGACCCTGAGTCAGTCCTTTGCAAATCAATGGATACTAATTAGGTCTTATCTAATGGCTGGGAAGAAAGGATGAACAGGAACTTGAGTTTTCTGACCATCGGACCTCATTAGAATCCAAACTTGGTGACACGAGTGGTAAAGCCCAAGAAGATAAAATCCCTGTAGATCAGTGAAAATCAATGCCTTACTATGTCCTGCTGTAGAGGTGATGGAAAGTTTCACATCCTGAAAAAACTTATAAATTATCATTCCTCCTCAACCCACCTCTCCCCCTACACCTCCTCCTCAGGAGGAAACCACAAACAACTACAACCACAAGAAAAGTTTTAAGAACTTTAGCATCCACAGCTGGGTACAAAGACCAAACAAGACATGTGACATGATGTAGCAACCCTGTGATTCGCAAGACCTGACTCATATTCACTAAGTGGGCTGGAGCACCTATCTCAGACCAAGACCTCTGAAATGGAAATCAGACCAAGAAGTCATGGAAGGCAACAATCCCTGAGACACACTGCCACACATCTGTTGGAAAAGCTGGCAGCTCTGAGAATGACTGCAGCACATTCCATAGACCTCACTCAGAGAGTTCAACAGGGAACACTGCCTCTAGTAAAGACAGCTCTTTCTCCCACCACTGAAACAACCAGTCTTACTGTAGATCTGGTAGGCAAGAACTGGGCATGTACCATGCCACAGAAGTGTGGACTATATTGATAATAAACATATAGGGTATGTAAGAGACAACAAACTTACTGATATTAAACCTACTTTCTTACCAATGACTTTGCTTATTTCAGGTAAAGAGCTGAAAACTCCTTTGTCAAGTGCTAAGTCAACTTGCTGTACGTCTGTGACACACAGCCCATCCATGGCAACATACGTGGTCTTCTGACAGTGGTAACAAAGTGGTAACTGCTAATACCAGTCTATTTTTCAAATGCATGAAGAGTAGGCTGGGGATTTGGCACGGTTGGGATTTTTTTTTTGTTTTGCTTTTTGATTTTGTGGGTTTTGTGGTCTTTGGGAAAGTGATAGCAAAACTGTGCTATCAAAAGCACAGATTGACTTACTCCAAATGGTGCCAAGAGCCATTAGAAAACTCTACAACTGGCTGGGTTCAGCCTCTTTACTACATGTTCTGGGCCCAAATGCTTGCAAACACTTGGTGCATAAGACTGAAGCACCAGTACACACACCACACCAGGATAAAGCAGTGTGAAAACAACAATGTATCTTCCCCAGATACTTACATATCCTTTTAAAGACAGCTCTTCTACTGAAAAGGACTCAAGAAAGTGAACTCACCATGCAAGCCCTGCTTTTGTTCTCTCTTATAATTCTTGATCTGAATTTCAAACTTCACATTTGAATGAATTCCAACAAACAGAAGCCCAACACAAGGCAGGACCAAGCATCCAACTGCAATCATGTATCTTACAAGTGGCCTGAAGATGAACATACTATAAATTGCACTTGAAAAAAACAAAAACTTTCAGCATATCTGAAACATTCAAATAGCCTAGCAAAATAATTACATAAAAGTGACCAGACAGGTTGCTCCATTCCAGCAGAAGAGTGCTCACCTGAGCTATTATCCAATTCCCAGAGAGCAATTCACCCTTTTTACAAGTGCCAGGGCAAGTCATCTGCAGCGCAGCATCCTGGCAGGTTGATCCTCATGTGTAAGGGTTTCTTTGCCCCCCGTGCATCTATGTGCAAGGACTGCACATTGCCACTAGCAATTTTAGAAGCAGTTAAGATGAGAAAACGGACCCAGTGCCTCAGATACCACATGGCAGACATGCAGGAATGACTGCAGGGGGGTTCATTGACATAACTCCTTCCCACATCAATTCTCCCTCTTCACATGGAAACCGTACCACCCATTTCTCTCTTGCTCTGCTTACACATGATAGTTTTACCCCTAAAAATCACATCTCGGTGAGAGCAGCTGAAAAGACAAACACACTGCCTTTGAATCACACACACACTGTCTTTGAATCTCACACATATAGCTACGTGCTATAAATGAACTCTGCATTTCTGGTGCTATAGAAATATCTCCAAACTCCCCAATGCAGCCAGGCCAGAGAGCACACTGTGAGGCTGTGATAGTTATTCGTGTCCGCACTGCGATGGCTACAGACAGCTGAACATGAGTGTCAACTCTAAAGTCTTCATCAGGTGACTGCACACAAAAAACTCCCAAGATGATTTCAAGTTTGAGATTTCTAAGGCATCTGATATTCTGAAGATCAAGAACAACATAAACCAAATGAAATACTGAAGGGAAGCATGCTGCTGCCAGGAAGCTAACACATACACGTTTAGAAGAAAAAGAATCCCCATGGATGAAATCTGGAAATTGCCTCATGGCAGTGATGATCACACAGTTTCACAGAAATTGGTTTGATCTAGATCAATCATTTTTATATTTCTATTTTTAAAAGGCCACACTGTTCCAGTGGAGGTACAAGCCCTTGCATTGCAAGCTTCACAACCATGGGTAGTCTTCAGACTGCCTTAGTACTCCCTTAGAAAGGGCACCATGGCCTCCCAGAGATCAACACTTCACAGCTACACAGAAAGTACTGATCTTGGGCTGTAACCTAAATGCCAAACACTAACTCCACATAAACATCTTTCTCGCAATAAATGAACACCAGTGTTCACTTCCACAGTTTGGCTTGGTTTGAAACTGAACTATGAAACCAAACTGTTGCTGTTTTAAAAATAACACACTCTAAAACATCTCAAGGATGCCTAGCTAAATCAAAATTAGCAATCCAAAATGGGTAATGACAAAATATGTACTTTAAATGGAAAAATGTTAAATCACCGGATTGTGACAACAAAGAACCATTAGATACACCAGCTCCCTCATTTCACACCTTCTTGCATAACAGTCCTCCACTTGCAGTAGGACAGCCTCCCACCTCCCAGACACTAAGCAGTGAACCCAGAGTAGAGAAACCCACTGTTTTCTGTGGCTCTTGGGCAAGTTCTTGAGTCAGCCTTTAACAAAGCTGTGAGTTTTGTTGTTAAAAGCTACCTATCAGATGCTTGTTTTCCCTCATGGCATCTCCATTTCATCCTAAACTACAGCTGTTACACAACTTATTGCAATGTCTATTTAACCAGTAGCTCTCCAACCCATGTCAACAGTCTCATGGGTGCTCTGGGTCCAGTGCTGCATAGGAAAAGCAAACCACTTCATTTCTGCAACCCCACAAAATCCTTCCAATACCGAATAAGCGAATGGTGCTATCTGCTTTGTTTTTACTCTTCATTCATTTGGTGAATACAGAGTTTCTCAAAAAAAGTGTTCACTCATCTAGTTTTCCATGCCTGCAGTGTGAATTAAATGGAACTCTAACATTTGAACAGCATGGAAATGCTACAAATGCGGCAGAGGAATAAAGGAGAGTCAGCGTTTTTAAAAATTTATTTAAGAAACAATAAAACATATTTGAAAGCAGTATGATTCCTTCTGCTAACATGGAGATCATGTTCAGCTTAATGAAAAATCACCTGCTCTGCGATGAAGTAGTACCAAACTTTGGTTTGAAACACACTCTTCACCTTTTGATGTAGCCCAATACTGCAAAAGCTTTGGCCTCTAAACTAAGTTTTGGCCAGCTGATTGTCACATAGCAGTAAGATACACTGCTTGAGTACATTCTGCAGCACAAAAGACAAGTTCAGGGATCTGGGACTCAACTCATGTATAAAGCAAATTTCCAGGCGTTTTAACACAGAACACTGGGAGAAGTGAGAGTTATTGGGAGAGTGAGGCATCTACTCTGCGATCTCTGCTCACCCAAAGCCACCAGCACAGGGCCCAAACTTGGCAAGACATTCAGCGAGACACGCTCATGCTTTTGGCAGAAGGGAGCTGACCACTTTCAGCATTGGTGTCCTTTGCCAGCTGGCCAAATAGTACACAGATGCAAGGGAAGCAAATTATTGCCCACTAGCAAAAAGAAACGCTGAGCAGCACCTAAGGAAAAAGGGGGGTGTGGGGTGTGTGCGCGTGCACATATGCGGGTGGGTATGCATGTGACCACAATGTGTGTGTGTATATATAGATATATATACATGCATGCACCTGTGCTTTGAGAAAGGGAGTAAAATTGGAAAAATTGCCTGCTACTAGCCTTGTAGTATCAATTTTCTGCAATGTTCTCACAGCAACAAAAAGGCACTCTTCCCATTACAAACCACCAAGTTGAATTAAAGATTAAACTCATGGACCTCAAGGATGCTAAAAAAAATTTCTAACAAAGTCTGAAATCAGATCCTTCAAGAAAGCGTCCATACAATCACTTAAAGGATTTTAGCAACTTAAGGTAAGCCTGTCATTGTATCTTCACTCTTTTTTCTGTCTCTTAAAGAGAGAGTGCCTGTAGGAAAAACAAACCACTACACATCAACATTTGGTAAAACATAAAAAGCCTACTGGGTTCAGACAATGTATGAGAAATGACTCAAAAATGACTGAAAAATTAACAGGACAAGAATGTGCAGCTGATCGGTTAGGTTTAGCTGAGAGAGGGAATCTGCCTGTAGATTAATTAGATTCTGCAATCACAGCCCCTTTTCACCCGTACACATCCCACCACTATCATTACACAATCAACAGATTTTAATGAAAACTAATGCTTTCTTTTGAGAAATTCCATGGGGACTACATATGAGATAGAGTTTACTTTTCTAAATATTTCTTGCAAATTGTACATAACGCAAGTGCACATTTGTTGGCTGTAAAGGTGTACAACAGCAATTTTTTGCAATGACAGTGCAGAGAGGGAATATGAGATCTGTGTGCTAATGAGCTGACACTGCAGAGGCTAGAGCAGTGTTAGTATAGTGCACTACAAGTGCAGAGCAGAAAGACATACGCGGGTTATTTCTAGGGAATATGATCTACAGAACTGTACGCATAATTCAACATTAATACTAGCATTCTTCATCAGAGGTTATAAGAAAAGCATGAAAGACACTTCCGTGATGAATTTACACATTTGAGCTGTTACAGCCACAGCATTTTGAAAAAGCCAGCTCATTCCCTATGTGAACGTTTAGGAAAGAAATGGAACACCCATGTTTTACTTGATTTTTATGCATTTGCAGGTCAAGATAACTTTCTTCCTTTTTTCTTTTTTTAATGGCAAAAAGCTGCCTACTTAAGAAATGTAATAAATCGCCCCACCCCCTACCAGCCAATTGATAAACTTCAGTTCACCTTTAAATGCATTGGAATTTTAATCCGGATTTGCAATTATGCTCTGTTAAGATGTCATACAGCTAAATATGGGGTCAGATAAATACATAGCGGACAAATACTGTATGCATGCACATCCATTAAATATATAGAGAGGGGTTCAGTGCTAGCAGTGAATACATGTACATGAATCAGATTACACATCATTTAACTGAAAAAGGAAGGAGAGGGAGGGGCTTATGGCAGGAAATTTTTT